>CAXKWD010000002.1:191783121-192222946 GCA_964059195.1 Ectobius pallidus
TGATACATAATTAATCTTTTCTTCTCTCTATATATAATAGGCTTTGTTCTGACTGACTGGCTTAATGACTGACTGAATGACAGAGAATCAACGTAGAGCCTAAACTATAATAGGTAGAGACTTTTACTTTTGACAGTACCTTCGTTTCATAATGTAAGTGCTCACTAAGAAAGGAGTTTGCATACATTTGATTTAAATGCAAAAAATAAAATGTTTTTGAGGTTACGAAATACCTTTTTACACAGAATTATCAAATCAAAATCACATTCTATGTACAGTTCTCATGACAACAGTGTATTGTTGGCAGCGGAGGATGAAAGTTTGAAAGTGATATTGAATTTCTTTTTGATTTCAATCCCGAAAAGGTTGTATGGCAACATGAAAGGGAGAAAAAAAAACATTCCGTAAAGACAGTACACTTTTATGTTCCCGGAGATTCTGTTTCTTCTTATTTGAATCCAGGCATGGTGTGTAGAAGCAATGGGGTGCAAAATTCTACATCCTCCATGAGCCATAATCTAATATCAAGCGTTTTCTGAGGGAATAATTTGAGTGTGATAACTCATTCTTCCTAATTTCAAATCTACATACCTATTTAAGGACCTAGAGTTTGAAAATCAAAAGTCCTTAATAAGTTCATTTCTAATGTCAAAATACAAAAACCCGAGCGACGCCGGGCTTTTTAAGCTAGTTAATTATTAGAATTATTCAATTCGTTATCGCTACCAATTGCATGGGATTAATGATAAAGACGTACAACGATAAACTAAGGCGGTACTGATAATAACTATTCAAAGATTTTCAAATTGCAGCCTCTATTATGCACATTTCACAATAAAAGTAGTGAATAATAACAAATAATATAAAATAATGTAATTGGTATATTAAAACGATGCAAAAAATAATGTTCACTTTTTGTTTGTTTGAAATCTGTAGGTGTGTTCAGTGAAAGTTCCCTTCTGTTCTGTCCCCCTGCAAAGTTTAACCAGTCTAAACGCACAACACTTTTGGTGGAGAAGTTGTAGGGCTATCACGGCGCACTCTTCAAGCATGTGATCAGCATGCCGACTCCCTCGGCCGTTAACTTATTAATGGTTTCCGAGACCGGGAGCTCTATTTATTTATAAAGTGGTTTCTCAGATGGTGTCACGAGGCTAAGTGCACACCGTTCCAGCCCTCCTTACCTCATAAATAGAGCCCGGATTTCCATGCAAATGCATGTTTTTATATACTTTGGTTACACTTCTCAAACTTTGTAGTTACTCATTACATGACTTAAGGATTCCAAATAACCATATTTTTTCCGTGCATGTTTGCATATTTCGGCCGTTTTATGGCAAAAATCATGCATAATGCATGTTTTGGATTTTTTTGGTTTAATATAGCATATTCAGACGTTTTTAATGCATATAAACCCTCATTTTCTGGTTTTAGTGCATAATATCAAGTTACAATGCATAACTGTGCATATTATGAATGTGCCTCCCTAAAAACTCGGCTTTTCAAAGAAACGTAAAAATGATGTATTGTATTACCATTGTTATTTGATTGACTTGGCAACAGAGTCTGCCATTTGCATGAATTTGAGAGTGCAAACTACTGTTTACCCTAAATAAACAGTGATATAATACACCAGGCTACAAAAGAAAATTCCGACCCCCACCACTTTCCATTGAAAGAAAACTGCTAATCAGAATGTTCACTGCTTGAATTTGTCAGTCACTAGCCATTGTTGAAGACGTTGAATTATCTTTAGAATCGTGTTGTGGAGAAATGGGTATGACAGTTAGGGAAATACTTAAGAAGTTACTTAGTTCAAATCCTGATCTAAAACTTCTGAAAGCAGTGAAAGACGTATTATGTGGAAAAAATGTAAAAGACATGGAATTCGATCTCACCCTCAGTCAAATTTCTTCTCTTAAGAATGCACCTGTTACTTGTGAAGTAGAAATATCCTTTTCTGCGTTCAGGAATGTCATAACTGATAAACGCACGAGTTTAAGTGAGGAGAATTCGGAAAAACTCGTATATTGTTTAAATTGAAATATATTGCAGTACAGTGCGCATTTTTCATAGTGCATGTTTCGCCCCTCATTGTGCATATTTGGAGATACGATAGTGCATGAATGCATGCATGTTTTAAAGTTTGATAGTGCATGAAAATCCGGGCTTTACTCATAAATATCCGTGAAGAGACCGGGAATTGAGCCCAGACCTGTAATGGTGACCAATGCAGGCGGTTATATGTTAATTCTTCTTTAGATCGATGTAATTTATTTCAGCAACGACATCTACGTGTTTTATCTGTTCATAAAGTTCTTGAGAAGGAAAGTTGCATATATTAAAAAAAAATTAATTTATCCTTTGCAAATCTGTATGAACACTATAGCTTACTGCATTGTTAAGCTCACACATTCCTTGAAAGTCTCTCCAACAAAGTTTTTATTGTAATTGTAGTGTCTGAGAAAATGTGTAAGATGGAATGATTGTTCTCTAGACAGCAGCATGAAAGAATTTTAAGTGCTCGCCTAAATATCAAAATGTGGCATGTGAAGGCAGTGGGAAGATAATAGAATTTAGTTGAGACAATACACACGAATGTCGACTTCGTAGACTTTAAATCTCTCTTACTAAGACGTAACACTGTATTATATTAAAAACATGTAGGCCTACCATGTTACAAGTTTGATATATTACGATCCCTTTAAAATTAAAGGACACTTTTCTGGAACTATAACTATAATTCTTCTATTTGTGTTTTCAATTCTGTTCGTTGTTAACACATTATTAATATTTACAACGAAAATAATAAAAACAAAATGAGAAGTTGGTATTGTGAGTGCTTATACCATTATTTTACTTACTCAGAATAGAGCAGAACAGCTGAATACACGTGATGCGTCATGAAGTAAACTTACCTGGAAAAAAGAGAAAGATGAATCGATTATAACGAACTTAACAATAACTTCTATTGTTATTTCTATATTGGTATATTTATGGGTGATGGGAGTTCTCGCATTAAAATATTGGAATTGTTCGATTCTTGAAAGTTCTCGAGATAACAAGAATGACGATTCGAATGATTTAACGCTACGAGAAGCGTGAAGTGAGAAAAAAATCCAGAGTAATAGCGCAGTCATATCACTTCGGTTAACTTCGTTAACTCGGTATACGCTTTGCAAGCAAAAAAGGCATAGGCCTACAGACTATATGAACGCACAACTACCATGCGCACAATGATGCCAGACTGGCGATTTTAAACAGACCATCGCACGGCAGGCGAAGCAGCCTTATTAGCCTATCTTATGGACCTTTACTCTGTGAACCCTTGTAGTAGAATGCCGTTAACGCAATATCTTGCAGCGCTGCATGCATTTAACTCCAATTGGTGTGTGGACCACTAGATGGGTGAGCCATTTCGAGAACCAATAGCGGTAAAACATGTAAAATTGCCGAGCTGAGCATTCGAATAATGGTTTAAATTATCAATAGAGTCAATTTTTATTAGTTCTCACATCTCGGATACCGACTCTAGTTCTCGAGTTCTCGCTTCCATTCATCCGAGAACATTTCCATTGAATTGATCATTCGATTCTAAATATATCCCTACCTTATCTTATAAAGGGGTATAACTGTAACTTCGTTTATTTAGGTCTGACAAAATACTTGTTCCATTGGTAAGTAAATAACCTCAGACAATTTTAGTAGCCTATTTTTATACATTAGTAACATACTATTGGTCTGAATCTTTTTAATAAGAGAAATCCTCGAAGCCGCCGAAGAATAACTGGTGATAATGGAGTGGCAAACAGATTCTTTGGACGATGTAACTAATTAGTGGTACTTACGAATATTGTTGCCGTGGATCGTAACTTGACATTCCCACACGCAATCTGGTTGCAAACGCCTCGTTTTTTCAAACTCTTTCCTAGATCCGTATGCAACGCTTACGGCACTTGTATCGCAATATACTATTATAGCACTAGTGCGGCAATGTACAACTTTTACTTCGTGTGTCTTGTGTTAAAAGTTCTTACTTACTTACTTACTTACTTACTTACCCAATGGCAATAGACAATTCCTAAGCAAGCTAAAGGAATATTATCTATTTTATGGAACCCGAAGGTTCATTGCCGCGCTTACCTGAGCCCGCCATTCAACCCTATTCTGTGGTAACTCCATCCAACCATCCATCTCAAATTTAATTCAATCAAAAGATAATTCACAAATTAGTTTGACATTATTCACATGCTTATTAAACATTTAATAACAGTTTTCTTGATAAATCTGATCTAAAGATTTCTTACTTCATAATATCAATCACGGTTCAATCATTTTAATTAAGATACATTATATAATTATTAATTTAATAGCCTATAATTTGTTTAGTTTGTAGTATTATGGCTCCAGTGACGTTTATATGGACAGTGAATAATAATAAAAAAGAAATATAATAAAATATATTATATGGATGTGAGACATGGTCGCTTACTCTTCGGGAAGAACAAAATCTCAAAGTATTCGAAAACAGGGTGCTTAGGAAAATATTTGGGCCTAAGAGAGATGAAAATGGGGACTGGAGAAAACTGCATAAAGATGAGCTTCATAACCTGTACTCGTCATTGGATATAGTAAGGGTAATTAAATCACGGAGGATGAAATGGGCTGGCCACGTTGCGCGCATGGGGGAGAAAAGACATACCACTTAGAAGACCTAGACGTAGGTGGGAGGACAATATTAGGATAGATTTAAGGGAAGTAGGATTTGCGAGGGATGGTTGGATGGAGTTAGCGCAGAATAGGATTCAATGGCGGGCACAGGTAAGCGCAGCAATGAACCTTCAGGTTCCATAAAATAGATAATATTCCTTTAGCTTGCTTAGGAATTGTCTATAGCCATTGAGTAAGTAAATAAGAAAATATAATTCGAGTAGACTTACAGTTCAGTTACAATGACAACGGCCTCGAATGAGGACCTTTTGTATCTCTAGAGGTAAAAAGATAGAGTTGACCTTGGCTAGAGGTGACAATTGTTTTTCCTCTTTCCCTGTGGGAATTTAAGAAATAAATTGTACGTATTCTTATTGAATATTTTGTTATTTCGCCTCCTGTTTAGGGAGACTACTTAAAAAGCAGAACAGTGATTGGAACACCTAATTCCACGTCACAGACAGGAGGTAATGGAGAGAATTCCCTTATAGTGCGGGAACTAATAGGAAGTACGCCTTGATGTTTGTACGAGTATAGAAACCTTCGCTGTGAGGAAATATCGCTTCATTTGTAAGACTCAAAGGATTAGACATACAGCACCACTTCCATTACCACGGGGACTGCTTTCAAATCTCTGGGATATAACACAGAGCAGTTTCTATTTACTCCACTCGCTCTTTACATTATCAAAATATTTTTTCTCTTTTCTCTTTTCTCTTTTGATCACAGTTGAAACTATTTATAATATTTGCATAATTTTAAATTTGTATAAAGAGGAAAACACTCGGCAACATATTCACATTTTTCATATAGGCTTATTAGAGAGTTTGTGGGCATTTTATTACACTTCAAAGTTTTTAATATCTTTTTCTGATATCTGAATGCAGTGACATTGCAGTCATTCGTACGTCATATTATAGATCCCCCTCATATTTCAGTCAGTACAGTCATTCATAAGTCATATTATAGATCCACTCATATTTCAGTTAGTGCAGTCATTCATATTTCAGTCAGCCTGTTCCACTAAAATATAGGCCTATATTTATGTTTCAGCTCAATGGCCTGGTCGCAATCAGTTTTGAGCTGTTTTTTTGTATCCAAAGTTGCGGGTTCTATCCCGGATTCAGATCCGTTAGGGACCTCTACATTTCCGTGGAAGGCTATGGAAGACATCACTTTGCGATATCATCTTGTGTAGGGTTTTGACTCTCATCCCACGATTCCGCTCTCGGTTCAAGCAGGATTCAAACGATAAGGACTTAAAAAGACTCCAACAGGACAAAATACGAGCACATTGGTGAGGATCACAGGCCTAATAGCATTACAAACCTTTGCGCACTTATTTTGGCATTAGCTAGTACACCTAAGCGAAAACGGATTATGACATTTCGAATTATATAATGAGTAGGGCCCGGGAGTTGATGAAAAATAATATTTTTAGTAGGCCTAATTCGCTCTATCACATGCCAAAATTGTTTGCAGAGTATGAAAGATATAACAGAAAAATGATGGTTTCATTTAATATATCATCGCATATTTTGTTAGTTTTGCGATAATACACCATATTTAAAGAGTAAAGTGTTCCTATTACAGGCCATGGAGGCCCAGAGGGTTCCAGGAGTTGAGGCTCCCAGATTTTTAGACAATCGGGACATGAAGTTGGTAAGGTTGTCAGCCTTACGCACCGGCCGCCTTAACCCCCAGAATTGCTTTTCGTACTCATTTCTGTTAGAGGATGAGTCGACCCCAGGGCCATAGTACTACCAGAAGAATGAGGACAATTGAAAACTCTAATGTCCTCATCGGGAATCGAACCCGCGGCCTACCGGTTTGTAGCGCAGCGCCTCAACCACTACGCTACACCATATTTGCTTGATATTAAAATAATAATGTATATTAATTTGTAATGAGTCCACCGCTGTGGCTCAGGGGATGCGTCCAATCCTCTCACACAGCGGGCCCGGGTTCGATTCCTGATCGGGACAAGTTACCTAGGTGAGGTTTTTTCCGGGGTTTTCCCTCACCTATGAGACAAATGTCAGGTAACTTTAGGCCCTTGTGGTCCCCGGATATCATCTGGCCGTCATTATCATCATCATCCTCATCCTCGCCTTGTTCTGAGTGAGTGTGTGTGTGAATGGTGTGTATCGTCCTATGTGTTCGTGTTGTCTCGGAGGTGGCCCCGGCATTGGGCTGATCACTCATCCGGGGAGGCCCTCCATGTCCTTGTCTGGTCAAAAAAGTATGTATGTGATCCAAAGGTAATCCCTCTCCCGACAGGTCGCGGCCCTGTAAGGCCCGGGCGGCTTGGGTCGCTTAAATCCTAAAAGGGAGAGGTAAAACTACGAAAAAGAAGAAGAAGAAGAATTTGTAATGAAATTCTGCTAATAAGAAAACGTAAGGTATTGAAATTATTTAAATAATCGAGCATACTTTATTGCTTTCAGAGCATATTTCCATGCATATTTCGTCTTCTGATAGAGTATTAACTCCCGATTTGTCACATTTTAAACTTATTTCTGACAATTTTTAAATACTGTACACATTTATGTTAATTAAAACATTTACTTCATATTTTAATTTTCAATTTACTAACATTTGTTGCATTGACCTTGTTCTCAAAAGTTTTGTAATGTAATATTTACAACTTATAATTAATTTTTATAATTTATAATGAAATTCTGCTAATAAGAAAACGTAAAGTATTGAAATTATTTAAATAACCGAGCATACTTTATTGCTTTCAGAGCATATTTGCATTCATATTTCGTCTTCTGATAGAGCATTAACTTCCGGGTCTTAGTAATGAGGGACTCGTTTTTTAAAAAAATCTTATGCACATTTTTCCTTTGTACACTTCTAGTTTCTACCTCCTATTCTTGTCCTCTTTCTTCTGTGTGGGAGAGTGAAGCAGACTACAATAATTCAACAAAGATAACGAAACGTTCTTTAGTTTCAAAGGAAATCTTAAATTGAGTATAGTCTGAGAAACTGTAACAAATTGGGTAGAGCTGTGTTTTCTTCTTCTTTTAGTTGGTAATAACCCATTATTTCTTTAGTCTGAAGCAGCAAAAGGAATCGTTAGTAATTTTACGATTTCAAACGTTTTACCATTACTTATAGTTTTTCGGCAATTTAATTTATCTTCAGGAATGTACTTTGGGAAGGCAAACTAGAAAAAATTATTACAACAAAGATGATACATAGGGCTCATACTGGTATAACACAAAATACACAATTTCAAGCCACAATATTCCGTTATTAGAGGAACAAGAACAGTAATAGTGAACTTAAAAGTTACCGATACTGGTATGATAAAGTTAATTCTTGCTAGCAATCAGCTATTAAATGCAAAAAACACATACATTCATTATATATAATATCAGAAATGTAAAAATTCCCTTCAAAATGAAAACATATTGTTTTAAAAACACAAAATTTGTAAAAATTTTAATTAAATTTAAAATGTGGTAATTTCAAATGTTTCTATTTTGTATACTGTTCAATTCTGTGTAGTAGTTCATTACTAAAATGAAACTACACCTGTCATTCCGTATATTATGTAAAAATTATCCATACATTACTCGCAATTATTATCTTGATAATGATTAAAAACCATTTGTGAAAACTTAATCATCAATTGACAGCATTAATTGATTAAAAACCCATCTTGGAAATATCGCAAAAATCTACTTATTTAATTAATTAGCTCCATAATGTGACTGGTAGAAGGTTTTTCTTTACCCAAACACAATAAAATATATTAATGACTATTCCACTCATACGCCGCGTGTTTGATATTGACCAATGGGATCACTTTACATTTTTTTTACCAATAACGTTTAGCAATTCCTCGGATATAGACCAATTAGGATCGTTTATCTTATAAAATGCTTGCATTTAATATGAGAATGCTATTTTACCTGATAAAATTGTCTGCTCGTTAATGGACACGTAACCATCAGTGTGCCGTGATTAATACGTCACACGCTGCCATTAAGCAGCACGAAACCAGATTATTTTATACAACATAACTAGTTTGGAAATTGAAATAATAGAAATTTACATTGATTAGAAACACTATTTCGATTCGGTGCAAGCTAGTTGGTGTGCTTTTATTCTGTTCTGCTAATAGTTTACCTGAATGAAGTTAACTATGTCTTCTATGCACCATTGGTAGCCCTGGTTACAACATTGTAACTAGAATCGATTCATGGGTGGTTGATTCATAGTATGGCTTGATCTTGCAGCTGTTAGTTTTGTTATTGTATATAACAAAGCACGAAAGTAATTAATATTTGTATAATCCGTTACATTTTTATTCATGGAATAGTCTTATTAAATCCAACTCGTCAACTCTCGTGGGTATACCTATGATAAAACGTCAGCTCGTTACTGGACACGTAAGACATGAACGTGCGGTCCACATGCTGCAACTGAGCAGAATTAAAAGCGAAATAATAACGTTCATTGTTTAGTATTAGTTATTTAGGCCTACATTGTGTTTACTTTTTCGTTGAGGGTTATGTTACATCTACATGTTGATTCACTAGTTATGTATTTAGTAACTAAGTACTAAACACTAAAGACATTACTGTGTCTGTTGCTAACTTGAATTACATTTAAGAATCAGTTCTCAATAGTATATTCTATTCTATTATCTCCCCGAGTAGGGGCAGAGGCGGGTTGGGAACGACCCTAAGCACGTAGGCCACATCTGTGGACCTATTGTGACAACCCCTTGGGAATGGAATGATGGGTATTCCCAAAGGCCCCCCGAAGCAAACTACACTGCGAGCCCCCACGGAACTCCCCAGCATCCAGCGAGATCCAGAAGCCACACCACGTGCACCACAACCCCACGGTCCCTTCGCTAGAGTGCGCGCGCCACGCCTCCCTCGGTCCCTCAAGAAGAGAGCCCCGTAGGGTCGTGGCACACCAGAGAGCCCCCAGGTGTACCACCAACAACCACATGACTACATGCCACGGGGCAGGACGGGAGAGGCTCGCAGCGGGAGATGGCCCGAAAGCCGGGAAAGGAAACGGAATGATAATGATGGGGAGTTTGAAGATGAAATAGTGAGTGTTGGTGGAAAGAGACGGGGAAACGGGTGAATCCCCGAGAGAAACCCCCAATTGTAACGACTTCGTCCACCACGAATGACACGCCCGCCTGCCTCGAGATTTGAATTCGGGACCGCTGGCATGCCAGGCCCACTAAGCGTGTAACAGTTTCAGTACAGCATTATTCAGTAACGGAAATATCAATAAATTGTCGTGGCTAGTTTTGAAGCGAAATTAAACGCAAACGAATCACTATGAGCCTACTATCTTACGTTTATTGATTCGTGAAAGTCTGATCATTTCATTGAACTATTTATTATTATTATTATTTTATTATTATTATTATTATTATTATTATTATTATTATTATTATTATTATTACTACTATACCGTAGTTATTTATTACCTGCCAGTTGGCAGGCCAAACGTTATCTGACGTATTTTGTGCCTGAAAGTTATGAGCACGCTATACTTTGTTAGAAAGAGAGGTGCTAACGGTACTATTGCCATCTCTGTCTTTGTGATTCACGGCAACATTGTAGCCCATAAGACCAATGCTTTTTTATGTACGTGGAATTGTCTATAGTACTCAGTAAATATCACAGGTAAGAATACGTTCCAGATGTAAACAAGAACTGAAGATGGCATCATAATACCAAATTGCATCCAAAAACATGTTTATCTTCAGAATAAAAAGGACCCGACTACATAATAAAGAATATATCACTCCAGCACATCTGCACAAGTTTCTAAATTTTCTGGCAGTGTTGTGTTTAAAGCGTAAACTTTTATTATTCTTTGCTTGAAATCAATATTTCTACACCAGCAGTATGGTTTAGAACTAAACTTACTTACAAATTAACTCTCGTACGAATAAGATGGCCATCCTGTTGTTTCAGCCGGAAAAAGTTTGATTTTAATTCGCGAGTTAGCACTCTGTTCGGTCGAATTGAGGCTTTCGAATAAGCCTTTCCTTCACTCGTTAAGATAAATGTTGGGTAATTTCGCAACTGATGGGACCAGACATTCCACTCGGTCTTCTTTTTCCTGATATCTACATTAGCTAGTGACTGCAGACACGGATATTTGCTCTCTTAGTGGGAGTAATCGCCTACACCCAAAATTAGAATAGTAATAAAGTACGCACTACTGTTAACGTCGGCCGCGGTGGCCTAGAGGTAGCTTTCCCGCCTCTAGATCCGAAGGTCGTGGGATCAAACCAGGTCAATGGATATTTCAAGACTTAAAAATCCTTAACAATTAAACATAGAAGAATTAAGTAAAACAATAAAATCAGGTAAACTGATATAACAAAGTGCCAGTATGTTTTTGTTGAATTAATTATAATTGCAATTATGATATGCAGAAAATACGTTTTATTAATCAGATTAAAATCGACCAGCGTCAGCACAACTACAGATTTGTGATACCTTGACAATCGCGCAATCACATAAAAATAAAAAATAAATTTAAAAAAATCCACGTCAAATCGGCCGGCTCCGGGATTTGATCCGGGGACCTCCAGAATACGAGTCCTAGGCGTTACCATTTGGCCAGTCAGTTTGACAGTGCCGTTTGATAAGTATACGTGAAGGAATAGTGTTAACTGTCAAATTATACCGGTAGACAAGAAATAAAAAACACGTGACCTTTAATTAGTCGTTACCCTGGTACCGGTCAACCGATTAGGTCCAAAATTAATAGGCTTCTTGCCATGGACGTTATAAATGCTTATACCAAGGTTCATGAAAATCCGATAAAGCATATTTGAGTTATGGGGCCTTTTGTTATATAATACCATAAAATTTCACTAAATTGGGCATTATTCCGGTACCGGCCAACCGATTTGGTCCAATATCAACAGACGTCTTCCCATGAGCATTATAAATGTGTATACCAAGTTTCATGAAAATCCGATAAAGCGTATTTGAGTGATGGCGCTTTTAAATAAAAATTCTAAATTGGGTTTGACGCCGGTACCGGTGAACCGATTTGGTTCAATAACAATAGGGACATTATAAATGCGTATACCAAGTTTCATAAAATTCCGATTTGAGTTATGGCGCGTACAGACACACGGACAAACATTTTTCCGTCCCCCAAACACAATCTCATAAAGTACCATACTGGCACTTAATAACAGAATATAGAGGCAATGGAAACAACACTTGGAAAGGACGACAGAAAACAGAATACCCAAAGCAGCTTACAATTACAGACCACAAGGACACAGAAACCCAGGACGACCCAAGAAAAAAAAAGATGGACTCAACAAGATTTTGGAGCCGGAACAGCTAAAAGGCCTAAACCGTGAAGGAGAAGAAGAAGAAAAATCCTGCTACGGAGTCCTCCGGGAGGGACTTTAAGCTGGGGGGCCCGTATCATAGATTTACGGCACGTAAAAGAACTCCAAGCCTAAATTAGAGCCTCTGGACAAATCATCTTGGCCTTTTTACGTCCAAGTAATTTTTTAGTTTCCGGAGGGGGCATGTGAGGCGATACCCTCCCCTCTCTCGGAAAATAAGCGTAACAAAATTCACCTAGGTAACAGGAACCTCCACTTGGTTACTACGCCTCAACACTGGGGACAATAGAAAAAACAGAACAGAACTGTAAAAGTACGCTACCGGTACTCCTTGCGAATATTAATGTTCATAATCAATTTGAAATGATGTAATTATTCTTAGTTTGTCATTCTCACCAACGTCTTCAATATTAATTTTGTTTAATAAAATGTATTCCATTTTAACCTACGACGGATTATACAGAGGGAATTAGCGAAAAATAACATATGAATGGTAATCTGAAAAGAAGCCGCGATATTTTCCTTTGATTTAGGTTTATTACTTCCTCTGCCCGTACCATAGTCACTATAGGTAGAGGAAGTATTGTTTTCGCACCCAAAATTCGAAGTATATGTATATCAGATAGGTCTGCCATAACAGGCAGCTTAAAGCAAGAAGATGCACTATCGCCTTTACTATTTAATTTCTCTTTGAAATTTGACATTAGGAAAGTTCAGGGAAACAAGGTAGGCCTAAAATTAAATGGAATTCACCCGATTTTAGCTTATGCAGATGACAATTTGCTTGTTGGACGATGACATAAACACAATCGAGAAAAATGCAGAAAGTCTTTTCGATACCTGCAGGAATGTTGGATTGGAAATTAATACTGAAAGAAAACTAAGTATATGGTCATGAAATGTGAAAATAATGTGCCACAAAATATTTGAATAGCCAGTTAATCATTCAAACAAGTGGAGATATTCAAATATCTGGGAGCAATATTTACAAATAGAAATAATGTTAAAGCAGAAGTTAAGTGTAGACTTAAATCAGGAAATGCCTGTTTTTATGCAGTTCAGAAATTCTTATCTTCTCATTTTCTGTCCAGAAATCTAAAAATAAAAATTTATAAAGCATTTTTCCTGCCGGTTGTATTATATGGATGTGAGACATGGTCGCTTACTCTTCGGTAAGAACGTAATCTGAGTGTATTCGTAAACAGGGTACTTAGGATAGTATTTGGGCCTAAGAGAGATGAAAATGGGGACTGGAGAAAACTGCCTAACGAAGAGCTTCATGACCTGTACGATTCACTGGATATAGTAAGGGTAATTAAACCACGGAGGATGAAATGGGCTGGACATGTAGCGCGCATGGGGGAGGAAAGACATATCTCAAAAGTATTGACTGGGAGACCAGAAGGGAAAAGACCACTTGGAAGATCTAGACATAGGCTAGGTGGGAGGACAATATTAGGATAGATTTAAGGGAAGTAGAATTTGCGAGGAATGGTTGGATGGAGTTAGCACAGAATAGGGTTAAATGGTGGGCTCAGGTAAGCGCAGCAATGAACTTCCGGGTTCCATAAAAAAGATAATATTTCTTTAGCTTGCTTAGGAATTGTCTATTGCCATCGAGTAAGTAAGTTATGTCAGGATTGTGTAAGTTAAATTTATTATAAATAAAAATATAAAATACTTTGAATTCTATAATTTTTGCGAAAGTCCGAACTGACCATTTATTGCTGGAATCTTAGTCCATAAATCAACTCCGTATTTCACAAGAGAATTCCTTTAAAATATTCATCTTATCTGGGAAATCTATCTTCATCGTAACTTACAGACAGGAATGCAGTAGTATCTAGCTATATAAATACGTAGGCTATACTTCGTTTTCACATAAAATTATTATTGACAAGATGGTAGCGATTTATTTTCTTCTGTTTCTTCTTGTCGATTGTCAAAAGGATTCTCGTAAGGGTAAGTATTGTTGCTGTTATGCATTTGTTTTCTTTCCACGATATTATTTGTAGCCGTTGAGCCATTCATTAACAGGGGTTAACAAATACTTATTCTAAACTTTTTGTTTCACCCACAAGAGTTAGTTTTAAATTCAGGTAAAACTTGGAGTGAAGTTACCATCTACTTTCCCTTGGGTTAAATGCATATCTCTGGGTTATAATCAAAATGGCAACTTTAAAACAGCTCTTTGATGAATTCCTGCACAGGATTATAGAAGTATTGTGTCTGTATGTGTGGTGCGAAGCATGCCTTCGACTTTTTCTTCATTTTTACAATTACTTGACGTGATTGGATTTGGTGAAAAATGACTGTAACAATATTATTTTTAATTTTCAACTCTTATTGAATAATACATACAGAATGTTTATGAATAACACCGAAATATTTTACCTGTGTAAAGAGGGGACACAGACAAGCAACTTTTATTAGGAGATTTTTGCTCTATGGATTCAGTTATCCTGTTACAGCATAAAATCTCCCAGGGCATGGCCGCCACTGACTTCTAACATTTGAAAAAAAAAAATCAAAACAAAGGAACTTTTGTTAACACTGGAGCGATAAATAAAGAAACTAATTCAGTGACGGCCAGTCATGTGATTAGTCTGTAAATTTTGCAGATTATGGAAACACTAAATTATGATATAGTTTTTGATGAATGGTTAAGAATCAGGGTTTTATCGATCACTAAGAAGGCATGAAGTCAATTTAATGAAAATTTTAACCTTATTTCGCTTCATTATTGACTTACGAGCACCAAATTGTAATGACTTTAATGCCCTATAGCATACACATTTTACGCCATAGCGCAAAAGTCTCCTAATGAAAGTTCCTCGCCTATGTCTTCTCTATACATACGTAAAATATTTCGGTGTTATTCATTAACATCCTGTATATATTATATTATAATGCAATATAGCCTATTGTATATTGTTTCTGTTTTCAACATCTCTTTAAAACAAAACTAATATAACTTGCCTATAGCCAGGGATATGACCATATGAGGGGCCTTCTAAACATATATTACTGCTGAAAACTCAACATTAAAATTCAGGGTCGAACAGAATACTTAGTCTTTAGTACATAATATGGCATGGGTTGAGAAAGTAAAAATTACAAACAGAATTGCATAGATTCACCCGATAAACATGAAAATGAAAGATTTTGGGCATTTAGGTAGGCCTACTGTTTGTGGAGCCAAATGATTATCAGAGGACAGAACTGGGCATTCAACAAGGCACATGTGAAGGCAGTTCAGCTCTTCACCACCCCCCCAGCACATCAAGGATCCAGCTCGGGGTATTCTAGTGGGAGTGCCCTATTTGCTGTCTGGCTGTACAACTGCGTCTCCAATGATATCCATTTAGCACCAACATGTTGCAGTTAACATATGTTAAATGTTTATCAACTTGTTGACGTAAACAAGTCAAGTGGTTTGCCAATTAACAACTGTATCCACTACAATGTTATAGGTTAACATGTGTTGGCGCGGGTACGAACAGAAATTAGGGCTGTGATCATCAACACGGATAAAATTTCTCGCTATCGTGGATAAAGTCCAGTTACTCATTGCATGGCCAGGCGGCATCAAAGAAGTCGGCGTTTCTTTATGTTTCTTGACATGACAGAGTCGGAGGGGTGGAGAGCTCGATTTCTCCTTTCCAAAACAAAAGCAACGTTGCAATATTCTCTCATTGTTATCGCTGACCTCAGTTCTTCCTTCGCTTTATTCAATTCACGCGTGTTATTGTTTACTGTAACTTGATCTTGCAACAACGCATTCACTCCACGCGGACTAGACGAGTAGCTGTCAAAATCGCCACAGGACATTCTTAGATTTTGATTGGCTGGGGTAACTAGCTGATTGGTGCGGTCTAAACAAAGAACATGGGTTGAGCTGTCGGCAAACTTTTCCTCCTAACGAAAGGAAGCCGCCTGGCCATGCAATGAATAACCAGAGTATAATAAAAACTACGATTAATCCATTATCTCAAATAGTAAACCTTTTGGGTTTCACCACATAGTTTGTCACCTTGGTTTTCAAAAGATTGGTTTTTGTCTGCTACTTGTCTGACCCTTAAATTTTTCATAGAAGAACGAACGTCATCTGGCGGCGGTCGTGTGAAACAGCGGGGAGAAGACTGTCTATTGGTTACGTCCGGACGTATAGTTTCCCTTCACGCTGTCTCTAGCTAGTAGTTCTACAAATTGTCACTAGATGTCTCACTGTTTTGGGGGCGTGGCGTATAGCAGATAATTTCGTTTTTCCCTTGAATCTTGAACAGAAATTAATGTTGTCATATATGTCCAAGTACGGCATACGTTCCTTTATCTATTAGGGTGCCTTATTCTGTGTTCTGCTTCATATTCCTCGTCGCTGTGATCATCTCTCATGTTGATCAGATGTTCCAATTGCCTACGCGCCATCTTAATGTCGCAATTATCTTGGTTTATCCTGTTTTACCGGCCGATATCTCATCGGTAAAGCATTATCTTGATATTATCGAAAAACCAAGTTTCTGTAGCTGGTGAAACGCAAAATGGACCATATCCCAGCTTTTCAGTCTAAAAACCAGGATCAGACAGATTATCGGCATTGGTGAACACAGCCCAATGAGAAATAAATAAATAATTGAAAAAGAAAACGCCTCTGAAGAGGGCAGCCAACATTACAAAATGAGAGTAATTTTATATACTCGTTATTATCTTCTTGTTAACTGTCTATGCCTTTCTTAAATACTAACATTGAGTAGATGTCTTGATCTTTTCAAAACTATCACTATTTTCAACATTGGAGTATGTCATAAAAATAATTTCAAAAGTAGATGCAATGCTATTGAGAACACTGATATACCAAATACTCACATAATATAAAATGGATGCCGGCAATATTGAGGAAGCTGTCGACTGCTTTTTGTGTACACGGAAATTCCCGAACCAAAGCCGATTAAGATGGCGATCACTTTTTGTTTCTCGGAAATTCCCGAAACAAAGCCGATATCGACCGACTAGCCAATTGACTTGACATTGTCCATTTTCTCCGAAAACATCTGAAAATGTTAAGTGCAACATGCTAGGTTTTGCATGTCAAGTCAATTGGAACGCGAAATTGCAATATACATGTCAATATCAACTTGTTAATATTGACATGTTGGTGTTAAATGCATATCAAGGAGACGCAGCTTACGGTGTCAGTTTGAAAGACCTTAACTGTGTGTACGGTCACGAGGCGTGTGTGAAGCACAATATGTCAATGGTTGCCTGCCTGTGTAATCAGCTAAGGCAAAACACTTTTTTCACTTGTGATAGTTATAAAACCACATGGCTAACTGACTGACTCACTGACATTTAATGTTTACCCACTTCCTGATGAGCTAGAAACTTAAAATATGGCCCACTTAGTCTGTAACCAAAAATTCCAAAAGTTGATTTAAAAAAAATTTACTTCTAAGAAACCTTCAAAACAGCAGATGCAACTTAAAAAGTCTCAGGTCAGTTCTCATGACAACAATATTGTTTGCAATGTTCGCATAGGGCTTTGCAAGTTGCAATCACTGGGCTTACGTTTAGGTCTCAGGCAAATACGGCGTTCTAAAATACTCTTTTGATATTCGCATAAGAAGCACTGCACGTATTATATTATAACATAAATGGCAAAAAAGATCAATTACTCTCGATCGGTATGTAAATAAATAACGGGTGTGGTGCATCACATAGCTTTCTCTACCCTGGACGTGGACAATATCATTTTCTCACCTGACTCACTGTACTGACATTAATGTTTACCCACTTCCTGATGATCTAGAAACCTGAGATTTGGCAGTCTTATACCTTTTGGCTTGTAACTGAAGGGAAAATTCCAAAAGTTCAAATGTTTATTTTTGAAGTCAAACTTCTTTACGCGCGCTAGGAGTAAATCGAGAGCTAAATAAAAGTTGCGTTACTCTCTAGCGTTACGAATAAAATCGTAGTGGGGCTGTGACGGACTGCACAGAAAACAATCAACTCAATGATAGGCTTATCCAAAATTTAAAAAATCTAAAAATCCAAAATATAAAAAATATAAAAATTAAAAAGTTTAAAAATCATAATTAAAAGAAACAAAAATCCAAAATAAAAAATAAAAAAATAAAAAAAATTACGGGATCGCTCGGGGGAAAGGTATCAGGCATTGAGTGGGGGCTATTACTGCTTCGAGCTAGTTGCTTCACCATTATAAAAAATCCAAAATTTAATAAAATAAAAACAAAATTAAAAAATTCAAAAATCCAAAAATCCAAAATTTAATTAATCTAAAAATCCAAAATTAGAACATCGAAAATCCAAAATTAAAAAATAAAAAATAAATAAAAATCAAAGGTCCAAAATTCTAAATATAAAAAAATTCTAAGATCCAAAATTAAAAAATCCAAAATCCAAAAATCCAAATTAAAAAATTAAAAATTACAAAAATAAAAATCCAAAGTAATAATAAAAAATCCAAAATTTAAAAAATCTAAAAATTCGCAAAGAAAAAATTAAAAATTAAAAATTCAAAAAATAAAAAAATTCAATGATCCAAAATTTAAAAATCCAAAATAGAAAATAAAAAATTCCAAAATTAAAAATTTCAAAAGTCCAAAAATCAAAATTTCAAAAGTCCTAAATCCCAAAATTAAAAAAGTCCAAAAATCCAAAATTGAAAAATCCAATAATCCAAAATTGAAAAAATTAAAAAATCCAAGTTTTTCTTCTGTCGCGTGGCGTTCCACGCAACCGATTTTTTTATCTTGAAGAAATCCCTAAAGTCTTCCCGTACGTTTTAGGTCTATTATGGCTAAACAGTAAAAGGCTATAAGGCAGTCTAAATGCATGGACTCTAAAGGCTAGTTTACTTGATGACACTAGGTTTCATGAAAGTGATTTCCTGAAACTAATTATACCCATTTTCTTTAAAACAGTGCAACCGAAAACGTTTCATCTTATTTCTGAAGTTCAAGTTGTTGAAATCCCACATACATGTTTGAAACACGTATGAATCCAGGCATTTCACAATTTCCTCACTTCCCTACTTCACAGTCCCTCACAGTCTCAAAATATGTAAGATTATTCCTGTTTTTAAACATGGTGACCGAGATAAGCCCGAGAATTATAGGCCTATATCCATAGTGCCAATTTTCTCCAAAATATTAGAATCAGTTATGTATGCACAATTAATCGAATATTTTGAAAGCAACTCACTATTTTCAAGTGCTCAATTTGGCTTTAGAAGCGGTTTATCCACAAGTAATGCAATTGAAATGATGGTATCTTCTATTTTAACTGGTTTCGAAGGACACAGTGCAACGTCTGCTACATTGTGCGACCTCTCTAAAGCTTTTGATTGTGTGTCTCATTCAGTTTTAATAGCTAAACTAGCTTATTATGGTATCACTGGTGACGAATTGAATGTCTTAAAATCATATCTGTCAAACCGTATCCAGAAGGTGTTCTTGAATGGCATATATTCTAAAGTGGCTAATGTTGAGAGTGGTGTTCCTCAAGGATCCGTTTTGGGCCCGCTGCTTTTTTAATAATGGTAAACGATCTACCATCTAACATAGATTGTAATTCTGTATTATTTGCCGACGATACAACAATTTATTTCAGCCTCAAAGACCTTAATATGTTGCATGCTACTATGCAGAATTCACTAATGCAGGCCTCTGAATGGTTTAAAGCCAATGGTTTTTGCCTCAATGAGAACAAAACTCAGCACATACTGTTTTCATTATGTAATAATAACAACAATCAAAATGATTTAAGTAATGCTAAGCTGCTGGGAATAACGCTCGATTCTAAGTTGACATGGTCAGCCCATATTGACAACATCTGTGCTAAACTCTCACGGGTGATATATCTACTTAGACATCTAAAGACTCAGATTCCAAAGATATACTTGAAATATGCATACTATGCATTTTTCCACAGTGTTTTAACCTATGGTATTTGTATCTGGGGTAACAGTAATGCTGTACCTAAGGTACTTAAGCTACAAAAAATGGCTTTGCGCATAATGACCGGGTCTGCCTACCTTGCTCACTGTAGACCACTGTTTATAAGTGAAAATATTTTAACTGTTATTAATGTGTATATTTATTATTGTCTTCTAAGAGTAAAGAAAAATCTTATACACCATGTAAACAGGACCCAGATACACAATTATTCTACAAGAAACAATCACTTGCTTCTTGGGCCTCCTGTCAGATTAACAAAATCCAAGAACTCTTTTGATCAGATGGCTGTGTCATTATTTAATAAACTGCCCCAGAGGGCAAATACTGTATCTTTCAGTTATTTTAAAGATGAAGTGTTTAAATGGCTGGCTCAAAACCCATTTTACAATGTTAATGAGTACTTTGAATGCTGTTCTGGTATTTTAAATATCTTTTAATTTTTTATTGTAATTCTAGCATACTGTATTAGAATTTGTATTGTATTTTATCTTGACAATGTCCAGAACATCTTGCTTGATGTTAATGACTACTAATAAAAACATTCAAACATTCAAACATTTTACGAAATGCGAACAAGCCAAATATGCGTAAAATATCACACTTACTAATATAGTTTCGTGAAAAGTTGGAATCAGCCGAAACTTCGTAATGTCGTAACTCATTGTTGCCAGTACATCTCGCGCTTGCGCATTCAGGTAAAAAACAGTTGCAAAACTTAGTTACGAAACATAATTTTGTCGTGTAAACCAGCCTTAAGCTCCATCCACAATGTGCAGTCGGCAGTCTGTAGTTGGTAGCTGGTAGTCGATAATCGAAGTGTAACATGAGGTGAGTAATGGCCGTCATTCACAATGTGCAGTTGCAGTCGACAGCAGGCAGTCGGCATTTGGTAGTCGGTAGTCGGCAGTCGGGAAATTCATCTTCGACTACCGACTGCACGAAACTAGCCTTATCTCTGATACGGTGTCAGTTCATAAAATAAAAACCTTACCCGAGGACCTCAGTGGGGGTTTAGGGGCCAAGCCTCCAACGAGCAAAGCGAGTTTGTCATATAACATTGTTATAAAGAACTTAACAGGCAGCGGTCATTGTGTTCTTTGTGTGACCCTGTTAAGTTCTTTATAACGGTTGATCGTCATGCAACGTTCTATGCTATTTTGAATCTTAAATTTTAAAATGAAAATAATTTCCCTTGTGCTTAGAATAGTAATTGAAAACTTCAGAAACAAATCACTGTTTGAAACAATTGAACATACCACAAACAACTTTTATTATCTATAACATGTTTATCAAATGTTGTGTTAATATATATATATATATATATATATATATATATATATATATATATATATACCAGTAAAACTATATATATATATATATATATATATATATATATATAGTTTTACTGGTGAAGTAAAAGAGAATGCCTTATGGCCAGTATAAATAAATAATAATAATATAATACCTAGGTATACAGAGAAACTCTGAAACCCAGGATATTATGGTAACCAGCCATGGAAGCCTAGAGAACATGGAAAAACCTATTGTTATCCAGAAACATTATGTAAACATTATAATTACTTTGCGACAATCTTTCAGGTCAGTCCTTTGTGGAATACGAATATTTGAAGGGAATTATCATGTCTCCCAATGTCGAAATATATGAAGCTGAAGGTGCTTTCGGGAAATCTTATGCAGTCCGCATTTCCACTGTTACAGGAAAGAATCGCTACGGATTGGTAAGTATGTTTTAACGTGTTTTCGTTATAACAATTTTTTTTATGATTTAGCGTTTTTTTCTGAGTAGGCTATTACATTTATATTCGTATATTTATTGACCAACTAGCATATTCCCGCGCCTTCGCCCGCGATAATTATTTCAGAAATTATTAATTAAGAGCGTAATAGTTAAATCATTATATTTATTAACATCTAAATCACGTGGACTACATACCACGATTAGATAGTGTCGCCTGGTAAAAGCGACCTCAGATTCGATATCCTTGGCTCAGAAAACGCCTGTATAGTGAGTTTCGTCTAAATCGAACGATGTTTGACCATATTTAGGACTATGTTGATTATCCCTCTTCCGTGTAGGTTGAAAATTTCTTATGTCTACGGGCCTTGACATTCTAAACAAATGAATCGTCCAGGATGGACTTACAAAGTCAAGCGATCGCCGCGATAATTATTTCAGAAATTAAAAATTAAGAGCGTAATAGTTAAATCATTATATGTATTAACATCTACATCACGTGGACTATATACCGGTACCACGATTAGATAGCGTCGCCTGGTAAAAGCGACCTCAGATTCGATATCCTTGGCTCAGAAAACGCCTGTATCGTGAGTTCGTCCAAATCGAACAATGTTTGACCATACTTGTTTAGGCCTATATTGATTATCAGTCTTCCGTCTATGTTGAAAATTTCAGATAGTCTATTTGCGTGCCTTGACATTATATACAAATGAATCGACCTGCGTTGGTTTTATGACAAAAATAGCCAAAGCCATCTGTAATTGATTTGACATTGAAAACCGATGCTTCGAAAACGCAAAAAATACACGTTTTCTGCCCGTTTTTCACTCATAACTCACGAACGAAAGCGAAAATTAAAATTCCGGCTTCTAGGTGCATTTTCCGACCCTTCAGTCCACCTATGTTTAAAATTTCAGATCTCTGCGTTGAGTAGATTTCGCTGGGCATCGCGGACAGACAGACAGACAGAAGGAAGACAGACACTTCCTTTATTAATATAGATAATAACATTTAGCATATTATGTGTTACTAGCTTAAAGGGGCCAGTGTCACCCGGGTTTTGTATTTTGCGTGTAATTCAAGATTAAATTATGGAGGACTTTTAATTTCCAAGCTATAAGTCCTTATATTAATTTTACTCGGTCATTCTAATATTTTAATTATCTCCTCAAAACTGCCCTGTCTTCGCTGGTGTTCATTTCAATTCCACCTATCGCCAGGAGAGCAATAATTATGATTGAATAAATCAATGCAATGACTTTGTATTCTTTGTTTACTTGCTCTTTCAAATCTGCCTTCGTTTTGTTCTAGCTCTATAAACGACTAGTTCCATTCCAATGTTCCTTATGTCACTTTTAGCTGATTCGACAGAAACTCTTCTCTACACACATCCTCTCTCAACCGTTGCTTACTTAGTACTCAAGTCCTTATATAGAGTTTTAAGTGAAGAAAATGCTACATATGACTTTTATAGCGCATACAGTACTTATAATTTTGCAACCCACTGCTTTTACACACCATTACTGGTACGGGTTGAAATAAGAAGAAACAGAAATTCCGGTAACATAACATTTTACTGTCTTTAAGGGTGGGTCTTTACCCACTTTCATGTTGCCATACAAACGTTTTGGGGGATAAAATAAAAAGAAATTCAGTATCATTTTCACACAATCATGCCCAAAAATCTGGGAGACAATAATTAAATGTGCATATAGGACTAAAATGTTCCATCCTAGTATGTTGTCTCTTTTTAGATGCCTAGGGCTTCCAATAACATCCATTTCTCAACGAATACAAAGCCTACAGCAATGAATAACATATCAGTGGATAGCATTTTGTTTACAGACTTCTGATGTAGCATACTGGCTACCCATTGTTGACAGAAACTCAGGCTTAGACAACTGAAAATGCTTTCCCCACAATACGACCTCTTATTCTGCATCAAAATTTGTAGTGAGAAAATGATGTACTCCATGCCTAAGATAGAGAAAGTTATGTGAAGCATATACACCCATATTTATTTATGTGGATTCCCTTTTTTATTATCAATTTACAGAACTGAATTATATCAATAGCCTCTCTAATTATAATTACGCTATGCAACATTTTAAAATTTTTTGTATGATGTTTTAAGGCTGTAATGTGATTTGAGAAGGATTTTTCATGCTGATTTCAAATATCATTTTACTTTCCTTGTATCACGTAAGGTTTTTATACAGTTCAATTTTGAATTATATTTATAAAAAAATAATTGTTTAAACAGGGAAAAATATGGTTTGAGTTTGATTTAAAGATTGGGTATTTTGTAACCTTGTATAAAATTACAATGCACTGCATTACAATGGACAATGATGTATACTCACTTAAGAATGTTATAATTGTGACGAAAACACGACACATATATGACAATTTACTTCCTCTTCTTCGCTTGAAGATCTTTCTGACGTGGGTTGAAACTTTTCTTCCTTCAGCAGTGCCGTCTCTTTTAAGTATAAAACAGTATTCAGCCATCTTCCCTGGTATCTCTTTTCCATGTCCTTTATGTCCTTGTTCTTCACTGACATCGCCGAGATGAACATTTACAGTAATGTTACATCTTAATTTCATAAAA
Organism: Ectobius pallidus; assembly: GCA_964059195.1. Lineage (NCBI taxonomy): Eukaryota > Metazoa > Arthropoda > Insecta > Blattodea > Ectobiidae > Ectobius > Ectobius pallidus. Next base: position 191,807,547 of record CAXKWD010000002.1, read on the forward strand.
CTCTGCATCATTGATTAACTTTGGTTGTGTACTTTGGATATTTGTTGTTGCCCAAAAAGTTGGCCACAACTTCTTTAAACGAAACCCAGCCTTTTTTTTCCCCACAGGATTCATTGTACTTCCAAAAAAATTGTCTTTCATTAACTTTCTGTTCTGCAGTCCCTTCTTTCAGTTTCTCATAAGTAGACCTGGGATTTTAGGCTCTAAAAAAAATAGTTTTAGGCACCTAAAATAGGCTTTTAAAAAAAGTAAAATAGGCTTTTAAAAGAGAAAATAGGCACTCAAAATAGGCTTTTAAAAGAGAAAATAGGCACTCAAAATATTCTTTAAAATGTGTAAATAGAAAGAAAATAGACTTCAAAATATCACAATATACACTTAAACTGTAACGTGATCTTTTTTTACTGTAAGAAATGTGGTATACCTATTCTTAACAGAAATAACGGCAAAATTAAGACAGAATTAAAATGGAATTTATTAAAAACAGTTACGGATTATATGAAAAATCATCAATAGTAAACTAAAACCTTAATACTAAAATCACTGAACATAATTACAGCACTGTAGGCATCCCCTAACGAAGTATTTGCGAAGAACATTCACTTTCATTCGTAATTTGCTTTGCAGTACATAACGATGATCTTCTCCAAATTTTCCACAGTCAGGCTGTGTCTTTTGTCTGTTAAAATCATTTTGAAGGCAGAAAAAGAGCGCTCCACACTCACAGACGTTAGAGGGACATAGGAAAATTTACCTACATTTTTCAGTTCAATTTCACTAGGTAACTCTACCTTTTCCCCATCCATTACCTGGTGTACTCTTTTCAGCACTGAATAACCTGGATTTTTCTGCAGTACACTAGCCCACTTGTCTCTTATTTTATCCCCTACCTTGCCCCTAGCACTCTGTATATTGTTCTCAGCTTCCTCAATTACAGAAAATTGCTGATTGAGACTGTTTCCTTTTTCCTCCATTTTTGTAATGGTGACTGGAAGAAATGAAAAATTTGCCTGAATATATGCAATGCCTCTCTGAACACTGGAAAAATCCTTTAGCAGCTCTTTGACAGATGACACACATGCAGAATTGTCCGTTAAAAGCAAATCGTCTATCACAGTCATGATTTTCTCAAGATGTTCTGCATAATAGAGGGTCGCTTCCATCCAGGAACCCCAACGGGTGATGATTGGCTGTGGTGGAAGGGGAATAGAGGGGAGTTTCTCTCGAAAGATGGCTATTCTTGATGGAGCCTTACAGAACACTTTCTTCATTGTTGAAACGAGGGTATTTACTGCAGGAAACTCGGCCCTAACTGTTTCTGCGAGTCTATGCAAGGCGTGTGCCATGCAAGTAACATGAATTAAAGAAGGGTAGAAAGTTTTTAGGAGAGGTGCAGTAGCCATCATGTAGGAAGCAGCATCGGAGACAAGAAGGACTTTAGAATCATCAACACTCCCAGGATACAACAATTGCAACCCCTTGTTGATGAAGTATGCAATGCTTTGACTATTGACTTTCTCTAGCTGCTTAGAGCAAAGAAGGTGAGCAGTAGATGCCTGATTGGGTTCCAGTTTTCCTACTATAAGATTAGCAATGTACCTGTCCACAGAGTCTCTGGTTTCGTCCACACACAACCATATTCAAGACTCCCCAATATCCTCCCTGATTGACAAAATGACCTCATTGTAGCAAATATCTAAGTAGTTTTTTAAAATGTAGATGCTGATGGTATGTGCTGCTTGGTGTATTTCTGTAAAAAATCTCTGAAAACCGGATTGTGGACAGCATTCCAGGGAATATTTGCTGCAACTAGGGCTCTACACATATCAGCATAGAAACCATTTTGGGTTGTGGGAGATATAGTTTGTGTGAGCAGAGTCTGTCTAATATTACTTTTCATGGCTGCTTTCGCTTTATGACCGGCACTATCTGCATGCTGCTGAAGGTGGCATTTTTTCTCATGTGAAATCTAAAATACAATAAAGGTGATGCAAATTAGAGACTAAAATGAGGAATAGAAAAGGTGAATAGCTATTCAATAAAATTTGTAATTTTGAACTATTTCATTTAAGCCGCTATTAGGCCTACTCTAAAGTTAATTAAGAACAACAAACTTTATTTTGTCAGTTAAGAAAGTTGGCTTTCAATAACGGCTGCTGCCCAGCTCAAGGCCTGCAGATATTGGGTGGTCGTGTGGTCAGCACGACACATCCCTCAGCTGTATTGTGTTGCCTCCATAACCACTGCTCACTGTAGCTTCCCAATTGTCCTCATGACGCTGAGTCAGCGCCGTTCCAGACCTCATAGCTTTCTAAATTACTGCCGGTACTGGAAATCGAACACATCCCACCTGGACGAGGTCTCTAACATTAATTAGAGGAGCCAATATCGACAAAACCTTGGTCTTAGATTAATATGAAAAATACACATACCTGTTTATTGCAGTACTGGCAGAAAATAATCTTGCCATCAAAAGCCATCCCTGGATATTGTGTAAGCCATTGCTGTATACGCAAGCTCTTAGTTGATTTTGTTTTAGGCATCACGAACGAACTTAAACAATTCACTTGTTCTTTCACTGGCGAATTGACACAGTGTGTCCTGTCTTACTACCTGCTACTTGTTCTTTTGAGCTAATCCTCCCCCTTCCCCCGTCAGTCAGCATTTCTTTGGTGAAAGTTGTCTGGGAAAATCAAGTTTGTGTGAAAAACCCACCCCCTGCTGTTTTGCCGTTGTGCTCTTCATTCAGGGATGTCCATTATATGTTTGTAAAAATTACAGAAGTAGAATTTTATTTTAAATGTACAAAATAGGCATTTTTAGGCACTAAAACAGTGAAATAGGCTCTAAAGGACCAAATAGGCATTTTAGGGCACTATAAAACTCTATAAATGTAAGTGAATTATCATGAAACGTCGACATATTTAAAAAAATTCATGTTTTTTCTTAAGGAACAAAATAGGCATTTGCCCTAAAATCCCAGGTCTAGTCATAAGATACTTTCGGAAATTTTGTTACCAAATACTGGGAGCAGTCACCTTCTTTTGGAAGAGCTTCATTAATCCGAGTTTGATGTGCAGAGGAGGTAATAGTATCTTGCTTCGTTGAACAAGTGATACGTTTATTATGTTCTGTGAACCAGATTGGAGTGTTTTTCTTTTGGGGCAGTCTGTCTTCTTCCAATGCTTTCTTTGGCTTGGCTGTACCATTCACAAATGAAACAAAGCATTTTTGTGCAGCCGGTTTGTTGACGAAGTAACAAGGAAACTATTTTTAAATCTCCACAAATTGTCCAAGAATGTTTTTCATAGTTCACGTATTTAGGCAGGGCTTTGAGATTTTCATACGTCGTCTTGAGATGTACCGAATGTGCAAAGAGTATTAAACCAAACAAATTTCCATTATGTAAAAATACACCTTTCAGGCTACTTTTGAACGACTCTATAAATAACCTCCACTTACTTGGATGTAAGTGACGTTAAAGAAATTAAATAAACCCTCTATATCACAACAATAAACCAGAGAATCTTCTTCTTTAAAGAATGTTATTAATTCTTCCTGTACGGTCCTATACCAAAAGATCAAAACTCCGGGTAGAAGAAGACTTTTTCTCTCAATCTTGATCCAAGCAATTGGGCGACACATTCTTTGTCAGATTCAAGTCACGAGTTAAATCACTAAGTTCATTTTTACTGAATAATTTTGGCGCAAAATGTTCTTCCGGCCTGTAATTTTCAGCATTATCGCTTTCATTTTCTGTGCTGCTCTCCTGTGGCACATCCTCAGGAGCAAAAGGTGGAACTGGGATAGGTAGAGATTCACAATGTGTAACTGATCGTAAGGCTGAAGGAATGTTTGGATATTGTATATCCTTCTTACTTTTTGCGTTATGACATTGGACGTTAACCATACAAAAATAACATGATTCTGTGGTTCCGTCCAAACCATTGAGATTGCAAAAGACATTGATTTTTTTTTTATATTTATATATATATTATTACAAATTAAGTTTATTACAAATTATAAAATTGAAACAAAATTATTACAAATACAAATAATATACACACAATTTGTATTTGCACCATTTTTCCGCAGTCTCAGTCCCACAACATATATACGACATACCTTGTGTGATGTGCAGCATTTGTCTTCATCAACAAGCCTTATGCCGAAGTATGCATAATAGACATTTGTAAAATTTACATTTGAAATAAAATGAATTCACTTGATTTGCTTAAAAACTGTACGTGATAGGAAAAACGGATTACAGATCTGGAATCAGCACAAAAAAAAAACTTTAAGAACACCTGAGACTACAGAATCATAAAAAAAATCATGTTGCATAGTGTTATTTGTCAAAGCCCAGTAAAATGGAACTGGCAAAGTCATATGTGAACACTGCAAACAATATTGTTGTCATGAGAATTGAATTGCATTTGGTGTATTCAGTGTAATATTTTCAGAAATTAGGCCCTTAACTTACTTTCTACTTGTCACTTCAAAAATTTCAATAACTTTAAATCTTCTCCGGATAACACAGAACATTTTGCAAAAAGCCGTGTAAATTGGTCAAGTAGTTTAAGGCTCATAAGCAAAATATGTGAATCTAAGTGAAAATAATGCCTAAATGAGGTGTTATGACCTAAAATGTCCTAAACCGCTGTTTTGACTTTGCTCGAATGATAAACAATTTTTATTCCAGATTGAAAGTTATAGACTACCGGTACAGTATACTCCCGATTATCTGTATGCGAATGATTCTATTTTCTCATCATTCGTGCTTGCTTTCAGCTTATAAAAATAAGAAAAAATATTATTTCATTTTTACCACACAGCACACCATTTAAGGGGAAACATAGGTTTGGGTAAGAAATAGTTTAATTTTTTTCTTCTCATTAATGAATTGATCCGTAACCTTGTAATCTGACATCCCCCACCCTCACTCGTACCCCCGAAATATTGGTGTCACTGTAAACTCCATAGGGAGTACTCTAATTTATTCAAACAAAGTTTACTCTATACTTAATAGGGCAAGATATAAACTTTTCAAAATTTCAACCCCCCCCCCGACCACGCCCTTGGGCCAATTTTGCTCATTAACGAAATTGTCCGAACTATTGAGCCTACTAATAATATAATAAAATTTGGTTCAAATATTTTTTAAATTACGGCCGCTAGCGTGTAAAGATATATATATATTAATATCACAACATTTTGTTTTTTTGAACGGACGGTGGTTTTGTACTTAGAGAGGCATGAAACGTAAAGATATGAAAGAATTTTTCGAAAGTCATGACATGGTATCGATTGCAATAGGTAGATTTTCTTCGAAATCTACCTAAAGAATGTAGAAGATTTTCGAAGAAAATCTACCTAAAAACCCGGGCGACGCTAGTTAAAGTATAAATTAATTCACAGAGAGTTTAATGAAAGTTTCATTGCAATAATGGCTTAAGTACCGATATAGACGCATTATAATTAGATCTCCCGCGTTATATTGACAGTGGATTTTCTGGGTAATAGAGTCAGTTGAAAAGTCTATTTAAGGGCTTACATGCCGCCAAAATCTCTCTTGCTGTTCAACTTCTCATTGCTATGAAGTAATTCTGGAAGCCAAGATGGCGACGCTAGAAGTTATGTCAAGAATAAAATGTAAGCTCAAAATTGATTATTTTATGTTATAAAGATGAATTTTAAAAATTGCAGAATTATTATATCTTCCAGTTATTGTAGAGTACTAATTAAGATAAAAGAATCTTTAAGAATATAGAAGTATTGGAAGCAAATATTTTATAATATGGTTTATTAATTAACTGTCGGGTAGAATTTAGATAATTATATTTTGGATATCAAACGAGTTAGATAAAGAAATAAATATATCAGTTTAGTTACACTTATTTAAATTTAGAATAAATTAGTATTTATTTTAGTATATTAAGGTTGTTATTTAATTATGCATGAAAATAATTAATCGCATGCATGCTATCCTTTATATTCCAACACAGTGCCTGTTCATATCCTTAAGGCCTAAAGCTAATCCTGACATGTGTAGTGTTACCGAAACGTCGGCGGCATCACCTTCTGGAAGGACTGACGTAACACATGGTACAGATGCAATGTTTAAACGCACTGGACTTCTGAAAGTGAATGTGTCCTGTATCTCCTGGTTTCAGGATGAAATGGAAGTTCTGTACCTCACTGCTTTTCAATTTAAGGGAAAAGAGGAATTTACGACCAGGAGCGATAGGAGAGATACAGTTATTGATATAAGCAGTTTGGACTCTCTGTATCTGAGAAATCTCAAGGCGACTACGGGAGTGAGAAAGAGAGTAAAAATACAGGAGTACAAAGGAAAGGAATTGATTGGTAAGACTCGAATGGTGTAACGAACTTCCCTTTCAGAAATAATGTTATATTAGTCAATGGAATAAAATGAAAATGCAACCAATGGATTATTTTGCTTTGTCTACTTTGTACGTGTTCCATGTCCAGTGTTTATACACTTTTTTCTATGATAGAGTTTTTTCATCCATTTCCCGCTCATGTTCTCATGGTGGAACCTCTAACTCCCTTCATCCAGTAACATAACCTACCTATGATTTTTTGCTTACTTACAGCACACGTTCATCATTATTTCTAAGTTTTTAACGTAATATAATACAGGAATATATTTTCAAAAAAGTCATGTAAAGTGATGTAGTTTCCTAGCCCTATCTCCTTGACATTACAGTTTTAATCTTAACGAAACGAAACAACGTTAAAAATGTGTCTCTAGGTGCAAGAGTTATAGGCCTAATTAGGTGCGAAATTTGTTTACATATAAGAATACATCCTGTAATTCTCATACTTTCAAATACACAATTCATGATAATAAGATATAACTGACGGCTATGTTATCAACTTGACTTAGAATTCTTGGTAACAGGTTGACCAACACGACAAACCTCGCAGGAGATACAATACGGCACAGTATGCACATTGTGGTCAGATAAGAAAAACAAAATGAAAATTGCAACAGTGAAGGCCTTGCTGATAGTGAAAACTCACTTTGATGGGGTATCGTGTGATGACTGTTATAATAAAATATCATAAAAAATACAGTGGCAATGAGGCATCTACTCCTGCGTATAAATTATATACAGCAGTCTACAGAAAAAAATAACATTTGAGATCATATTTTGTATGCACGAGAAAAAATTTTGTAGCCTGGATTTTTTCCCTTTTTAAATTGTTCCAGGTTTTTTCCAGTCCCGTTTTTATATAAAATCATATCGACCTTCATTTGGCTGAATATCTTTGGGCACCAGGCTACAAGTATGTTTTAACAGCAAATTAAGTCTATTTTGGTCATAAATTACATCCAACCTTAATAGACTTTTTAATTTTACATTTGCTTCGGTCTATATATGTACATTTAAAAGAAATTCACTCTTCTAAAGCAAACTGTGGAGATGCAGTTGATAGTAAGCAGAGTTCCTTCACTCAACAAATGCGATCAGTGGCAAGAAAAGTAGTGAAAAATACGCAGGTAAAGGAAAAATTTACAGAAACATATAAGAGAGAAAAATTCTATAATGGTTACTGAACCGAACCTAATCTCTTTGGATATGTCGCTTAAAGATACTGACTCAACAATGGGAATATTACTGACCAGTGATCACCTTTGTGACTACTTGCTTCGTACGGCAGGAAAAAGATACATTAGGTACAAGGAATGTTGAGCATCATGAGAACATGGACCTACACACGATTTGAAAGATATTCATACTCTCTGTAACGGAAAGGACTTTGGGGACAGGTATTAATTCCTCAAATATCCTTCTGTGTCATTTTAAGACATCGCCAAAAATTTATAATTAACGGAAGTTTATTAAAAAAGATGCCGTTTGGGGCGATATAATTTCAGATCATGCATGAACTGCCAGTTTTCGAGCTAATGTTGTTCAGGGGGATCATTTACTTTAATATCTGCTTTAACTAGTATTTCATTATATAAAATGTCGCTTCATTTTCCGCGTGAAAGAAATTAGAAGAGAGAAGAGATGTAGAGAGCGACCGCAAAATCCTGAAGGAAACTATCAAACTCTCTTGTAAGATTTTAAAATAACAAATATATTTAATTTAGTTTATTTTGAAGTGCAGCTGTAATTTACGATTATAAAGAAATTTCATTATTATATTCAATATAATTTTCAAATACACTACAACAAGGCTGATAAGAACTTCACAATATACAGCTCTCTATACTCGCGAGTTTCTTAAGAGATGATGATCGCTACGATGCCTGGTGTGGGGATCTGGAACTACTTCGTCTGAACTATACGTTCTTACGGAAGTTTCAACACTTAATGCTTTACACGCCCTGGCCCTACTAAACTAATACCACTGTTGATAACATAACATAACATAACATAACCTAATCTAACCTAACCTAACCTAACTGCCACTAAAATAGAGTCTAAAATATAATTTACTTTCCACTACTTACCTTAATGCAAGAAGGACAGTTGGCATCCTGCTTCGATCAGAACCATAATATGGCTGGCGTGTTTTAGCGTAATACAAATGAACCGATTGAAAAGGGTAAAAATACAAGATCAAGTTCAAAAAACGACTAATTTCACCCCTTAATCAATTCCTTTAACAAATGTAAGTATATTTATGAAGTGTTCAGTTCCACAAAAGGAAAATTGTAACGTCGAGGAGATAATCAATCAATCAATCAATCAATCAATCAGTTTATTTTCCAATAGACAATATACATTGCATAGGAATAGTCAATAAGCCTAGTCTATAATTAATTAATGGAGGTTTAAGTAATCATCAACACAATAGAAACATTTTTCAATCAGAAATTCTTTTAGATTCCTCTTAAAGACTGAAACATTATTTGCATTCCTAATAACCACTGGAAGGTTGTTAAATAGTTTAGGACCAAGTACATTCGGAGATTTACAGCCTGATTTAAACCTTCTAAAAGGTACATGAAAATCATTGCAGTGTCTTGTATTAAAATTATGTATACTCATATTCAATGTAAATTCATTTCGTTTATGAAATGTATACATACACAATTCATATATGAACAAACTAGGCATGGTCATTATATTAAGACTTTTAAAATACTCTTTACATGATTGTGTAGGGTGTAAACGAGCCATACATCTAACGATTCTTTTTTGTGCCTGAAAAACATTAGGAGCTAAAGTGGACCAGCCCCAAAAACCAATGCCATACCTCATACGACTCTCAACATGAGCATAATATAATGATAGAAGCTGTATTTGATTTAGTACATTTCTCACATTTCTGAAAATATACACTATAGAATGGAGTTTCGATATTATTGACTTACAATGATTTTTAAAATTCAAATTTTCATCTATAATCAGCCCTAAAAATGTAACAGACTTCGAGTTTGGAAGGGAGTTACCGTTTAAATATAAATTGATGTCTTCTAACTTTTTTTGTGAATTATGAAAATGCATAAATAACGTCTTACTTGGATTCAAATGCAGTGAGTTTGTACAAAACCACTTGTAAACATCATTTAATAAGTTATTGCATATATCAGTTAGAGAATTTTGACATTTGTGTGACAGAATTAAAGAAAAGTCGTCAGCATACATAGTACATGAAATATGTTGAGGAATAGCTTTAAAAATATCATTTACGTATAAAATAAATAATAAAGGGCCCAAAACGGAGCCTTGAGGAACTCCAAGGTCAACATTCACAGTTTTTGATATTACAGACGACATCAAACCATTCTTGTAATGAAACAGTTTTACATATTGACTTCTATTAGAAAGGTAGGATTGAATCCATTTAAGTGGGACACCATTTATATTATATTCTGACAATTTAGACAACAATAAATTATGTTTTACACAATCAAAAGCTCTACTAAGATCGCAGAATATACCAATTGGGCATTCACCATTCTCAATATAAGATATCAATTTGTCATAAAAATAATTTATTGCAGATAATGTAGATCTATTAGTACGAAAACCATGTTGATAGTCAGATAAAATACCTTTGGAATTAAGGTAACTAACCAGTCTGTTAAAAAAACAGTATTCAAACATAATGGAAAAGCAATAAGGTACAGTTACAGGCCGATAATTTGTTTTCTCAAGAGGACTTCCCTTCTTATAAATTGGAACAACCTTTCCTAACTTCAGAATCTGTGGAAACTTTCCAGAGCAAAAGGAAAGATTAATTAAATATGTGACAGGTTTCACAATAACATTTAAAATTCGTCTCAACAAAAAACACTGTATCTCATCGGGTCCCGAAGAATACTTATTTTTCAGTTTCAATTTCATTAATTCATAAAATTCCTCTTCTGTGAATGGATAGAGGAAAAAGTCGTTTGGGTTAATATTGGCATCAATATTAACTACAGATTCATCATGCGAGGATAATTGACTAACAATTTGTTCTGGTACTGATTTAAAAAACGTATTAAAAGAATTAGCAATGATATAAGGATTTGACGTAACACAGCCATCAACATTAATAGATAAGTTAGACATTTTACCTTTATCCTTGGTTAGTCCGGAAACTACCTTCCAGAGAGATTTAGTGGAATTACCTGAATTTAATATTTTATTTTGATAAAATAGTTTCTTAGTGGTATCAACTAATATCCTATGTTGTTTCTTGGCTTTCAAATACACCTCTTTATATTCAGGAAGATTCTTAAATAAAATATAAAGGTCTTTTAGTTGCCTACTTGAGCTTCTTATAGAATCGTTGACCCAGCTTTTGCAATTTATATTCTTTGAATGTTTCCGAAGAGGAAAGTGCTTATTGTAATAATACATAATTACTTCATGAAAATATTTAAAAGCATTATCGATATCAGTTATAGAGTATAATTCACTCCAGTTTTCCAAGAATATATCATTACCAAACTGTTGAATTGATTGTTCATTGAAGCTCCTAGAAAAAGATGATACACCATTGTTCACTTTAGGGTCAATAAGACTTGAATCAAACAAAACAGTCCGATGGTCGGATACGATATTATCAACAGCACAGGAAATACCAGAGTTAAAATTTGTGTAAACATGATCTAATGTGGTTACGGTGGATTTCGTAACTCTAGTCGGCCAATGAACCTTATTGCATAAGTTATACTCAGATAATATGTTTGTTAAAATATTATAGTCTGGATTATCAGAGTACGCGTCAATATTAAAATCACCACAAACAAGAATCTTCACATTAGGATGAAATAAAGAATCCAAGATTTCATATAATTTATCATAAAATGTTTGTAAGTCTGCAGATGGAGATCGATAGATGGTTAAGATATTTAGTTTCTCTTTAAAAATGTTCTCATACTGTATGCCACAGATTTCAAAGTGCTTGTCACAGCCAAATTTCTGAGTGTCCAATGGAAGCACAATAGTTCCATCCTTTACCCATATAGCAACACCACCGCCTTTACAAACAGTTCGCTTGTAAAAGGTACTAAGGTAAAATCCCGGAATGATGTAATTCAAAGCACTATTATCGTTGAACCACGTTTCGGTAAGGCAGATAAATCGTAATTTATCCAATTTTGAAATGTCAATAGCCAAATCATTAATTTTTTCATTATTTATACTTTGTATATTCAATAATAGTATGTCAGGTTCATATATTATCCTTGCTGAGCTGTTTTCGGTTTGAGATGTAAAAAATATTTCACACAAGCATTCTTCGGCCACATTGCAGGATTCATAGCCCTATCAAAATTGTTTTGAGAAATTTTCACCTTGAAAGAAGAATATTCTTCAGGATGCCTAGAATTTAGGCCTTCACACTCCACCTCAGGAAAACTTTTTGAAAGGTATTTTTTTAAATCATCCACAGTAGTATTAGGATCAATACGATAGACATGTAGAAACACTGATTTTTCTACACCCTTAATGTTAATTGATTCACATTCACTTTCTGAGCGATTTCCAATAACCAAAGTACGGTGCCTTTTTTCTTTAGTAAAGGTTCTGGATTCAGATTCGATTCTCAGGTTGTTATTTTGTACCTTCTTATCACTTTTATATGTTACCTTTTGCCAATCATAGTCCATTGGACGGTTGTCACTATTATTGACCTTGTCATTGGCCTTATCCTCTTCCATGTTCACGGAATTCGAGGAAGGATACGTCATTCTAACCACCTCACTAAATTTGAGAGAAGGACAGTCAGTGGATGCACTTTGAGTAACTATAACAGATTTATTGATATCAGAACAGATTACGGGCTGATCTTGGAAGTTCCCTTGATCGCATTCTTCATTCATTTGGACGAAACCCTTTTTCTTACTGGCCGAAGTCTGCCCATGTTCACTTACGTCACACTGAATAGACTTCTGTTGATTCTGACCAACAATCCTTTCTTTTAACTCATTGATGATAATGTCCTTCTGTTTAACAATGTATTTAAATATACGAATGTCAACCTTCTTATCAGTGTCACTAATTGATGTTAATGCCTCGAAGAAATCACCATCCGAATCATTAACCTCACTTTCCACCGAGGGAGGTGATTTAACTTCACATGTACATTTTGATTTTTCACCTTCACTTCTGAAAAAAGTTTGAAAACAATGTCTCACAACATCACTCGAGTCAGATGGCACCACCCTGCTTACCAAGATCTCAATAATAGCTTTCTTACTAAGTTTATTCAACTCACTTGACAGGAGCTCACATGAAAAGTTCGGTGCACCGTCCGCCATCTTGCCCAGCTCTCACCCTGATGTAGCAAAGTGCCAGAATACTTTTGTTTAATCAGTTATAATTGCAATTATGATATGCAGAATATAAGATTTTTAAAAAATCATTTCCAAGTTAAACTCCAGATTCATTCATTAAGCAGCGCTTATTGAAGAACAAAGATCTAGTTTTTTTTTTTTTTTTTTTTTAAATCAAATTAAAATCGTCCAGCATCAGCAGAACTGTACAGATTTGCGATATCTATCCAATGAGCACACCCGGTTTCGGAATTAGAACCAGGTACCTCCAGAATGTGAGTCCAAAACGTTAGCACCTCTGCCACCTCACTCAGTTTAACGGTTTAATTTCATAAGCACGTGTAAAGGAATAGTGTTATTTGTCATAGCTAACTGTATTGCAATTTCCAAAGCCGTATATGATCACAGTAAAACAATATGTTGTCATGATAACTGATTTTCATTTCATAAATTCTTTCTAACATATTACCATAAAATAGGCACTAAATTAGGCATTAATCCGGTACCGGTCAACCGATTTGGTTCAATGTCAATAGGCTTCTTCCCACGGACGTTATAAATGTGTATATCAAGTTTTGCGCAAATCCGGTAAAACGTATTTGAGTTAACGCCCATACAGACACACGGACGGACGGATGGACGGACAAACATTTTCCCATCCCGCGCACAATCTCATAAAGTACCATACTGGCACTTAATAAAGATAATAGTAGAACTAAAATGCATTACTATATTTTCCTTAAGAAGTCTATTATACTGTAAATAACCCCACTTGAAATAACAATAATTAAAGTGGGCCTAAATCATGTATTATATTGATTTAGTTTAATTTGCACTCTGTTTTATGATTTATTTTCGTAACCTAGGAAATCTAAATATATTGAATAGTACAATAGTAGAAATACTAGAATAATAGAAATTATTTATTTAGTTAATATGTGTGCTGTCATAAAAAGAATATTATTTGAAACACTTGGTAAAATCCCTAAATCTTTTTAACTTGGAGGTTGGTACACTACATTTCTTAATAGCTATTTACGTATGTAACATACTTGTTACATACGTAAATAGCTACGCAAAATAACGCTTTAGTGGACGAATCTAGTATAGCGGCCGAGGCGTAAGCCGTCCTATTCCCACAGCCATCTGAATCGCGCAACAACAATAAACCGTACGTACCGATACGAAACGCGGTATAGATGCATTGTATATGTGTAGCTTTTTGTAAACAATAATGCATAGGAACTAAAAGGCCTATTTATGAAAAGGTTGGGAAAATATGAATGATAATCCCGAGGAAATTTCAATCCAAGCCAGAAACATTGAATTGGAGCTGGTTCCAGCAACTTCACGGCAGCGGTAGACTATGAGAAGGCATGGACGTATCCAAGATATTTTTTTGGGAGGGGCTATATAAGTCTAACACTGTTATCACTAGGGCCCGGAAATTTATGAAAAATCATATTTTTAATAATGCAAATTATTACAAGGTGTCAAAGAAATATTAAGAAATTGATGGTTTAATTTTGCATATATTGTTAGTTTTGCAATGATGCATCTATTTGCTCAATATTAAAATATTTGTGCATATTTAACCAATTTGTCACATTTATAACAGCATATTATGAGAGATGTCAAATATTGTGCATGTCTCTGTTAATTTAAAAAAAAAGCTATTTGGCTAAGTGAATGTTTTGGAAACCGACTATAAAATTTGTTGATAGTAAATAGACTATATGTTTTTGTAACCGATTATATAATATTAAAGCAACGTTATATTCATTATTTTTCAATTTACTAAAATTTATAGCAATGACTTAACCTTGTTTTATTTTAATTTTTATTATGTAATTCATAAGACTTATACTATCTTTTAAAATTCGTGATGTAATTCAGCCAACAACAGAACATCTAGTACAGTATTAAATTTACTTAAATAATAGAGCATACCTCATTTTTCCGGAGCATATTTCACAAATTTCAGGTAAAAATTCGATGTTAGGCTGAATTTTGTCAGGATGTGCAATTAAACTGTCTACTAGACCTATTTGTCAAATTAAAATGTTCTTATGTGCAACATATTAGCATTACTTTACGTTTCGGGGGGGGGGGGAGGCTGTAGCCCCCTCAGCCCCCTCTCTGAATACGCCCCTGTGAGAAGGAATATATTGCAAGCAATGCTTGGTAAGCAATGATTCTCTTGTGAACGAAGATGTGAAGGGTTGTTGGTTTATATTTGTTGTTATATGATGAAATAGGCTACCCTGTTTTGCGAAAAGCCCAGGCAAAGTTTCTGATTATCATAAAGAAACACGTTGGCTTAAATTTGTTGTTTTATGACCAGTTATATGCTTAAATCCTTGTTAAGTTGTTGTGACTGGTCAATGCCATCTGAATTTTGGTTATAGATTGCCATGACGACTTTAAAGTAAGTAAAATCATTGTTTTAAAACCAGTGCAGGTTTTATTTAGGAAGTGCTTTTGTGGTCATATTGACCCCAATGGTACTAGGAAGGTTAAGCTGAACATTCTCAAACAAGTTAGAAATTCGAAAATAAGTAACTTCAGTTAAATGAAAATCATCTCTTCGCCAGGCATCTTAAATGCTGTTCAATTAAATGGACTACTGCAGCAAACCCGTTCCGCAGGGGGAAAGAACTGATAAATTTCTTGAGGTCTGCAGGCACTGTACATAAATTATTAACCCTGAGCTGAGAGGTCCTTGGCCGCTTTTCTCGCTGTCCGGTCAGCAGAGGAATGCGACAACGCCGTCGCTTGCTTTTAGCAATGCGTCAGAGATTCTCCCATCTATTTTCCCTCCCGCTCCTCTGCAGCACCATGAATCATACGTTTCTCCCTCTGAATTATACGCATCCTCTACCCTTCCTAGAAATGGAGTGCCAATTTGTTTAGTGTAAACTTAGTTTCGTGTGCTAATTACATTTAAAATGAGTTTTGCAAAATCAACTTTAGAATTAAATTTTCTCTACCAGTATATAATTTACAATGCAACTCAAAAAGCAATCCTAATTCAACCTCTGCAAACAGTACCTTAGCAATCCTAATTCAACCTCTGCAAACAGTACCGTAGTGTATACAGTAAAAAAAGTATCTATTGAATAGCGTCGATGCCGGGCCTTAATTTTTTGTACGTAAATCAGGATAAGAAGTGGTGGGGATATGCCTTCAGAGAGAGAAAAAACTGTGTTTACTATCATGTTTTAGTGAGCATTGCTTTAAGATTAGTTATTCTATTCGTTTTCGTGTGTATGTTCGCGCCATTGCTCTACCAACTGAGCTAAGCCGGAGTCCAATATGACATAACTTGTCTGTCTGTGAGGTAGACCATTAGGGCAATCAGTCATAGGAGAGAGGTTCCATCTGGCGCTGTGAATTGGACTCCGGCTTAGCTCAGTTGGTTGAGCAATGGCGCGAATAGCCAAAAGTCCTGGGTTCAAGTCCCAGTGTCGGAGGAATTTTTCTCCTATAATATTCTCATATATATATAAAATACGCACATATACATATATAGTCCGTGAGTTGGTAGCGTGACTGGGCGGCCCAGGTTCGATTCCCGGCCGGATTGGAGATTTTACAGAGATGTAAAGTTTCCTTCCTGGGTCAGGACTGGGTGTTGTGTCCTCATTCCCATCCCGAGAAAGGAATTGGCCACCCTGCGCAGTATCATCCAGCCTAGTGTCCCTATGTGTGTGTTATTTCCAGCCTAGGATAAACATTGTATAATATCCTTAAGTCACTTAGTCTATATTGCTGAAATTTACTAATTTCTTAAACTTAGGTTTCTATTGTATTCCATAGTTCAATTAGTTTTATTTACCTACTGATCTTCATTTGTTTTTAATTTATAATCTCTACCTATGCTCAGTAGAAACCTAACCTACTTTATAAAACATAACTTATCTTATTATAGTTAACAAATATAAGTAGCATAAGCTACTAGTTTAGAAATATAAAACCTTGTACAAACAATGAATTAGTCATAAATATTACTAAAAATTCTTAAAACTGTTAAAAAATATTATTAAAGTTCATACAATAAAAGGCTTGTACTAAAATGCAGATGTTGTCTTCATTTTAATTTGCGCCCAAGGTACTGTCACCTGAATATTGGGCTGTAGGCTTACTACGTCCATTAAGCTGAAGTTTGAGAACGTAATGGACGAAGCTACAAATTCTGTGCAGACTTACATCTAACGTGATAATTAGATCTGGGATTTTATGGCAAATGCCTATTTTGTTCCTTATGAAATAACATAAAAATATTTAAATATGTGGATATTTCATGATAAATCACTTACATTTATAGAGTTTTATAGTGCCCTCAAATGCCTATTTGGACCTTTAGAGTCTATTTTACTATTTTAGTGCCTAAAATGCCTATTTTGTAAATTTAAAATAAAATTCAACTTCTGTAATTTTTAAGATCTTAAAATGGACATCCCTCAATGAAAAGCAGAATAGCAGAGGTGAGTTTTTCACAGAAACATGATTATTCCAAACAATTGTCGCTAAAGGAATGCTGACTGACGGGGGCGGGGAAGGACTAGGCTACTGTGACAAGTCACCAGTGAAAGAACATCTTTTTACTAAGAAAAACAGTGAATATAGTTTGTGATGCCTAATTTTGCAGTTAATTCTGTTAAGAATAGGTATACCACGTTTCTTGCAGTAAAGAAAAAGACCATGTTACAGTTTAAGTGTAATATTGTAATATTTTAAAGTCTATTTTCTATCTATTTACAGATTTTTAAAGCATATTTTAAGTGCCTATTTTCTCTTTTAAAAGCCTATTTACTTGTTTTAAAAGCCTATTTTAGGTGCCTAAAATTAATTTTTTTAGAGCCAAAAATCCCAGGTCTAGTGATAATACATAGTGGCACATAATAAGAGTAGGCTTATTAAATTTACAAGGTTTAATAAACATGCTTATTAAATTCACAAGGCTTAATACACTCTTCATATCCTTGAGATCCAGTATTTGACGTGGACCGTCCTTAGCGTAGTTAGAGACTCCGTGGATTAAACTATGAAACTGAGATTGGAAGCTGAAAAACGGGAGATAATGAAAAGTAAATACAACACTGCGCGAGTTTGTCCCCAGCGAGGTAAACAGATAACCTCACAATGAGGGAAATCGATGTGAGGTAGCCATTAGACTGATTGCATGCTTTAATTATAACCTCACTTGTTTATCTTCCAGTGCTAAAAACTCCCTGTTACAGTGATGAAAATCTCAGAACTCAAACTGTTACTACTCCGTATTACAGTTATCCTATTCTGCTGCAATCATTGCAGTTCATGAACATCTGGGATACAGTACTAGCTAACTGCTTACAACTCGATCGGTAAGTCCTGAACCAAACACGCAGAGATAGCTTATCGTCCGCCGGTAGCAATGGAGTAAGGGTAGAAGAGAATGCATATACTGTACTATTCATTCCAAACTATGCGGTTCATAATAGCCCGTAACTATTGAAAACAAAAATAAAGTGAATAAATTATTAATTTTTTTAGTTATGAAATATTATTTAACTAATGACATGTAACTCACAAAATATCGCTGTTGGGTCTTCACTATTGAATGCGGTGAGACTAACTAAGATGTTTTTACACGGTCTGTACAGTATGAACTAGCAAAGAACATCACTTGCTATGAAGGTCAGGCAGGTCTAGATTACGTCATCGTAGACTAGTGTGCAGCCGTTTGTTTGGCTCAGGTCTTAACGGTCGAGTTATACTTGCTAACTTGTTACTTTTCTATAGGTAAACTTGCTTACTTACTCACTCAATGCCAATAGACAATTTCCTAAGCAAGCTAAAGGAATATTATATATTTTATGGGACCCGAAGGTTCATTGCCGCGCTTACCTCAGCCCAACATTCAACCCTATTCTGTGCTAATTCCATCCAATCATCCCTCACAAATCCTACTTCCCTTAAATCTATCCTTAAATCTAAATCTCCCACCTACGTCTAGGTCTTCCAAGTGGTCTTTTCCCTTCGGGTCTCCCCGTCAGTATTTTTGAGATGTCTTTCCTCCGCAATGCGCGAAACATGTCCAGCCCATTTCATCCTCCGTGATTTAATCACCCTTATACAGGAACAGCTAAGATTTCGTGTCTTGTAATATGTGTAGTAGGAATATCGGATTTATAGGTATTCTATAAGTATTTAGATGTTGTGAATGCCTTTCGCATGCAGAATAGTATAAATTCAAATCCTTGAACTTGGCGGATGCATATAACATATTATTAGGGAGATCTCATTAGGAGGGCCCGGGGGTTTAGCCACAAAAACATTACATCAGGTTAGTGGTGACTGGGATATAGCCGTATGTAAACACGAGGGAAGGGGTGACTCGCTTTCAGTGGCGCACTTTAATACGAACATTCAAGTTCAAGGGCAGTGCAGCTAGTCCGGTGAAATGATAGACGCAGCGTCATAGAATAGTTTGCACATTTAATAGTAAATCACAAAATATATTTCCTAGTAAAACGAACATAAATATAACAACCAATGCTTTAATATTTGTTAACAATATTCACAGTGAAAATTAAAGGACAAATTATACATTACATCTGTGCATACGCTTTGTTGCAGTGAATGGCAATATACATTTTGAAGTTTTCAAAAGAAAAATATCTTCTATTTTCCTCCAAAGAATATCTTTAATGGTAAAAACTTCTCTCTACGTTTCATGACGTGACGGGGGGATGAGATATTATAATTAAGGGATCGCGCACAATGTGCATTATCTTAACCTAAGACTTAACCTACTGACAAACACCCAGTCCTGAACCCGGGAAAGGGATTTTTCACTACTGAAAAATCCCCGACCCGGCCGGGAATCGAACCCGGGCCGCCAGAGTGGAAGGCAGGCGCGCTACCGACTCACCCACGGCGACGGACGGGATGAATTATTAGTGTTTCCCTTGTGTTGGTACACATCATGGTCTTCTGTAGAACCTTCCAGTGCACCTCGAAAGGTAAAAGCAGTAGAAAAATCCTGCATTTTTCTGGAGAATTTTTATTTTATTTCTGCTGCACCTGTAGAAGTAGACTATTCCATCTTCAGGTTGACTCTTATCTATGAATAATTCCTCCACGAGTCTGTTCGCTTGTGCCATTTACATATTTTGTCTCTCTAGAAGAGTGATACATCTAGACAGTTGCCGAAATTATTTGCAATGAACTTGATATTACTTAGTAGCTTTTCTAAACAAAAGGCTAAACATTTTCTGGAGCAGCACCCCTACTCAATTTAGCTTGATCCGCCACTGGTTGTCAAGAACGCATAACACAGAACGTCGTCAACAGAACACTAAACTGCCAAATGCAGTGCAAGTTGTTTACTAACTCAGAAAGCTTTCTATGCCTTGTGCACCACTAACTTGACGAATTATTGGCTAAACCCCCGAGCCCTACTCATTAGAAATCTCTTAACATGACTTGAATAGTAGATCTAGGCTATACTTGATCCAAGATGTGTACGGAGCGAAAGTAAACTATAGAGTTGCCTTGACTAACTGTGTCCTGTCGTTTCATTGGTTAATCGCACCAGTGCATACTTCACGATCGTGCGACAAGGTCAGTCAGATGTTTACATCCATTCCGCACGCAGTTTTTTTGTCAGCTTAGGTTTTGCCATATTCTCAATGGAATTTAATCTAACCTAACCTAACCTAACCTAACTTAACCTAAAATGACAAAACCTATGCTGAAAAGAAAACTGCATTCCGCACACATCATGTAATTATTTATATCTTATGTAATTGTGAAAACATAAGTTCTGTTAAGTGAGTTGCTTGCTTTCGGATTTATATCATAGGCTTGCTATAACATATAAATAGCAAACAAGATTTAATTTGTTTTTTTCGTTGCCTTGGCAAACTTGTTGATTCCGAAGTAAAACAAGTGACATAAGTTACCAAATACAGGACGTATTTTATAACATAATTAATTCATTCGTTCTACTTTTAATTTACATAATATGTGATGAAGTACACCATATACAGGGTCCCCAAAATGATCTATCGGGTTTCGAAAATGTGTAACTTGTGTTTAAATAAACTTACAAACATCTAACTGGTACTAATGGAAAGAGAAACTCAAAAAGTTTTGATTATAGTATCACAGTTGACAACAATGACGTATAATGACATTCAACATTGCGCATTGTCGAAAGCGAGAAAATGGCTGGTATAGAGGATAGGCGAGCGTTCTGTGTTCTCGATTATCATGTTAATAAATCTGTAACTGTTGTTCAACGACATTTTCGAACAAGATTTGGTGAAGATCCACCCAGTGGCCCTTCAATTCGTAAGTGGTATTCTGATTTTACGACAAGAGGGTGCATCTGTAGGAGGAAATCTTCAGGACGCCCGGCAGTAAGTGAGGAAACTGTAGACCGGATTCGTGAATCTTTTACACGTAGTCCTCAAAAATCAACCATTGTAGCTAGTAGGGAGCTGCAGATCCCTAAATCCACCGTATGGAAAGTTCTGCGTAAACGTTTGAATTTTCTTCCATACCGATTGCAGATGATGCAGTTCTTAAAGGAAGAAGATAAAATGGTGCGTCGTACTTTCTGCGAGAATATGCAGACTCTCATGGAAACTGATGGGTTTTTCGAATCCATAGTGTTTAGTGACGAGTGCACCTTCCATCTTTCAGGTAAAGTGAACAAACATAACGTTAGAGTCTGGGGGTCGGAAAACCCCAATACCTACGTGCAGCATGTCCGCGACTCTCCTAAAGTAAACGTATTCTGCACTTTAAGTGTGCAGAAAGTGTACGGCCCATTCTTCTTTGTAGAGAAAACAATTGGAGGATTTGAGTACCTGGATATGCTACAACAATGGCTCCTGCCTCAGTTGGAACATGCCCAACGTGATATTTCAACAGGACGGCGCACCCCCTCATTTTCATAATGAAGTCAGATTGGAGCTCAAAACCAGACTACCGAACCGATGGATTGGCCGTGTTGGTAATGACGATGAAGAACTTCTTCCTTGGCCTCCGCGTTCGCCAGACCTCACACCCCTTGACTTCTTTTTGTGGGGTTATGTCTAAGATCTTGTGTACAAGCCACCTCTTCCACAGACCATCCTTGATCTAAGAGAACGCATCACAGCAGCCATGGGAACAGTTGACCATGGCATGTTACAACGTGCCTGGGCGGAAATGGACTACAGGCTTCATGTGTGTCGTGTTACCAACGGAGCTCACATTGAACATCTGCAAGGTACTATAATCAAAACTTTTTGAGTTTCTCTTTCCACTAGTACCAGTTACATGTTTGTAAGTTTATTTAAACACAAGTTACACATTTTCGAAACCAGAAAGATCATTTGTGGGAACCCTGTATTGTAAGTAAAAGTAATAGGCATAGCGTCAAAGAATTTATATCATGGAAGAAAAATGCGAGAACTTACGTCGTCAATAAAGAAACGTGCGAGGAAAAAGTTTGTCCAGCAGCGAGAAGATACAGATTGTAAATATATATACAAAACATCGGGAATCGAACCCGGGACCCTTGGCGCTTAATCTAAAAAATAAAGTTAAATTGACTTTATAGTATGTAATCGATTAAACAGTTTCAAAAACGAACTGTTGTGAACTGTGCTTTGATTTTCACATTAGGTTGTTTATTTTTGGTCCGTAGACATCTTGGATCAAGTATAGTTTAGAAGTTTTGGAAATTATTATGAAAATAACATATCAAGGAATGCCAGAGGGAAAGTATAGTGCTATATGTATAGCAGTCCTCAAAATGTAATAAACTTAGCCATAACTCATCTCTGTATTACGTGTACGTATTTGAAAGCGATAATATTCGATTTGAATGCGGGGATCTTACTCTCTTACTCAATCTAAATGTCAAACTGAATCTTATGTCCTTGTTACCGTAAACATAAATGCTGTATGAATTGGTAATGTTTCAACGCTTTTTATGTCTGCAGCAAGCACAGTTTAGTGTGGAATTTATAGTCTGTAACACTTAAAATATGCTTTATATAACCACGACCTTATTGCCCCTTAAAACTCTCCATAAATCTCACACTATCTTTCATAATAGTACTATGATCATACGTAAATGTCTAGTTCTTTAGCTTAGGTTTATTATTGCTAGAGAACTTCATTTGAAAGTTGAATTGATTTGGAATTTTATGGATTCAATTACTGATTTATAGATTCAATTTTATGGATTCAGAAAACGAACAGATGGCTCAACAGGGGCGGTATAGAACTAAGGCTCCCGAAACCCAAGAATGAGCAGGAGGCAGGGGGAATTATTCTTAGTAGGATGAGAGAAACAAAGATATATTTCCTGTGAAACGGGGATTTATAAAAGTGAATAGGCTAATAGGTAAAAATAAAAAAAATATATATATTTTTTTATTGAATGAATGAAGTGCTTTTATTGTTAACAAGATAAACTATCTTTTTACATTATTCGTTGCATGGGCCCTTAGGCTGTCCATGCTTTAACTGTGCACAAGCAAAAAAAGTACCCTAAAAGTAAAACTAAAAACACACAGACGAACAGTTATAAACTAGTAAATATACACACACACACTCCCCACAAAAATAGCACATACACCAGCAATACCCTTAAACACACCAACCAAATATATTTTACATATTATCCTATATACAGCCGTCTACCCCATCGGAATACCCCCTTACTCCCTCGGCCAGTTCAATCCTAAGCTGCCTCACTTTGGACATAAATTTCCCCACCCCCCAAAAAACTAGTGTTAAGCAGCAGATCGTACGTGAACAGCAGGCCCCTACAAGAAGCAGTGAAAGACTCTGGTAGATGCCGTTGCCTCAGTGTTTCCGTGAATGTACACTCTGCCAAAATATGGTGTGAAGTTTCTCCTGCCCCATAAAGCGGGCATATTCTCTCCCCCTCATCATTTGTAATTTTAATTGTTAACACATTGTTTGCGTACTTGATACATAAATAGCTATTTCTTTATCTCATTCTTTCATTACAACCTCACTCATAGTAAATATTCATTTCGTCACATTAACATAACCTTCGCAATTCTCATGACACCACCATTTCAATCTGCTAATTCCTTTTGGATTCGTTACCGTTGTAGACTTTCCTATAAACATTCACTCTTCGCCAATTCATCACGCACCTCATTATCATCTTATAATCATCTATATCCATAGAACTAACTAATGAAATCATGACTAAAAACTCCGTGGCGCGACATCCCCGAAGGGACAGGGCCTACCAACCTTCTACCTGTAGGCAGATGGCAGGATTGGGGGGCATGTGGTCAGCATGCCGACACCCACAGCCCCGTTAATGGTGGTTTCCATGACCGGAGCCCCTACTTCTCTATCAAGTAGCTCCTCAGTTTGAATCACCCCTACCAGACCTCCCTACCTCAGAAAACTCCGAGGAGGTACCGGGGATCGAACCCGGGCCGACGGATCCGTAGTCAGCGACGCTAACCACAAGACCACGCCGGCGGTCAATGAAATCATGACAGTAAAGTGAAAACAAATAAGAATAAATAATAAAATTATCAGAGAATGACAACGTATTGAAATTAGATTATTCATCTTTGAAATTAGAATACATACGGAACTGGAATGAGACCGAATGATCTGTCAATGTGGAGAGGCCTGTAAATGGCAATTTAAGACGATATAATTATTGTTATTATTATTATTATTATTATTATTATTATTATTATTAATATTACGGTGATGATTTGCTTAATAGTGTCAAAACCTATGATAGACTAAAGTACAAAGTTTGTGAAACAAAACAACTTCTGCTGGAAACTAATATGGCAGCCTTTCGCACAAACCTGTACTTGATATGCCAAAGAGCTGTTTATATAGAGCATTATTGACACATCCTGACCTTTCTGTATTTAGATGTTGAAGGCTGTCATGATCAAAACTTCAAAGTCTGTTGCCCCAGCTTCTGAAGATTAAAATACACTTATTTTAAATTTAAGTTTTGTTTCCTTTCATCGTGGTTTGTTTGAGAGACAGAAATTCATATGACTAAATTTACAGAGTGGAAGAAAATATAATTAAAACAACACCAGACATGCTTTTATTTATTTATTTATTTATTATTATTATTTTTTTATTATTACTTGATTAATATGACTTCACATGGTGTAATGTAAAGACTATCCGCAAGGATGTGGTATTTGTTAACAATACGTATGGCAATGCAAGATTGGACGTTTATTTAAAAAAATTCGACATTTCTAATAGTATATTGCGATACAAGTGCCGTAAGCGATGCATACGGATCGAGGAAAGAGTTTGAAAAAACGAGGCGCTTGCGCTGAGTTTTTTTCAATTTCCGAGATCCGTTATGCGCTTACGGCACGAGTATTGCATGCTATTTTTCGCACGATGATTATTTATATCAGTTTAATTATATTAATTGTGATATTACCTGAACATATTATGTATATACATTCTTGACGATAGATGTTTATGTCAGAAAGTGATTAGCATGTGTTTGGTGTTATGCGAACCGAATATTTGTCCTGGGGGGCCTTGTCCATAAAGGCTTGTATTATGATGTGCCGTAAGCAAATTCATAACCGCACGGAAACACTTACCGCACATAGCAACAAGATTGCGTGTGGGAATGTCAACTTACGATCCACGGCAACAACATTCGTAAGTACCACTAATTAGTTAAGTCGTGCAAAAAAATTATGCAATAACATGCAGCGATGAAGGATAAACTCAAATGATGGGCGAAGTGGAAGAATCTGCTACACCTTATTATATAATTTATATTAATTTGTTATAATATTAGACCCTTGCACTAAAACTGCTATTTTCATAGATTCTTCAATTTTTCCAAGTGATGTGTTTCCATCAGGTCCAGGAACAAAAAAGTAGCTACTTATGATATAAATTCGAAAACTTACGAGTACTCCATGAGTAAATTAATTTACTAACAGTGTACATCTTCTCTACCTCAGAATTAAAAGTAAGTTAGCATTTCAGATAGATGTGAGATATAGGCCTAAATATTAGTCCTTAAACATGGACTTGAGGTTTGACTGACTGCCCTGAGTTAAGGGTCTTTTAACTTAAAAAAAAAGTACAAAATGTGAATGTTAATTATTATTCCAGCAAAATGATTCTTAAATATTTAATTAACGAAGCATTATTCTTACCACTGCCTTCTAGACTGTAATACTCGTGTATACACTGCCTGTCCTATACGGCTAATTTTGCGGACGCAGCGACGTTACAGATGGCAGCACCTACCACACCCTTTACATTACCGTATGCTCTGTGTTGCCCTCTGAAGTATAAACTCGGAAACTGAAATATGCTGGAATTTCATACTATCTGGGTGTGAACTGTGTCTCCTCTACTGGAGAAATTAGGCAATTTAACAATACTCTGAACTCCATGTTAAAATTAAGCATAGGACAGGCAGTGTAATTCTCGAGACGGCGGTGATTCTTACACAATCATTTTGTGGGGTTTTTAAGGCATACATTTGAATCACAGCTCAACAAATGCAACGAAATTCACAGTTTCGAATGTATGTCAATTCTCGTCATTCACATGACTACAAACTAGATATTAATCACAGTTTATCATAATATGGGATTATGTTCAAAAGTCCAGTACCTTAACTTACAACCTGCATAGCGCGGGGTTCGTGCCATGTAATTATGTTTTACGAAAGGCGTGGAAGGGTAATAAGGATTCTAGAAGTAGTGACAGCCAAATTCTAGGTCAGTGACAGGTTATGTTAGTTTAGGAACATTTGTATTAGTTTAGGAGCAATTAAACTGAATAGCGCGGGGTTTATTATGTCTCACATTAAATCTTTTCTGCGACGGGAAATTTTACCCTTGCACCGATCGTTTCTCTTTTTTCCCCGCGGCTCGGAGTGGCACGGTCGCTAATGTCAGAGCATGGCTGGCTACGCTATTCTGAAGGAGTTCCGAAATGTCTGGCGAACGTGATGACCACCAAATTCGTCCGCCGCGACAATCCAGCGATCAATTCTTGAAAACATTTGCACCTTAAAGGGGTACAAACGAAGCCGCTTATGCAGAACTCGATCCAATGTTGTTGTTGGTACTGAACTGACGTAGGCTATGGCTAGGAGAATGGATTATCCCGCTGGAATTTCTTCTGCCTTCTCTTCCGAAAGTCGTCGACGTCTTATTTGTTAACACTTCCAGTAGCCAGAAACTTATTGCTTCAAGTCTGAATGATTTTCGCATCAATTGCATCTGCTGCATATTCTGTCTAGTAAAATATTTGCACTGTAATTAATGATTTCGTCTCTGCATACAAGAACACGGTCGCCATTTTGCTTTGTGCGCAAAAAACAGCAAATGCAAACAAATGAATTAACAATATATTCTTTGAGCTTTTCTTTTTGAAGTGAAACTTCTTTAGCCGCGGTAGGAGTAGATCGAGAGCTAACCTAAACTTGCGTTACGGACAAAATCGTTACAAAATTGTTACGCTCAAAATCGTCACGAAATTAGTGGGGCTGTGACGGAACGGACTGCACAGAAAACAATCAACTCAATGATTAGGCTTATCCAAAATTTAAAAAATTCAAAAATTAAAAATTAAAAAATCTAAAAATCCAAAATTAAAAAAATCCAAAATCAAAAAATTAAAAGATCAAAAATTTAAAAATCCAAAATTAAAAAAGTCCAAAAACCCAATATTGAAAAGTCCAACAATCCTTGAAAAAATTCAATAAACCAAAACTGAAAAATCAAAAAATTAAAACAAGTTTCACTTCTGTCGCGTGGCGTTCCACGGACCCTTTTTTTTAGTAACAATTTCATTTCACAAATGTTATAATGCCTTATTAGCAATGATTAAATCAAATATGGGAGATTTGAACAGAACACCGTGTAGTTTGGAATCAATGAGAATTGCATTTTCAGTTCCGGCGAAGTTGATAAAATCGATAGTATAAACCATAATTTATGAGTTTATACCCGTATTACATACCGTAGTGGTACTGTATAATGAATACTGCATTTTGGTCTGTAGTGTGTAAAGTAAAATAGCAATGCATAAGTTGTAGCTCAATTTTAAATGCTAAATAGGCCTACTATAAAATACTACATTGTGCATCAAATTTCCGTACAATTTGTGGAAAAAAATTTAGAGAGTTTCCAAGTGAACTGTGAAATAAATCTTAATTGAAAATGTTCGATTTCTTGAAAAAACAGTTCACTCTGTTGTAACTGAGGTGATAACGGCAACATTGTTTACTTTTACATATAAAAGAAAAACAACTTTAACTGTCAATGGGCCAATTTTAGTGAAATATATATATTTTTTTACGATTGTTTACCTTGTTTTTCTTTTACTTATCACACACATAAACACCAATGTCCGAGGCGGGACTCGAACCCGCAGCTTCCTTTACCACGCTTAGCTACCGCGGCTATGGAGACCGGCCGACTCGTAGTGGGAGATCACATATTCAGATCCCAAGTAGCATTGTGACTTATCCTTGATTTTAGAATATCTACTAAGTAGTGTTCGGATGTTTATAACATGTCATATTTTTATCCTGACCTTCATTCTCGCCGCGAACACAAATTAAATATGAATTATTTTCCTAATCGGACCGATTTTATTTTGCATATAAAGTAGGCCTAATATTTTGGTCATTTTCATGGTCTTGGTTTTATTTGTAATTTAACGTCATATTTCAGTTATTCATTCGGTAAGAGAGCACAATTTTATTATGCAGTATGTTCACTAAATTGTCGACTTGAACTTTTTCCGAAAAAAGTCACGAATATTTTGGTTTTACTGTAACTGAAATGTGAAGGGACAATAACAAGTAATAGCAGAATTACATCTTCCTCATTGTTGTTAACAACTTCCAATAGACATGTTTTTACAAGATTTTCAGTTCATATTTGCAGTGGTATCTGGAAACATTAACAGATTAGAAGCTCTTTAGGCTACTAGTAAAACTGAAATTCCCCTGTAAAATTGTTAAAAATGATTATCTGGTGGAACAGTGATGTGATAATTAGTCTCATTAAACGTTTTAAATTGGAACATTTATTTTTGTAAAATACGTTCTTTTATGAGGTCATATTTAGGATTTTTGGGTCTTATTTTTATATAATAATAATAATAATAATAATAATAAATATTTATTTAATCTGGCAGAGTTAAGGCCTCAACCAGAGACAGAAGAAAAGGAACAAACAAATACACTAACGTAGTTCTATAACTAGTAAGAATACACTAGTTATATACATATACAGTAGTTAATTGCGTCTGTTACATAAAATTAAAATATTTTATCAAAAACGTGAAAAAAAGTAGCCTAACCTAACGTAGACATACAATATACAAGAAACAAGAAACAAAAAAATCATATGTTTTGTACCTAAAAAGAATTAGCGTTTTTTTTAATAGATATTCGTTTTAAATGCTGACAGCAGCCTACATATGATATAAATAATTTTACGGAATGGAAGTAAACATATAACTGAGCTTGTCGCACTATCGTGAAGTATGCGCTAGTGCGATTAACCAATGAAACGATAGGTTACGGTTAGTCAAGGCAAATCTGTTGTTTATTTTTGCTCTGTACACATCTTGGATCAAGTAAAGCATTTTTTTTTTACAGACCCTGATGCTGGAGGGCTTAAGATTCCAGGACCGTGCAGTCATTTTAAGGTCATATTTTCAGTCATATTTTAAACTTTTTTAGTTCATGAACATCCGAACCCTACTAATAAGTAACGTACATGTTACATAGTAAGGATTATTGATCTTGCATAAAATAATACATCATATTTTAAAATGAGCAGTCTGCAAATTAAGGACTTCAAGTGGAATGGCAGGAGGTAGCGAAGTAGCAAAAGCGTGTTGCCGATAAAGTGCCTCTTTATTGCAATCATCAGCACCGCAAGCTCTAGCTGAGCTCGAATTATACCGGTATACCTGCAATACGCGTTTTATAGCCTCGCTAACCTGTCCAGGGGCGCTATCGCCATCCCTTTCTGAACACTGTTCCACATTCCATTGCTTTCGCTCCATTTCCTGGATCTGTGAAACTAGAACTCCATCCATTTATTTTCTGGCCCTTGTTCAGTCACCGTGAAGATTCAATTTTCAACTCGGTGACAAACTAACTGTAATATTGTTATCAGCACACCTGGGATTTTAGGGTAATTGGATATTCTGTTTATAAAAAAAAATCTACATGTCCATGGATGAAAAAAAAATGCTATACTTGATCCAAGATGTGTACGGAGCAAAAGCAAACAACAGACTTCCCTTGACTAACCGTAACCTATCGTTTCATTGGTTAATCGCACTAGCGCATAGGCCTACTTCACGATAGTGCGACAAGCTCAGTTATATGTTTACTTCCATTCCGTAAAATTATTTATATCTTATACAGGCCTTACTGTGAAAAAATAAGTTCTGTTAAGGGAGTTGATTGCTTTAGTATTTATATCATAAGCTTACATGTTTTATAACATAGCCTATATCTAGCAAACTAGATTTCATTTGTTTTTATCGTTGAATAGGCAAATTTGTTGTTCTGAAGAAAAACAAGACATATTTTATAATATAATTAATTAATTCGTTGTACTTTTTATTTACATAATGTGTGATGAAGTAGGCTAAACCACATATTGTGGGTAAAAGTAATAGGCATTGCCTCTAATAATTCGTATTATAGAAGAAAACTGTGAGCCAAGGTCTTCAGAATTAACGTCACCAATAAAAAAACATGCCAGGAAAAGGTTTGTCCAGCGGCGAGAAGATAAAAATTGAAAATATTTACAAAACATTGGGAATCAAACCCGGGACTTTTGGCGCTTAATCTAAAAAAAAAATGAAGCTCAATTGACTTTACTGTATGTAATCGACTAAATAGTCTCAAAAACGAACTCTTGTGAACTGTGTTTTGTACTTTCACATTCGGTTGTTTACTTTTGCTCCGTACACATCTTGGATCAAGTATAGTACAGTTTAATGGTTGGATACCCTAAGATACTTTTACGAGTCTTTAATGCCTATATTTTTTTATTGTCTAAAGTGCCATATGTTTTAACAATTTTATACTACTGTGTGCAAGATTAAAATACACAAACTCAGGCTACTGAAATTAATTTATAAACAGTTTTTTGCCCAAAATTCTCAAATTGTCAAATACCAGTACTGTCCAATGATGACAAACATATCATAATTACGACATTTACATCATAATTTAACTGACCTTACCGTGTCCCATAATACTTCTATTATGGGTTGAAAATTAGTTTTGCTTAGTAGCGTAGAATAGCATATTATGCAACGAGCCTATAGAGGTGTTCATCAGTGGCGGACGCAGAATTTTTTCGGGGGGATTTGAATAGGTAGAAAGAATAATACAAAAATTAACTTACATATATAATAAGTTTATAAAACTGGCCACTTAGAGTGCATATATAGCCTTTTTTCAAATTTCGGGGGGGGGGGATATATCCCCCCTATTACCCCTGCGTCCGCCACTGGTGTTCATGAAGACTTGAGTTTGTTTATGAGTGGAACGTCTTAATTACCACTATAGATAAGTTGCATACAGCTGTTTTTGTTCGACCAAATTTAAATGGCCAAGCTTTGAGATTTTAGATTACCTTGCAATTGATAAAACAAACGATTTTTTATCTCGACGATCAGCTGTTACCAAGTTCTCCTCTTATGCGTTAGATGGCACGTGACAAAGGCGTGCAGAGAATAGGGCTTCTCTTGTCGTTTACCCTCAAAGACACATTAAAACTCACGAATTGAAATCAGGTTATTATACTATTAAAATTGACATAAAATGAATTTATTTTATTTTAAACACAGGTTGTTTGTTGTGCAGTTTATTGAATAACACCGAAATATTTTACCTGTTTATAGAGAGAACATAGACAAGCAACCTTTATTAGGAGATTTTTGCTCTAAGATGTAAAATGTGTAAGCTACAAGGCATTAAAATCATTACAATTTGGTGCTCATGAGTCAATAATGAAGCGAGATAGAGTTAATCTTCATTAAATTGACTTCATGCCTTCTTAGTGATTCGTAATCATTCATCAATAGCTATATCATAATTTAGTGTTTCCATAATCTGGAACATTTACAGACTAATCACATGACTGGCCGCCACTGCATTAGGTTTTTATTCATATCTCCAGTGTTAACAATAAAGTTCCTTTCTTTAGCATTTTTTCGAATGTTATAAGTCAGTGGCGGCCATGTCCGGAGAAGTTAGGCTGTAACAGGAAAAATTGAATCCATACAGCAAAAATTTCCTAATAAAAGTTGCTCGTCTATGTCCCCTCTATACACAGGTAAAATATTTCGGTGTTATTCATTAACACCCTGTATATGTATATATATAAATATTATGAGAACTTGTTGAAGAAAACCATGGTAATGGGACACAATAATTATGCCTGTAGACTTGTTTTATATCTAAACTTTAAACTATATAAAAACCAAATTTGTTGGACAGATTTAAGCATTTTACAAATCAGTAAAGAAACCTGTACAGAATTATTCTAGTTTCTGGAATCTTAAGAGCTTGGGTTCGATTCAGGATTAAAGACTATAACAATTAGAAGATATTTACTTATTTTCTCGCTTTTAACGACTTTGAGCTTAACTACTGTATTTCTAGACAATCTTAGAATAAAGTTTATTGTGAATATAA
Organism: Ectobius pallidus; assembly: GCA_964059195.1. Lineage (NCBI taxonomy): Eukaryota > Metazoa > Arthropoda > Insecta > Blattodea > Ectobiidae > Ectobius > Ectobius pallidus. The sequence continues at coordinate 191,840,045 of CAXKWD010000002.1, forward strand.
AGGGCAAAAGCAACCATTATCTGATTTCCTTTGTAAGCGTCTAACGAATTAGTACTGACTAGTACATAACCGTGAATGAATGCCGGCCTTCCCCGTACAAATGGCCAGTTAGTCTCGCCACAATGAATTGAATCTAGGGCAGACTGGTGTAAAAATAACTGCACCCATGCGCCGTTTCATTTCGACAGTACTCGTCTGTACTAGTTCACAGTCTATGCATCGCTGCCTGATAAAAAGATTTCATTGTCATGATGTTTTTATGGAACTTTAATTGATCGAACTAGTGATTTATTAATGAAGTGGTGTAGTAAACACATATTATCGTAGGTCCGCTGCTAATCACTAATGCGATAATCCAATACGAAAAGCTTATCTCTGTGCAGTGGCGCCATTAACGTGGGGATATTTTGTAGCTCTACAAATACTCTTCTATAATATCCGAGGTGTAGGGTAAGGTGGTACATTTTCGAACATGGTACAATTCTGAACGGACTAAGATTTTTATCCATTTTTGGGTTTCAAATGTTAGCCAACCTGTTTTTAATTATATAGCGTCCATACTGATTGTTTTGTTGACCTGTATCCGCGAGAATGATGTTCCGAGTTGTTTCATTCGGCCATAAAAAATTATTTTCCAATCGAAGGTAAGAACTCCATGCTTGAAAAATGGCACGTTATAAAATTGCTTATAATTCCACGTTGTGTTACTGGAATATATTTTTGAGGACCAATTTTTAACTCATACCAACAAATAGCGTAGTCTTTAATACGTAAGTCATTGGCACAACAATGGTCATTCGTGAGCGGAATTTCAACAATGTAGTAATTTACAAAAACTAGCTCAAGGTACAAATACGAACAAATTTTAGGTACAATTTGGAACAGTACTTTAAAACGCGATCGCTTGCTTAAGTCTTGCATGGAAAAGCTGTTTTGCTATCACAGCATTCTGCATGTTTATTATTATTAACTGTGCAAGTCAAATATAAAAGGATGGTATTCATACATTTTTCAACAGTGGTATTATTTCAACGAAGAGTTATAAACTAAGACTTCCTCTGCAATGTTATTACATCTCAGCATTTATGCAATACACAATAGCATGCAGCTGCTAAGTATTTTTATTATTGCTCTTGATGTTATAACAGACTGTCTGTATGGTCTAGTGGTTCCTGACTATGGACCCGCAAGTCAGGGTCCGATCACCGGTACCTCCTCGGATTTTTCTGAGGTAGGGTGATATGGAACGGGGTGCATTCAGCCTCTTGACACCAACAAAAGAGCTAATTCATAAAGAAGTAGCGGCTCCGGTTCAGTAAGCCATCAATAACTGTCGTAGGAGTCGGCATGCTGACCACATGCCCCAATCCGGTCATCTGCCTATTCAAAACGTGACACATCATTATTACGCTCATATTACTGATAAATAATAATAATAATAATAATAATAATAATAATAATAATAATAATAATAATAGAAAATAATATTTGGAAGAAAGCACTTTGTTCGTTGAAAATGCCACTGTTCGAACTAGTACCCACTGGTGTTTAGAATTGTACCTACTGCGGTACATTTTCGAACGATATTCTGGAAATGAAAGATCGATTGCCATGACCAATATTACAGCTGTATGACTTTAATATTTTTGTGAAGGGTCAACTACATTGCCAATTTTGTGAATACAATGCAGTTGAACTTGTCTTATGTTTATTGTATTCATAAAACAGGAATATTTGTTAAGTGTTCGAAAATGCACCACCTTTCTTTACGTTTTGTAACATCCATATAAGTCATTGCAAAGTTTCCAACAACCAAATACACAATTTTACTAATTTGTTTATCGTAGATAATCCCACGAGAGATTACTAGTTTATCGATATATTTGCGAGAACTCGTAATCCCGAGTAGGATTTATTAAGACACTTCCATGAATAAAATGTAACGTATTTTGTAAATAATAATTATTTTCTTACTTTGTTGTCAATATTCTGTCAGCCGTAAGATCACGGCACACTACATGACTGAACTGTCCACGAATCGATTCGATGAATCGATCCGAGTTTCCAATGCTACCAATAGCACGCATCACATGTTTGAGGACGTCGTGGTAGTTTCTTACATCAAAAAGCTATAAAAGCACACGAACTGGCTTGCACCTAATCGAAATTGTGTTTTTAATCACTGGACATGTATATTATTTCAATTTCCAAACAAGTTATGTTGTATTAAATAATGTGTTTTCATACTGCTCAATGGCAGCATATGACGTACTAATCACCGCTCGTTGATGCCTTACGTGTCCAGGAACGAGCTGATGTTTTATCAGATAAAATTGGATCCTTGCGACACTAGGAAGCATATTATAAGATAAACTATCGTGATTGGTCTATATCCGAGGAATTACTAAAGTTATTGCTCAGTATCAAACACGCGGCGTATGAGTGGAATAGTCACATATAATATGTAATATAATTATAAGTGACAATTATTAGAACGCAATATGAAAATTATTCAACGCATTAGCGTAGTTAGTAACAATTACCATTGGTGGTAACATTTTTATTTTATTTTATTGTAAGCATTCATATTTTAGATGAGAAAGCCAATTGTTGTAATCATCAAAGTTTCAGTGTTCCATAATTTCTCTACTTTATCTATATTTTAATGCAGGCTGTATCTTTACTCTCTTCTAAAATTTGGGTGTACATCAATTGAGCGCGAACTGATTAAAAATTCATCATTTGAGCGCTGGGTCAGTTTTGGGTGTACATCAATTGAGCGCGATTATAAAGTAATTCTTCTATATACTGTTTCTTCTTTTTTATATGTAAGATTCCCTAGGCGTGAGACGTTTAATTAATTTAAATTTCAAATAATAGGGTATCTAATCCTAGTCTAAATTTAAAATTTCATAGCTTCACCACAACAATAAACATAAATAAAAATTGAATGTTTCATCTTACCATAATTATATTATACTAGCTGAAAAGGCCCGGCGTCGCCCGGGCTTTGTATTTTTAAATTTGAAATTAACTTATGGAGGACTTTCGATTTTGAAACTCAAGGTCCTTATGTAATATGTATGTAGAACTTGAAATGAAGAAAAAGATTTATCACACTCAAACTATTCCATCAGAAAACGCTAGATATAGCTTTTTATGGCTCATAGAGGATGTCGAATGCTGCATTCCGTTGCTTCTACACATCATGCCTGGGAGGGGTTGAAATAAGAGGAAACATAAATTACATAAGATTGTATTGACTTGACGGAAAATTTTATTTCTCATTCTCATGTTACAACCGTTTCGAAACTGAAATAAAAGAGAAATGCAGTATCACTTTCATACTTTCCTCCCCTAAAACCCGGGACATAATATACTGCGAGCATAGGACTCAAAATGTTCCATCCCATGCTTTGGGCCTATGATAAACATCCCTATTTCTCAACTAATACAAAGCCTACAGCTATGGATAACGTATCAGCGGAAAGGATTATTTACCGACTTCTGATAAAGCATACTCACACACTTAAGTTGTCCCTGCAATACGACCTCTTATTCTACATCAAAATGTGAAGTGATAAAATATTTCTTATGTCGAGGGTAGAGAAAGTTATGTGACTACATCACACTGTGCTTTATTTCCGTGGATTTCATTTTCAGTAATTATTTTCGCCAATATATTACATCGATGGAATCATAATTCGTTAAAGTCCAGCATTATATAGTTGACAAAGCCCTATGTGATCAGAGTAAACAATACACTGTTGTCATGTGAACTGAACAGCATTTCATTTTTTTCAGTATAATATTCTCAGAAATTATATAATTTTCAAGGGAAGGAGTATTTTGTTTGAATTTTATTGTTGACCGCGTTACTTCCCGAGCTTAACTGGGTATGTGTGCAAAATTTTGTACAAATTGGTAAAGAAATGTAGATTTGTAAGGAACAAACATATATACATACATACATACATACATACATACATACATACATACATACATACATACATACATACATACATACATACATACATACATACATACATACATACACACTTTCGATTTTTAGATTAATAAGTCACCACTAACTATTTTAACTAATAATATTTATTCACATTCCATGTGTAACTGCGGCTGCTGGCACATTCTCTACCTATAATTTCAACAATTACTAAATCAAAATCTCCTAAATTATTAATATTTATTGCTGCGATCAACAATCTCGTAATATTCATTAAGAATATTCAATAATTATACACAACAATTTTACATACAAAACAAAATTTTAATAAAGAAGTTTCAAGCAAGAAAAAACTCCCCTTTATTACCCCATAATATGAATTATGGTACAATGATTTCAATTATAACGATAATAATATAGATTAATTTCCTTTTATCAAAATTAAATCCTTCCCTATCTTTTAAATCCCTAATTCCTTATTCCTTTATTGCCCCATAATAGTGAGCGTTGCGCTCAATTGATACATTCAGTTCTGGTATACCGTAATTTTCTCTTGCGCTGAATTGATGAACTCTGGTAAAATTTTGCTTTTAATTGTTATGCCATTTGGCCTGGACACATTCGAAATGTTCACTGCTATTTGCTGAGTAATCAGTTTCCAATTCTGCTTTCATCATAACATTTATTCTATTAGAAATAATCTAACAAAATGTCTCATACACATGTATTTCCTACAAATGAACATCTTCCCTCTAGCATGTGTCGATATTTAAATTCAATTTATGTCATAAAATAATAAAAGTTATTCTTTGGTACATGTTTATCATATTTTTAACATAAATTTTAGGGATAAAACTAAAAAACTATTCATTAGAATATTTTGAAAACTGTAGTAATTATCATATAAGCCCTTTCTGACCGTCAGCCTAATTGTTGAGAATGCTTATGATGGTTATAAAAATTGTAATACCATTTCTTAAAGCTAGGTAAGGTATGTTAGACATACAAAATTTTAATTGAAAGGAGCCTTGTGGCATCATGAAAAATTTTAAATGTATCGTAAGTCACACTGGTTAATGGGATGCGCACCTTAATGTAAATGCTTTGCGAATGATGGATTTAGACTCGGTTCAACTTTAGGTTCAATTTTTGTTTTATTATTTTATGAAAAGTTGTGGAATGTGGCTACGTTTAAGAAAAAATTAAATAGACTGTTTATATAGTCCTATAATGTGCTAATTATATAATTTTTAAGTTTTTTTTTTTATACTTCAGTATATTTAAATATTTGTTGCTAGTCTCTTTACAGTATTACCGAACAACCCTCGAGCAAGCGGTTTGCTCATTTGAGTGTGTGATAATTGTATATTTATACGTTTTTTTATGTCTAAACATAATTGTGAAATGTTTATATGTGTACTTGTTTCTAGCAATAAATAAAACTAATTAGGCGTAATAAATACTGAAGTGATGCTTTTAACGATGTCAGTAACATTGAGTTTCAAATGCCTCGAAGTCAAATATGTTGTTACCTAGATTTACTCATGACATACAATCCCCGGTTCCATGGGGTAGTAAATTTATATGCAAAAATATCTTCCCCCAAGCTACTTCATCGGGAGTTTGTCCCACAAGGCCATCCAAAAGTAGAACCTAACTCTGGACCTCTGTGACCTGCTATGATCCCAGAGCAAATTCTTGATACAAATTCACAAAAGTTTTAATAAAACAGTCGAAGAAGAATAGAAAGAATCCCACAGGTGACATCTTTTTCTTTATTTTATTTCTCTGATCAATTCTATAGTAGAAGAGTTGTTCATCTCTGTGCCTCCAATTCCCCGAAGGCTTGGGAGATACAGTGAATTCAATTTCTTGACTTTGTGTGTAGAAAAAAGAAGTTTCGCAGTGATCTCATCTGAATTTTTCACTTGTGACTTTCATATTTAAAGAAGTTAGATTTATTTATTATTTTTGACCGAGTCAGATTACCGAGGCGGTAACGTCACGGATTCATAAATGGGAGTTTGTGAGTTTGAATTTCGTAGTTTGCCAATCTGAGTGTGAGTTATGCGGAGTTTTTCAAGCTCTCAAAGCGAAAGCCAAATTGAAATTTAGTTATTGATTACTATATACCCTGAACGTTCCCTGCATTTCTGTCTACATCTTTTTATTGTCTAAGGAGGAAGCTCTGTGTCGTGCTGATCACACAACAGGAGTCTATCCATGTTTTATCTTATTATTGTATTATATTTTTGATCCATCCTAAGAGCATTGGTTTGCAGGGCCCCATGAAAAGATAATAAAATAGTTAATGAAAAGAAAACAGCTAGTGATGGGCAATTTATATACATTACTCAAGCATTTACTAATACTGCAAGCATATATTATAGGTAGGTTTTTAGTCAGCGAGCTTCTATAATGGAGTGACATTATTGACCCGCTCTAGTCGTTTGAATCGGAAAAGAAGTGTAATTATTTCCTCTCGACTAATTTCCTCTCTCTGCAAGAGGGAGCGGTTCAACTGAATCGTAGCAACTAGCGATCTATTAGTAATAATATTTCCCTCTTCGATTTGTATACCTTGGTAAATTAATTCGACTGAATATTTTCGCGTTCAGATTTTATTTTCATTTCAGTGAATAGCTAAATTCTTCTGAAACATCTTATTTATTGAGTCTGCTTCTTACTACAAATTTAAATTTACTGAAACTCTCTTCAGCTTCATGTAGTCTAAATCATATCGCACGAGTACCAAGGGTATTTGGGTATTACAGTAGTCTGTATAACTATATGTATGTTTCGTCTATCATAAATTCAATTGTTGATTTTTACAATGTGTACACCTTTATTATACAGAAGATGAAATCACACTATCACTTCAAACTAGATTTAGCTCTTGATCAAGTAAAATTTAAAATAATATTATTTGGTGATTTTAATATTGATCTTAGAAAAGCAGGATATTTGGGTATGACATTAGTCTGTGTAACTATTTGTACGTTTCCGTACCTAATGTCATAGAATTTTTTCTTCTGTTCCTTTTGCGGGAAATTGCGGGGTACGAAAAGAAAGATACTTATGTGTGACACATCATTTCGCAAAATTAAGATAGTAAAATTCTAGTTAAATTTAATCAAGACTGAATCGATGAAATATAAAAGGAAAAATCCCATCTTGCAAAATTTCCAGAATAAACAAAAGTAAACTACAGTAATAATTGTTGAGGTTAGTATCTTCCTGCTGTTCCAATTAGATAATTTTCATCGCAGCCTCTCAGTGAATGACAGAAGGGCATGTCCCAAGAGCTTTAACAAAAATAATTATCCTCTGTTTATTTAAAATGTACGGCAATGTATATTATTATTACCACCGGTAAGGATTACATAATTTTCTCTCTCCATAGGTCTAGTGTAGCCTACAAGCTGTGAGCTGTTTTTTGTTTGTCGAAAAATTGTGAAAATGGATTTTGTTCTTTTATGTCTCATTGGTTTTGTTCTAATGCAGTGGTTCCCAATCTTTTTCAGCTGACGCCCCCCTTCGAATATCATGAAATCCTCACGCTTCCTTTGATAGTGACGGGGAGAAAAATACCTAAAAACGTGATTGTAAGTACATTTTCGCTTTAAAAGATCCCTAAAATACTAATTTTAAAAATAAAATTATTATTGCTCACCTCTTTTATTATTATTATTATTATTATTATTATTATTATTATTATTACTATTTATCCTGTGAGACTTTTGCTATCACAAACACACTTAAAACACGAAAATGCATATCTAATTATTGCGAATCTTATTTGAGTCTCAGTAAAGTTCATAAAAAAGTGAAATGTAGAAACACAAATGTCCAATGTAGAGTTAAAAACTGAATATTAGTGAGATGACTGGCAGTGTTTTGCTTTCACGAGCTCTGAGTTATTAGGTTTTATGTTTGACAGAGCACACTGCAGATCACTCGTATCTCGTATTTGGATTTGCAATTTATTATCAACGTGTTGAGGACAAGATATGACTATTTAATATGACAAGGAAAATATAATTACAATTTATAAGATTATAAAATTTGAATTAACACTGTTAATTTATTCTTGTTAATTACGGTATGTGTCTACGTATTTGTTTGGTTAAAGTTAACCGATGAAAAATTCTTGTCGACTGACCACAACACTGAATCAAAATATGAATTTCAAATTGTTGCACGCTCCCCTTAGAAGAGCCTCACACCCTGTTCTAATGCCACTCTTCTTTAACTCAGAGTAAGTCCAGAGCAAAAATCTTCTCTTTGAGCAAGCATGTCAGTGAAAATTAACAGCTGACCCTTGATATATTAAAAGTGACGGAATATTTTCGTTTTTCAGGTCAATAAACATGGGCTGCCTTAAGAACAAAATGGTTGTATCAACTTAAAATATCCGAAAATGAAATGTTTTCCTTTTTCATAATTAATAAAATCAGGTAAACTGATGTAACAAAGTGCCAGTATGTTTTTGTTTAATCAGTTATGACTGCAATTATGATATGTAGAATATGTTTTTTTAAAAATTGATTTCCAAGTTAAGCTCCAGATTTATTCATTAAGCAGGGCTTACGGAAGATGAAAGGTCTACCATCTCGGCCACCTGGGTCATTTTAACGGTCTAGTTGGATAAGCGCATGTAAATCAATATGTTTTTTGTCATAGCTACCTGTATTTTAATTTCCAAGGCCTTATAAGATCACAGTAAAACAATAGGCTATGTTGTCAAGATAACTGATTTTCATTTTTTTTATAAATTCTTTTGAATACGTATATTACCATAAAATAGGCACTAAATTGAGCATTACTCCGAAACAGGTCAACCGATTTTATCCATTATGAATAGACGTCTTCCCATGGACATTATAAATGTGTATACCAAGTTTCATAAAAATCCGGTAAAGCGTATTTGAGTTACCGCGTCTTTAAAATTGGATTTTACTCCGGTACCGGTCTACCGATTTGATCCAATATCAGTAAACGTCTTTCCACGTACATTATAAATGGGTATACAAAATTTCAGGGAAATCCAATAAAGCATATTTGAGTTATCGCGACTTCTTATATATTAACATAAAAACACTAAATTGGGCATTATTCCGGTACTGGCCAACCGATTTGGTCCAATATCAATTTACGTCTTCCCATGGACATTATAAATGCGTATATGAAGTTTCATAAATATCCGATAAAGCGTATTTGAGTTATTGCGCCTTTAAAGTAGACACTAAATTGGGTTTTACTCCGGTACCGGTCAACAGATTAGGTTCAAATTCATGGACGTCATAAATGGGTATACCAAGTTTCATGGAAATCCGATACAGCGTATTTGAGTGATGGCGCCTTTCTATTAGAAAGGCGCCATAATCTATTAAAATAGGCACTAAATTGGGCATTACTCCGGTACCGGTGAACCGATTTGGTTCAATATCAATAGGGTTCTTCCCATGGACATTATAAATGTGTTTTCCAAGTTTCATGAAAATCCGAAAAAGCGTACTTGAGTTATGGTGCGTACAGACACACGGACAGACAGACGGACAGACAGACAGACGGACAGACAGACGGACAGACAGACAGACGGACAGACAGACAGACGGACAGACAGACAGACGGACAGACATTTTTTCGTCCACCACACAATCTCATAAAGTACCATACTGGCACTTAATAATGGCTAAGCAGGCATTTTATTTCAATTTTTCACAACACGTATACAATCCATGAAAAAAAGAGGGCATAAGTGTGGAATTTTATAATGAAGCGTAATTAACTAACGGCGCAATTATTCTTAGGGAGCATAACCTGTCTGTGAGCAGTGAAGTCTCTGAGAGATGAGCCATTAAGCCACCTATAAGAGTAGACTCAAGGAGAGCAAAGAACGTGTTGAAGAATCCCGCAACACCATCTCTTTCAAAGTGTAACACTCTTTATTATGTTAAAACTTGATAAAATTCTTCCTTATACCCTTAATTAGCTGAAAACTTAGCTTGATCCATATCGCAACTTCAGTCATCGTAAAATAAAACAACACAATACAATATAAATAAAAGCAACAAAGTGCCAGATGGAGTTAATAGACCGTATTTCAGAAACTATTGAGTAGTAGACCACGGTTTCTTGAGAAAGTTTGATAAGCATATGTGAAGGAATAAGTGGAATAACTAGAAAATTAACAGAACGAAATTACTACAAATGCATCACATCTAAAGCAAGGAGTGATTATTTACAAACATCTGACAGCATTGTAGTCAATGCCCTCAGTATTCAATATAAAAAACGGAACAAAGCCTCCCAGCCTTATTCTGGTTAGCAACTCGACTTTGTAGCAAGGTGATGATTTGTCATTTAAAAAGCATGTGATCGTTATATGGTCGTTACTCGGGTATCGGCAAACCGATTTGGTTCAAACTCAATAGGCTTCTTCCGATGGACGTTATAAATGCGTATACCAAGTTTTAATGAAATTCCGATAAAGCGTATTTGAGTTATCACGCGTACAGACACACGGACGGACGGATGGACAGAGATTTCCCGTCCACCATACAACCTCATGAAGTATCATTCTGGCACTTAATAAACAAATTAAAGCAATGGTGTCACAGTACTGAAAGTCACATTTATAAGGCTGTTCGACGACCAAATTAGTTACGATCACCTATCACACTACTTGCCGCCAAAAAGTTTCAATGTTGATAATCTGTCAAGAAAAAGGCTCATAAAACAAAAGAAAATTGAATCTTTCCCACAATTTACAGGCGATGGGCCATATTACGAAAAAAAGAATTGGCGTGAATTCTTATTGAGTGCTAAAATGAAACGTTCACCAATTTCTGTAATATGTCTGGCTCATTAGCACAGACACTAGATGACAATTTGTTACGTTGTCAGATAAGTTGTTTACATATCTTATGTTATTTTGTGGTAGTGAATTATCCCGTTTTGAGGTTATGAACTAGGAAGACTTGCAGTAGTGAAGGCCGTCTTCTGCTTCCTTTAGGCCTTGAACGATGTTGTGGGGCTGTCGGTCAGTGTGTAAGTCACGAAGATTGAGGCGACATGAAGACGGGTCATCAATAATTCAGTCTCATGCCGTGATGTAAATAGAAAGAACTGGTATCGATCGAAAGAAACAGCCTGTTCCGTGTCACCTATTTCCCATAAAAAAAATACACCAGGCCATTTGATATCTGCACTTCCTGTGGACAGAAAGCGTAAACTTGGGCCGCTATGGGTCACTTTGCTTTCAATAAGTTGAAATAAGTCCAATGTATGTTTTGTTTAACTCTTTTATTTTAACCTGAGCATTTCGATGTTTTTTTTTACCCGAACAATAATGACTGGGGTACGCCGTAGCGTAGTGGTTGAGGCACTGCGCTACAAACCGGAAGGTCGCGGGTTCGATTCCCGATGAGGTCGTTGGAGTTTTTCAGTTGGCCTAATCCTTCTGGTGGCACTATGGCCCTGGGGTCGACACAGCCTCTAACAGAAATGAGTACCAGGAGCAATCCTGGGGGTAAGGCTGACAACCTTACCACCTTCACGTGCCGAATGTCCAAAATCTGGGAGCCTCTACATCCTGGAACCCTTAGGGCCTCCATGGCCTGTATAGGGATCACTTTACTTTACTATAGGCTAATGTCTATAGGTACAGGTAGTTTTGTGTTCGGCCTTAAAAACCATGTCGCGAATTCAGCCTGAGGTCCACTGAACACAAAAATAAAGTTTTCAGAAACATGCCTTTCGATGTGTGTATGTGTGTGCCGAGAAAAAGAAAATCCTATGAATTTATTTAATTTTTTAGTTTGAATATGCTGGTGATGTTACAAGATTAGGGACGAATTTCTCTACAACTTTACGTGAAGAAAGTATCTTCATTTGTGACTTTTTCGAAAACTGCTCTAATGTAAAGTAATATAATGGCTTTATTCATCTTCTGAACCTACAAGCACTTATGGCTGCACTTCTGGCCTTACTTACACTCCGGTGAAATTGCAAGGTATAACACAAAGTAGCCTATAACACAAAAAAAGAAAGTATAACACTAACTACAACTCCCATCTCTTTATAAAAACAATAATTGTTAACACACAAAAACGTAAAACATTATTATTCTTATTCATGTTGAACTACGCACGTCAGAACATGTCTCACTATTTAATTCAACTTTCGCTAACCATTTATTTTTACTATAAAAAGGACATTCCCAATTTTTTATATCTCTGTGTTTTTTGTTGTGCATAGCCTCCTATATACTACATTAATATTAATTTTTGATAGTTTTTTATCAATTAATATTTTCCTCCATCCTTCAGTTTCTTACGGTCTAAAATGACGTGCAGAGCATTTTCTGTTTCATTTCATAGTGGGCACGTTCCTTTAGCTGCCATACCTCTCAAGTTTTTTTACCATAGGTAATTCCACGAGAGTTGACGAGTTACCATGTTGTGACCAGTGCTACCAATGGTGCACATAAGACATAGTTAACTTCATTCAGGTAAGCTAACAGCAGAACTGAATAAAAGCACACGAACTGGCTTGCAGCGATTCGAAATTGTGTTTTTAATCAATGTACATGTATATTATTTCAATTTCCAAACAAGTTTTGTTGTATAAAATAATCTGTTTTCTTGCTGCTTAATGATAGCATTTGACGTATTATTCGCGGCACATCGATGCTTACGTGTCCAGTAACGAACTGACCATTTTATTAGATAAAATCCCATCCTCGTATTAATAGCAAGCATTTTATAAGATAAACGATCGTGATTGGTCTATATCCGAGGAATTACTAAACGTTACTGGTCAATATCGTGAGACGATGGGCTTACCACCTGTCCCTTTGCCCTCTCTCTCGAAAAAAAAAGCATAATAAAATTCACATAGGTATCAGAAACCTCCAATTGGAGGCCTTTCGCCCCGATACTGGGGATATAGGACAGAGCCAGTCAGTCAGTCATTGGTCAATATGAAGCATGCGGCGTATGAGTGGAATAGTCTTCCAAATACCAAGCCTTCACCAGTCCAAGCTTGTTCTCTTATTACAGCGAGTAAATGGGATTCTATACCCCCTCAGTTTTCATATCTACATAACACTTTAAAGATTTCAAGTTTTCAAACTCACAAAACAACTCTTGTCTCGCAATGTCATTACACCTTTTTCTTATTAGTTTACAAACAATATCCGCGTTCCATAAACCCATTCTATGCCAAATTCAATTTAGACCAATTTCATTAATATTTTCCTTCAGACTTTTCCACCAGTTGATGGTAAATTCTGTACTTTGTAAAAAATATTAACTCTCTTTTTCAAAACTATCATCTGGGTTTACGAAAACATGGTGGATAATTTTTTTTATTTATTATTTTTATTATTTTTATTTTTAGGAACGTGTCCATAGTATTTTCTATGCCTATTTCCAATAACGCTGCAATATGGGTTGAATGTTTTGTTGCACCCAGCATGTTTTTACAATAATTCTATCTAACTCCATCCATATTTTTCCAGGCTTCTACTTCACCCCACATTTCAGCAGAATACTATTTCTGGCTCGACAATTGACTTAGAAATATTATTTAAATTACAAACTTTATGTTTTCTAATTTCGATATACAGTTATCTATTGTAGTCTGCGCTACAAAACCTTGAATTTTCACTAATTTTATCTGTTCTTTCCAATTTCCCTTTCTGCTTAACAAAACTCCTCAATATTTATATTTATCAATTATTTCTTTATTTATAAACCAATTCTCTTTATTTCTTATCACCCCGCCTTTTTTTTCGAACTAAAGCTTTTATTTTTATTTGTGTTTAATTTTCAGACTCCATTTTGGGCTGTATCTCAATAACTCATCCAGTGATTTCTGTAACCCAATTGCATTGAAAGATGCAATCACAATATCATCAGCATACAAAGTGGCCGGTATTTTAGGTAGATTTCGAAGAAAAATCTACCTATTGCAATCGATACCATGTAATGACTTTAGAAAAATTCTTTCATATCTTTACGTTTCATGCCTCCCTAAGTACGAAACCACCGCCTGTTCAAAAAAAAAATTGTGATATTTATATATATATATATTTATATATATATATATATATATATATATATATTTATATCTTTACACGATAACGGCCGTAATTTTGAAGATATTTGAACCAAATTTTATTATGTTATTTCTAGGCCCAATAGTTCGGACAAGTTCGTTAATGAGCAAAATTGGCCCTCGGGGGTGGTCGGGGGAGGGGGTTGAAATTTTAAAACATTTATATCTCGGCCCCTATGAAGTATAGAGGGAAACTTTGTTTGAATAAATTAGAGTAATCCCTATGTAGTTCACAGTGACACCAACGATTCGGGGGTTTTGGGGGTACGAGTGGAGGTGGGGGTGGGGGATGGAAATTAGAATTTTTTTAAACTACGTCTTTTGGGGGGATCGTTGAAAAGCTCCTGATGAGTACTCTACAAATCAATAACTAGTTTCTCGATAGCTCTAATATAAGGCGAGATTTGAATGTTTGAAAAAGTGCTCTTTCCTCTTTTTTGCAGTTATTATTGCGGGTTTGTCATGCCAAGGCTAAAGAAGAAGAGTGCTACGCTGCGACAATAAATTAAACCAAAAGCACTTGAAATCTACCTCAGCCTGTTGGCTTACCTAAAGCGATTTTTTTTTTACCTTGAATTAGTGGCCAATGGTATTCTTGTTTTTATAATTCTTCTGTTATATCATTGTTACATTTATTAAATAGAAAAGGACTCAGTTTACAAAAAAACTGCTCTAACGATTTAAATTATATTTTATATACGAAGCACTTAAACTAAGAACTTAAACTTATAGGCTATTTCAAATATTTTTTCCCGCAAAAATTCAGCCATGTGTGAGGCTGAGACAACTGGCTAAGCACTCCCTGCAATGCAGCCTCTCATTTTACAACAGAATTTGAAGTGGGAAAATTCCGCGGTCTCCCCTTTGGCATTTGTTTTACGTTGATTTGATTTTTTGTTATTCGTCGAAAATGATTATCTTTTTAAAATTAACTCAAATTTAATGAAATACAAAATAAAAATAAAAACATGTATGTTCTCATCCTATTTCTACCCGAGGATTGTAAAATACCTGTTTAATAGTATTTAGTTCTGCAGTCAAATGCATAGACTAGTCATGACAACCCACAAGACAGCAGTTGAGTTCCTTATCTTTCATTATTGTATAATTTTGAATGATTGATTTCTTGTGAACTATTTTAGACTAGCACTTAATAATTCAAGTTAAAGGTAAAAATTTGATATTTGATAATGACTTTAATTTTTATTTATGTACTAGCAGGTATCCGCGGCTTCGCCCGCGATTATTCATTCAACTAGATGTTTACAATTATTTATTTAACAAGATAATAATTAAAACATTGCATTTAATAACAACTAACATCGTTTTTACAAAGACCTACATTGCATGAATGGCATGGTTTAATTGTAATTGACCGAGCGGAGCGGACCATTCGGTATTTAACCTGTTTGTAAATGAAAGAAATAGGAATAGGCTATGACTAAACACCATACAATGACCACGGTCCTAAAGAAGTTCCATGAATGTCTGCTAGAGATCGCTTGCTGCTTCTACAAATAGTTTCGATCTCTTCTTCCAGGCTGTGTGAATGCAGTACACAAAACTATCAATTATCGATCGAGTTGAGTTCGCCATCTTTGAAAACTTATAGTGCGCGCCTTTTTCAGTTGGGAGTGAAAAAGTTTGTAAATTACGTCTAGTATTTCGTTTCGCAATTGTAATTTCTTTCTAATAACGTACGGGATGTTACCAGGTTATCAGTATTATTAAGCGTGTGTCGCATCGATGCCCGTACATTCGACAGTAAGTGACAAAGTACGAAGCCAATGTGTAAGTAGTTGTCATGGCTGGACAAAGTGGACTGTCCCAGAAATCAGAAGCAGAGTCCAAGACGAAAATACCTGGTGGGAAGGTGAGTAATACAGTTTGTAATCTATCCAAAGAAAATATGTGGTATTAAAGTAATAAATCGTAGCGTAAATCTGGAGTTACGATGCAATATTAATAAGTTGCCAACAGTCCAGCCCAGGCTATTTGTACCTGAAGCAACATCAGGCCTGAATATTCACCTAAGGGGGAGGGACATACAGGTTTGGGTACTGAAAAAAAGGTGAAATTAATTTTTTCTACAATTACATATTATTTTCAGAATTAATTAAACTGTTACAATTACGGGTAATTATCATTACAAAAATCAAAACCACCGTCGCATTTTTCCTTATCTTCCTCTCATTTCTAGGTATAGGGTTGTTTTTGCCGCATTTTGTAACGGATTATGACCCGGTATTTAAAATTCTATTCTTGTGTTCAGCCAATCAAGAATGAGAAATGCAGCAAGAGGAAAGAATAACATTAATGAGTCTAAGAGACTCGCCTTGGGTAGTAGCGGAACAGAATGTATCTAAGCATTTTATGTATAACTAATTTAAAAGGTCTGGCGTCGCCCGTGTTTTGTAATTTGCTTGCAGCCTAATTCGAAATTAACTTACGGAGGACTGTCGATTTTCAAGTTTTTGTATAGGTATCTAGAGTTTGAAGCGAAGAAGGGATACCTAACACATTCAAACTATTCCCTTCAGAAAACTCTGGATTTAGCTTTTTATCGCTCATAGAGGGCTGAGAATTATTTTTCAATCCGTTGCTTCTACACACCATGCCTGGTACATCGTGAAATAAGAAGAAACAGAAATTCCGATAACATGAAATTTTACTGACTTGACGTGATATTATATTTCTCATTCTCATGTTCCCATACAAAAGTTTTGGGACTGAAATCAAAAAGAAAATCAATGTCGCCTTCACACTTTCCTCCTCGAAATCCAGCGACTGAAAGCTTGGATGTTGTATATCTCTTTACTCGGCTTATAGCCCGCGAAAGCATTATTAATTGATACAATTAAGTAAAAATTACCTTAACTGAATTTATTTCCAGCAGGTTAAAATGTCATATTTTTTTTGTTAAGGTTCAAACTCTTTCTGTAATCTTTCTGCCGATATTTAGACCATTCCGTGTCACAATATTATAATAATTATACAGTCAGTTCTGAAAACATTCACAGCCAGATGCACTTCAAAAAGTGGTCAATTAATAAAATATGGACAAATATATTTATATCGTGAAAAATTATAAATTATCACAAAATTAACAACAAAAGGCTTTCCCAAAAGTAAACCACCAGTCTTCTGTTACTTATTCCATACCTTCTACTCATGTTAACATTAGCAATTGTGTATTATTAAAAATATTTCTTCCTCTGCTATAGGCAGAGGAAGTATTGTGTTCGACCCCGTTCGAGGTTAAGTTTTTAGCGAAATCCAAAAATACTATTTTCAGAAACATGTAGGCCTATGTGTGTGTGTGCCAGAACGAAAAATCGTATGGAAACATGATTTTGTATTTTGGTTAGTTACCTTCTGGAGATGTGACACGAAGATTGGCGACGACTTTCTCTCACTTTTAATGCCATTTTAACTCTCCGTGGCGCTATATCCCTGGAGGAACTTGGCCTACCACCCGACCGCTGCGTCATCTCCCGTAGGCAGATGGCAGGATTGGGGGCATGTGGTCAGCATGCCGACACCCACGGCCGTTAATGGTGGTTTTCTTGACCGGAGCCGCTACTTCTCTATCAAGTAGCTCCTCAATTGGAATCACGAGGCTGAGTACACCCCTACAAGACCTCCCTACCTCAGAAAAATCCGAGGAGGTACCGGGAATCGAACCCGAACATATATATATGCCATTTTACATGACGAAAATTTCGTTTTTTGTAGTTTTCTCGAAAATGGCTGCAACGATTTTGTTTAAACTTTGTACTTTTATTTCAAAAATGTTTCTAAAAAATTCTCTGAAGGGTAATTATAAGCCACCCACTGTTTGCAGAAACTCAGTCTTGCCTGGTGAACAATAAAGACTTGCTTCAGGATCAAACAACTAAATACGTGCTCTTTGCAACGTGGCCTCTTATATTTTTTTATCAGAATGTGAAGTGAAAAAGGTGTATTGCTTATGCTTAGGGTAAAGAAAGTTACGTGTCTGCATTAATTAGGTTATATTTGGATTGTGTGTCCTTCTGGGATGCGATGTGGTACCAGCCAATTTACATGAAGTGAATGTCATCCATAATATACTATTATGCCCGCGGCTTCGCCCGCAATTATTTATTCAACTGCTAGATGTTTTGTTTAAATAATTTATTTAACAGAAAAATAATTAAAACATATTTATTAACACTGACGTCGATTTTACATATATTGCCGGAATTACATAATTTTATTCTTAATTATATTGTTTAATGATTTTTTTTATTTTATTTATTGAGCGATTTCCTCATGTCTGAGGTTAAACTCCACCAACACAAGAACTCTATTACAATAACATTTGTATAAATGTTCAGTAATTTCTAACCAAATTTTAAATTAAAATTTACCCAAATTTTTACATATTTTAATAAAATTAACATATTTCCAAAGAATGTTCAATGTGTTGCATGGTACCACTTATCCCTGTCCATTGCATCTTCTAGGTTTAACTGAAAATTTTGTAAGGAGTCTCGAACGCAATGATCCCATTTTCTAGCAGGTCTTCCCTTTTTCCTTCTCCCCTCTGGTTGCCAATTCATTATAGCTTTTGGTATCCTTTTCTCCGGCATTCTTTGTAGATGTCCATACCAATTTAGTCTTTTTTTGGCTATTGCTGTTAAAATTGTTTCCTCTGCTTTCATTATCTTCCTTATCTCTGAATTTCGAATTCTTTCTCTTCTTGATTTTCTTGCAGCTCTTCTCCAAAAATCCATTTCTGTAGCACTTAATTTTCTGTTATGGCGTGAATTTATTGTCCATGTCTCTGCCCCATATAATACTATACTTTGGAAAATTGTTTTAAAAATTATTGTTTTAGTTTTGTTAATTATATTTTTATTCCACAATATCGAATTTAGCATTAATATAACTTTTCTCCCGTTAGCGATCCTTTTCTGTATTTCTTTATTTGATGTTCCGTCTAATTCAAGTATGGATCCCAAACAGCAAAAATCTTGCACTTTTTAAATCTTCTTTCCATCTATATATAAATCATCCGTGTGATTGGTTAAATACTCTGTTTTATTGTAATTTATTTGTAATCCCCATTTCTTATAAACTTCATTTAGTTTTCTACACGTATAATTAGCATCTTCTCCATCCTGAGCCACGACCACCTGGTCATCTGCAAACAGCAAATTATGTAAGAACTTTTCCTCATCTAATGTTTAATGATAAAAATAGTAATAATTAAACGACAAAATGAATCTTATGCTGCTATGTCGGCATACAAATTCGAAACGAAACGATTAAAATGTACCAGAGATTCATGAACTTTACACAAATTATACATAAACAATGTTATTATAACGACTGATCTCGTATATATATATATCTCGTATATGAGGTGCATTTCACGAACAAAGTGCGCCGCCCAGATTCGAGTTCCCTAGCCCCCCCCCCCCCTAAAAAAATCTCGCATAGTGTGTTCGTCCAAATTATTCATTGTTAACCAATTTAGGCATGCAATCATTCTCCCTTTCTGTCCACCTATGTTAAAGAAATCAGATCTTTGCGAATCGTAATCAAATGAATCAAGATAACAACCGAGTAAGGTCATCTTCAATTATTAATTTGACTACTGAATACTGTTTTCCTTAACAATCGAATTAGTCGTGTGTTTATTATGGAAGGTATTTCGTTTCCTCGAAAACATTTGACTTTTGGCATTAAATATCAAAATTTTGCAAAATCCTTTCTTATTGAGCACTTACATTATAAAACGAAGATACTGTCAAAATTCTCTACCTATTAAGTTACATAGACCAGCAACCATTTTGGTGCCTTGGAATTTATACCTATCCTTGGATGTACTTAGGTCGCTGATGCCAAATGTGCCATTAGTTTTGCCCTATCAGCTTTAGTTTTGTGAGATATGGTATTACCATTATGCATATAATCCCATTTTACGTTTGATAAATAAAAAGCAGTGCCTATTTTTAGCTTCTACGATAAATTATGAGAAGAAAAAAGCAACACACTAACATTACATTAACATTACAATAACTATATAACATGGGGACTTTCAAAAAATTGATATTATCACATATTGTACGGTCGTTTATGATTTATGAGCTGTAAATTTGAGGGCCAAAAAATAATCCAGCTTTTAGTTTTTCTGTACTTCGTACAGTTTTCGTCCTACGTGTCCAAAGTATGGTCAAGAACCTTCACTAGCTATATTATCAAGCAAGATTTTGTTTCGCTAGACTAAGAGTTCACGAATAAAATCTATATAAAAGTAGAGCTGGTAGAGAAAAACTGTTTAACTTACATATTTGGAATCAGATCACTAAGTATAGCCAAAATCCGGTGAAACATCTGAGACACCAAACAGAAAGTTGTTTTTTGTTGGGCTGTGTTGTACTTTAGGCTCTACGTGGATTCTCTGTCAGTCAGTCAGGACAAAGCCTATATATATATATATATATATCTGATGTGAAACACACAACTTCTTCTGCCCAAATAAAATGTGTATATATATAGACACATTTGGGTAGAAGAAGTTGTGTGTTTTACATAAGATTTTTTCATAAACTTCCGGGCTGTGGTCATTAAAATTATTATATTATTACATAAAAGACAAGTCGTATTTAGGCCTACTTGACAACTGTAAACCTGTCGCTGTGACTTTGAATAGATGAAGAAACGTTATATGAGTTGCACTATGAAATGCTGCTCAGATAGTTTTTGTCGATCAAAGAAGCCATAACAGATTCCGTTCTCGTATCTTACATGTCAGGATACGTGTCGGTGTAACAAATTCCGAGAGATGAGCGGATGTGTGGGTTTGAAGTAGTGATCTGTTCTCCCTCACTGGGTGTACAAGAGGGCAGGACGCAGATGGAATTTCATATGAAACTTATTTCTTCCATCGAAGGAAACAACTGGAATTTTGTATAATTTTGTTTATGCAAACTGACTGAGTTTAGGCTATTTAGAACATACGTGTTTCTTTCGATTTGAACCAATAATACAGTGAACGCCGCTTAATGTAATCGCGGATAATGTTATCAATTCGGTAACGTTATCACTAGGGACCGGATTCTTAGGTTTTTACCTATTTTTTTTCCTTACTTCCAAAACAAAAAGCGCTTATACACTTTTTCGAATCATGTCCATAGGATTCACCCACATTAATTCTATATCACCTAAAAATACCTAAATGGGGTATAAAAACCTAAATATACCTAAACGGGATATAAAACCTAAAATATCTAATTTAGGCTACTTTTTTTGTCTTTTTTGTTTGTCAGTTGAGAAATCGATATTTTGCGGAGAGACAATAATTTTTGTCGGGTTGAATTTAATACCACCAGCGTTTCGTTCAACCCATTGTCGTCTAGGATGGACAGTATCAAGAGATGAAGTGTAGTACCAGCGTATTCCTTTTAAAATATTCGTACGAACAACCATTATTGCCGTGTATGAACAAGGATATAGATTTCTGTGTTTTAAAGTCTTTGTTTGCTTTTATTACTGCCCTGTTATTCATATTTAGTGGTCACACTGTGAGTTGAAGACTTGTTAATTATGTCCAAACAAATGAAATCGAGTTTATTACGGCAGTGGATTGGCGACGACCTGAATTTCACTACAGATTGGCAAAGTAATATTTTGTCAAGCCTGCCAGAAACACGTATTATTTACCTTTCTAGAAAGAGGGAAGTTTTCGTCCCTAGTTCATCTATTGTAGGTTAGCATGCATAACAACCGAAAAAAGGAAAATAATCAGTTTCACATTATCCACATCCAACCGTAAAATATTTTACTCACTAAATTAGAAGCATCTGATTCGAATCCTGAGAAGGGTAGTGTTTAGATACAGTATTAACTATTAACTAAGAGATAACAGGAAGAACTTCACAGTTGAGAATCTTGAAACATATTTAGTGATATACTGTAACCAGGAAATGTGAGGCAATCTTATTTTCACTGCTTCTTTTGATTGTTTATGCTTTCTTTCTTCAACTGTATAATATAGCCTTAAAGCAAATTTACACAAATTTAAGTCAATTTTGTTAAGTTAAACTTTACAAGTATTATGTATTGAATCCTATGTAGCACATTCAAATTCATTAAAACAATTATTCTACCCGAAAACGATATTTTGGACAAAAACCTAAAAAAAACTATTTCACCTAATGGAAAACCTAAAACAGTGTTTTTAAAAACCTAAAAATCCGGTCCCTAGTTATCACTTTTATGAATTCCCGAACGGATTAATAGTCTACTGATCCATTGAAAAAATGCAGTTTATTGTGATCAAATATTCGGTTTATATTATCACATTGTCCTTTTTGCAAGTATTGCACATCATTCAAAATTTCGTTTTTAAGGGTTTCGTTTCTAACTCAACTGTATTGTGTTGCAATGGAGGTAGCAATTCTGTTCCCAGCTCATAGGATGAACAGTTCGAGGGAGTGGTATTACCTAACTTTCTCTTTTAAGCAATAAAACATGATTCAACCCACAGTTAAGCTGCAGATTTTGATTTGTGAATATAACAGTGTTGAAAATATAGTGATGCTTAGTGTAAAATGAAAAGACTTGGAACAGACAGGCGTTAGATATTTCGCTACGCGGAGTCCACCATAGATCAGTATAGATTTCCGAAAACACTCGTAACTTGTAACTGAGTAAGGAGTATTGGTTAATGGACTCCTAAAGGAAAGTAAAAACACATTAAAACTTTGTTACTGGTTGAAAAAAATATTGCTTGCAGTCTATCACTGTATTAGCCTATGAGTGGTTCAATGATCCACAGTTATGTATTATTTTATGAATAAATATCTTAATTCTGTTTTGTAGCGTATTATCTTTTGTATGAATAAATAACCTTCATTTAATTTCTTCGGCTATTGCTATCAATCGGTTAAGGTTTCAGAATAGCTGCGTCCCGAAGTGATCACATCAATGTTAATGAGTGGATGATATAGACTGTCGTAGGTCTGAATGATGTCACGGCTATACAACCAGGTTTTCCATACTTATAGGACAGCTAGAAACAGCAATTTTTGGACGCTTATGTCAGTTTTTATGTGCCAATATTGCTGCCAAACTTTACGATTCCTATAAGTGTGTTAAAAATTACATAATGTGAGGGAAATGTACAAAATTTACGTAAAATGAAATCAGGTAAACTGATATAACAAAGTGCCAGTATGTTTTTTTAATCAGTTATAATTTCAGTTATGAATCATAATTATTATTATACATAAAATAAGTGTATTTAAATAGATCTCCGAGTTAAACTCCAGATCGATTCATTAAGCAGGGCTTACGGAAGAACAAAGGTCTAAAATTGTATTCTTAACCTTATTTCATATTGGTATACACTGATATAATAAATTCTTAA
The DNA here is from genome assembly GCA_964059195.1 of Ectobius pallidus. Taxonomy (NCBI): domain Eukaryota; kingdom Metazoa; phylum Arthropoda; class Insecta; order Blattodea; family Ectobiidae; genus Ectobius; species Ectobius pallidus. Next base: position 191,863,534 of record CAXKWD010000002.1, read on the forward strand.
AATATATAAACTTTTTCAAAATGCATTGACAATGAAATAGTACAGTAAGCCAATAAGAAGAGGATAGTTCCACCTAGCGGTATGCAGTTATGTTCTGAGTAGAGGCTTATGCAATTTTAACGCAACACAATAACTTTAAAGCTACTTTCTGTTCTTGAAATAACATTTATAGGCTTATGTTAATCATTCTTTAGGATTGATGTTGTAGGTTATAGAAAGACAATTATTTCCCAGTTTTTCTTTTTAAAGAAAAATATAATACTTATTTAAGCACATTAATAAAATAGAACACAAGAATGGAATAGGCTCAATTTCACATAAATAATAATAATAATAATAATAAAAAGTCGGTAGCGGGTGGATTCAAACGTCATACCTCTAGATCTACTAGACAAGCACTTTACCCCAAGACCAAAACACACTACGAATTTGAAGCGTCTAATACCAGCTATAAACTGGCTATTGCGTCGTAGCTCATGGAAAAGAAAAATCAATTACCGTATTTCGACATTACGCGTTATTTCCGAGCCCTGCTAGTTTTCTTATGTTACATTATTGTATTATTTCATTCAATTGTATTATAATATGCTCGACATTCCAGCGATAAATATTGATGTGTCTCTAGTTGCAGAAACGTAGTACCAACTAATGGATATTCTCAGAGCTTAATGTTTTTATTTATTAAGAGGTCAGGAATTATTAATCTGACCTAGACTGAAGTAAAATTCAATACTTTAATTTAATTGTAATCAATTTTAACAAAATAAATAGTCATTATACAACAGCATTTAATCTATAATCGAACATATGGGAACATTTGTTTTTCATGTAGATGTCAACTGTCCATGACAACTGAAGGAGGCTTTATAATCTGTCATTCATTGAAGACGCTATAAGAAAGAACCGAGAATTTGATTTTGCATTTGAAGAAGGTGCCTTCTTTTTTACCCTTCTTTACTAAGGAAGGTTTCAGGAGGAATTGAAGGCATGTTCCAGAATTCCTCATAATAATAATAATAATAATAGGAACGCGCACGGAAGTGCATAGATTTTGTTTCAAAGAATGTTATTGCTCTTTGATTTCCTCGTTATTTACATTAGTTACGGGACTCGCCCGCTGATTGGTTGGCCACGAGCCAATCAAAATGCTTCGAATTGAACAAAATATTATAATAAATTTGACTGTTAATTACTCTTTATTTCGGTACTGGACAACCGATTAGGTCCAAATTCAATAGGCTTATTGCCATGATTGTTATAAATAAGTATTTGAGTTACCGCGCCTTTTGTTATATGATTCCATAAAAAGGCACTAAATTGGGTATTATTCCGGTACCGGCCAACCGATTTGGTCCAATATCAACAGACGTCTTTCCATGGACATTATAAATAGGTATTCCAAGTTTCATGAAAATCCGATAAAGCGTAAGTTATGTGAGTTATGGCGCCTTTAAAATGTACACTAAATTGGGTTTTACTCCGGTACCGGTGAACCGATTTGGTCCAATTTCAATAGGGTTCTTCCCATGGACATTATAAACGCGTATACCAAGTTTCACTAAAATTCGATAAAGCGTATTTGAGTTAGAGCGCGTACAGACACACGGACGGACGGACGGACGGTCGGACAGACGGACAGACATTTTTCGTCCCCCACACAATCTCATAAAGTACCATACTGGCACTTAATAACATAGTCAAACTCCATATAAGGTATAACCGATCCAGATACGAAGAAAAGTCAAAGGACCAAACTTGTAGATGTCTCAAAGTTTGGAGCAATCTTCTTCTTCTTCTTTTTTATACGGCTTACTGTTTAGCTACTGTAAGGCTCCAGAGACCTTAAAGTTGCTATTTGGAATGTTTGCAATTAAAAATCGGAACTCTTTGAAATATTTCCCTCAGTTACAGGCTTTAAGCTCTATGGCAAAATTCAAGTTTCTGGTTCATCTGGAAGTGGGAAAAGAATATCATGTCAGTTAGTGAGTTAGCCGCGCGACTTTGTAGTATAGCCTAGTATTGATTTGTTATTTAATTTAATTGGTTCGTGACTTCGGTACCGGTCAACTGATTCGGTCCAAAATCATATGGACGTATAGCCTAGATACTAAGTTGCATGAAAATCTGATAAAGCGTAATCAAGTTGTCGCGGGTACAGACGACCAGACATTTTCCCCTTCCACCATGTATTCTTAGAAAGCACCATACTGGCACTTAATAATAATAATAATAATAATAATAATAATAATAATACTTTATAACCTAAATTGACAAATATAACATTTAATTTTCATCCTGTATTAATTTCAGCAAGTAACATTATATTGTTGTAGCCTATAATATATCTTTTTCCTAGTCAAATTTAATCATCCGTCATCATCACTTTATTTATTTATTTAGAAAAAATAAAGTACCATTTTGTATGTTCTTTCGGATAATTTCGTTTGTGAGATTTTGGGGTATTCTGATCTACTACTAATTCACAGAATTCACTTGTGCAGATTTGTAGTGTAGTATTACTTTTGGCAATAGTATATGCCGGTTTCATTTTCTAAGTTCTTTCGGAGAATTTCGTTTGCGAGTTTTTAGAGTATTCTGTTCTACTCCTAATTCCTAGCTTAAAATTCTGAAAAAGACTACATTTTCCGAATATATTATAATAATGTCCATATAACAAAACATAAGACACTATCATTAACACAGAACTGACATGTATAATACAAATTTTTAATTCGATAGTCATGATAGATCACATTCATCCACTTCCAGCTCAGCCGCTGGATTCTTTTTTAGGTAGATTTCGAAGAAAAATCTACTCTTGCAATGGATACCATGTCATGATTTTCGAAAAATTCTTTCATATCCTTACGTTTCATGCTCCCTTAAGTACGAAACCACCGCCCGTTAAAAAAAAAAAATTGTGATATATATATATCTTTACACGATAAGGCCGTAATTTTGAAGATATTTGAACCAAATTTTATTATTATTTTATTACGGACAAGTTCGTTAATGGGCAAAATTGGCCCAAGGGGGTGGTCGGGGGTTGAAATTTTAAAACATTTATATCTCGGCCCCTATGAAGTATAGAGGGAAACTTTGTTTGAATAAATTAGAGTACTCCCTATGGAGTTCACAGTGATACCAACAATTCGGGGGTTTTGGGGGGTACGAGTGGGGGTGGGGGTGAGGGGATGGAAATTCGAAATTTTTGAAACTACGTCTTGTGGGGTATCGTTGAAAAGCTCTTGATGAGTACTCTACAAATCAATAACTAGTTTCTTGATAGCTCTCATATGACGCGAGATTTTAATGTTTGAAAATAATAACACTTAAAAGAATTATTATAATATCATAATTTTGTCTTGTTTAGCGGCTTTGCTAATTTTATTCATTGCTGATCTTGCGCACGGCCTCCCAGAATATTATATCCTATTCTTGTTGTCAAAACAAATGATTGTAGGCTCTTCCTCTTTACCGAATTCAGTTCTTATTACTGCGGGTTTGCCATGCCAAGGCTAAAAAAGAAGACTGCTGCGCAGCGATAATAAATTAAACCAGAAGCACTTTGAAATCTACCTCAGCCTGTAGGCCTGCCTAAAGGGGTTTTTGGTAGTCATTTGTTGACAAAAGCAACATCAACTAGCGCGGAAGCAGTAGTTCTCATATCCACAGCCAATGACGTAACTTGAAGCCCCCGCAGGCCTCGCGATGCGAGGGGGGGGGGGGCGAGATCCCAGGGGGCCTAAAATGAATACCGGAAAAAAGGAATGTAATTAGGTTGTCACATCAGAAAAGAAAGATGCAAAACAGTAAAAAGAAAAAAGAGTTCGCAACTTTCACTGAATAAGCGGCGCAGGTAGCCTACATATAAACTGTCAGTAAACTGAGTATTGAGCTCCGTGCGGTAAAAATTACAAAAAGCACAAGTGCCGTAAGTAAAATCATCATAATACAAGCCTTTATGGAAGACCGGAACCAAGCCCCCCTAGTTTGTGGCGACTTGAACAGGACAAATATTCGGTTCCCATAACAACCAACACATGCGAATCAATTTCTGAAATATAACATCCATCTTCAATAGTGTAGGCCTATATACATAATATTTTCATCTAATATCTCAATTAATATAAATAAATTGATATTAATATAACATAGCATGCAATACTCGTGCCGTAAGCGCATAACGGATCTCGGAAAGTGAAAAAACTCTGCGCAAGCGCCTCGTTTTTTCAAACTCTTTCCTCCATCCGTATGCACAGCTTACGGCACTTGTATCGCAATATACTATTGTTTTCTAATTTCCTACATCCCTACTGCCTCAACTACTACCGGTACTTCTACTAAAAGTAAAATAATCCCTACACAAGTAAATTCTGCCATTGATAAACAAGTTACAATGAATTACGGTTCAAAATTGATGAATTTCAATTTCCTTAAGGTGGCAATGGGTGAAACCTCTATTTCATAATTTTTAAAACTACTTACTCGTGGTTTCAAAGATAATGTTGTAAAGAAGTTTCATGTCTGTCTATTTATTAGTTTCTTGGCTATTAAAAAATTAATATTGAAAAATTTGCATATTTCAAAATGAAACTTGTTACAACATTTTCCAGTAAAATCTCTCATTTTTAATAGGACGAATAACATATGTAGGAAAATGTCGCGCATTATTTTTCCTATAGCCTATCCTTACTATAAATTTAAAAAAAAACCTTTAGGCAGGCCTACAGGCTGAGGTAGATTTCGAAGTGCTTTGGGTTTAATTTATTGTCGCTGCGCAGCACTCTTCTTCTTTAGCCTTGGCATGACAAATCCGCAATAATAAATGCAAAAGGAGGCAAAAACACTTTTTCAAACATTCAAATCTCGCCTTATATGAGAGCTATCGGGAAACTAGTTATTAATTTGTAGAGTACTCATTAAGAGCATTTCAACGATACCACACAAGACGTGGTTTCTAAAATTTCGAATTTCCATTTCCCCCCCCCCCCCCACTCCCACTCGTACCCCCAAAACCCCAGAATCGTACTCCAATTTATTCAAACAAAGTTTGCCTCTATACTTCATAAGGGCCGAGATATAAACTTTTCAAAATTTCAACCCCCTCTCCCGACCCCTCTTGGGCCAATTTGGCTGATTAACGAACTTGTCCAAACTATTGGGCCTAGAAATATCACAATAAAATTTGGTTCAGATATCTTAAAAATTGAAGCCGCTACAAATATATATATATAGCCTATATAAAAATTGAACGGGGGTTGGTTTCGTACTTAGGGAGGCATGAAACGTAAAGATATGAAAGATTTTTTCGAAAGTCATGACATGGTATCGATTCCAATAAGTAGATATTTCTTCGAAATCTAGCCTACCTAAAGAAATGTTAATATTATTTAATGCATGTTTCAAATATAAGGAAAAATTCAGAATTACCACACTTTTTTTATTGTAAAAACTAATGTGATCAAGAAACTCATGCGCTATTTTGTTAGTCATACTCTGTAGATCGTACAGTAAAAACATTAGACGCCTTGCCTTAAATCTGTAGAACCCATTTAGTTTTGATTATATTCAAAAGCTGTAAAAGTAAAAGTATGGGAAAATGACTTTAAGACTTGCATGATTTAAATGAAAAATGTGTACTTGCAGCCTCATCAAAATTACTCTGCCTTACAACTGATGCTTTTTTTTTAAATTATGCCGACTTGATTATTACGTTTCTTTTTTTAGGGATAGCCTAATCTTCTGAAGACAGTTTAATTTTGTAAAAAGAATATTTATTTTCACCACAAAGATATAAACATTTAACGAGTATAGCCTTTTTTAATAGCGCGTAAGTATGGAGATTTAAAAGTCCCTGAGGGCACTGAAACTTAAGGCGAGTTTCCAGTTTCATCGTTGGATCCATCCGATGGCATCGAGTTTTCATCAGAGCATTTTAATTTCATTAATGGAATCCATCGGCTATTCATTAAAGCGTCCTGTGGGTGCTGATGAGTTTGCGCTGGTTTCCATCGACTGGCATCAGTTCCATCGTACTTGAACGTCCGATGGTTCAGATGAATCACCGCCATTATGACGAATTGATGATTCAAAATTGTGTAATGGAGAAAGAGACATATAAGATTCATAACTACATAAACTAAACTCCGTGGTGCTACATCCCTGGAGGGACTTGCCTACCACCCGACCGCTGCGTCATCTACCACAGGGTCCAAAGGATGGTTAAGAACCTTCACTAGCTATATTATCAAGTAAGATTTTGTTTCGCGAAAGAGGTTATAAGTTAATGGCACTCTATATAAAAGTAGAGCTGGTAGAGAAAATCGGTTTACATATTTGGAATAAGCACAGTAAGTATAGCCAAAACCCGGTAAAACATCTGAGACACCAAACAGAAAGTTCTTTTTTGTTGGGCTGTGTTACCAAAATGTACCACTAAATAATTCTTTATCTCTGAAACATATACCTATACTTAATTGTACATGTAAAACAATGGATGGGGTTAAAGATGAAGTTGAAAGATGTAAGGATGTTGCTTCATTAACCGGAGTGCAGATCACCACAAAGGGGTTATTAGGAGGCTGATCTAACTCAACTGAATGGCTTCATGGCCTGGGAACAAGACTGCGTAATCGACTCATTAAATCGTAACGACATTCCCGATATGTCGAGACCAACGTTCGATAAGTTAATTGTACACGTGACCTCTGATTCTGCGCATTATCACCCTGTTAATACACTCCCATCCTGCGCAGTTGTTGATTTCACTTCTATTGAGGCTGCTTTTATTATCATTAAAATATCAGTTTAACAGATTTAACTTTAAATTTTAACTTTTTCCTCTGAGGATTTTAGACTAGTTGGATTGGAGTCGGGGCAATGTAGAAAAACTTCTTCATAAATCTCCTGGATTAACTGGCTTAGGCCTAATCAACAAACAATTTAAGTCTAAAATTAGAAATTTTATATAATTAAGTTACTTTTATTTCCTCACTTCTGTCATTATTACAACATTTACAGTATTAAACTTTAAAATATAAATATAATTGCTTTGTCTTATCCTAAAATCTGTTTAACAAAAATATATATTATTGTATTTAATAATACATTTCCATTGTTGTAAATATAATATATTCTGTCCTTCCTGTAAACAATATTAACTCATACCTTTCTATATTTTGTAAATAATGTTTTTTAATTAGTGTAAATAATTATTTTAGTTTAAGTTGCTTTATTGTATAGAACTGAACCGCCCCCGAGCACAAGCTTTGCTTCTTCGGGTGGCATTCGAAACCACCTTTGTATACTATATTGTAACTTGTATTAATAGAAATTGAATTAAACTGAAATGCGTACCGGTATTGAAATGTTTAGAGGTGACTTTCACGATAACGTCATAGGCTTGGAATCCGGAAGTCCCGGGCTCAAACCCAGGGATAAATTGAGTTTTATCATAGTTTCTTTCAGTTGCAAATGCCAATTACCGGATTCATTCGCGCTATTTATCACCTACAATACTGAAATTAAACAAACAGAAGACAATAATAGTATGACAATAGAAACAGACGCACGACCTATTGGTATGAGGGTCGCCCATAAAGTAAGTTTCCCTGGGATCTTTTACAGAAACAAAACACAATTTCATGAAAATATTTATTGCAAAATATACAGAAGTGTCAAGAAATGACAGAGAATGAGAGAGAGGCGGAGATGGTTGTCATAGGCTACAGTGGTTCAAATCCCAGGCGGCAGAGTTCTACGACACAGGTATTCAAAAGTTGGTCCTACGGTATGAAAAAGTCTCAATTCCGGTGGCGAATTTGTTAAAAAATAGCTGAACACTTGCTGCATCTATTACAATAAACATTTCCATGAAATTGTGTTTTGTTTCTGTAAACGACTCCAGGGAAACTTACTTTATGGACGGCCCTCGTATAATCAAAGTTCTTAATCATGTGATACGACAACAAGAAGTTAAAGCTTGTATAAATACGACTTACACATTTGATAGAAGTGCAACTGTCTGGTTATGTAAATCTGCCATTTTGTACCGGTTTTACCGAATAACATAGTAGAACATTACATTTCAACGATAAATAGTAAAATACTATGCTGGTGTTGTATGAATGCACCTACCGTCACATATTCCCTCTACTCACCATATTAATCACTGTTGAATGAAGAATGAAATTTAGACTTAGTAAGAGAAGGACTTTGTAGACTTAGCTCCGTTTAGCATTGAAGTAACATTTATATCCTATTGCTATAAATCCTACTTCAGAAGAAGTGCCAGAATGCTTTTGTTTAATCAGTGATAATTGCAATTATGATATGCAGAAAATAAGTTATTTTTGTAATCGACCTCCGAGTTAAGCTCCAGAACAATTCATTAAACAGGGCTTACGGAAGAACAAAGGTCTAGTTTGATAAACATATGATAAACATAAGGTAGTGTTATTTGTCAAAGCTACCTGTATTGCAACTTCCAAAGCCGTATACGAATACTGTAAAACAATATGTTGTCATGTGAACTGATTTGCATTTGATATAAGTTATTCATTCTACCATAAAATAGGCACAATATTGGGCATTACTCCGGTACTGGTCAACCGATTTGGTCCAATACTAATTGGCTTCTTGCCATGGACGTTATAAATGCGTACACCAAATTTCATGAAAATCCTTTAAAACATATTTGAGTTATCGCGCGAACAGACACATGGACAGATAGAAATTTTCCCGCCCCCCACACAATCTCATAAGGTTCTTAAGGCTCTTAATAAAAGATAGCCTATCAGACTCTTTGTTGAATCTTATCAAATCCATAAATTCTATATTTCAGAAGCAAAAGAAAGTAAGCTCAAAATTATCTGATTTGATATTTTTGTACGACTGTAACGAGGAAAATGGTACCGACATCTTTAAGATGCAGAACAGTGTAAGTCAATGTGAAATTTCCATTTTCGAAACCAATTAAGTCCTTGCCACATTTAAAGTGATAGTACATGGGTTTGATTAATTGATTTATTATAAATTGCGTTGAAAAGTAAAATATTTAGTGATTAGCAAGTGTCCAGTTTTATAATAAATACGATTTATAATAAAATCAGGTAAACTGATGTAACAAAGTGCCAGTATGTTTTTGTTTAATCAGTTATTGCAATTATGATATGCAGAATACAAAAAAAAAAAAAAAGTCAAATTGGCCGGTCTCGGGACTTGAACCATGGAACTCCAGAATGTGAGGCCAAGACGTTACCATCTCAGCCACCTGGGTCAGTTTAACGGTCTTGTTGGATAAGTGCATGTAGAGCAATAGTGTTATTTGTCATAGCTAACTGTATTTTAATTTCCAAAGCCTTATAAAACAATAGGCTATGTTGTCGTGATAACTGATTTGCATTTCATAAATTCTTTCGAATACGAATGTTACCATAAAATAGACACTAAATTGAGCATTACTCCGGAACAGGTCAACCGATTTTATCCAGTATCAATATACGTCTTCCCATGGACATTATAAATGTGTATACCAAGTTTCATAAAAATCCGGTAAAGCGTATTTGAGTTACCGCGTCTATAAAATAGACACTAAATTGGGTTTTACTCTGGTACCGGTCTACCGATTTTGTCCAATATCAGTAGGCGTCTTCCCATGTACATTATAAATGGGTATACAAAGTTTCAGGAAAATTCAGTAAAGCATATTTGAGTTATCGCGACTTATATATTAATATAAAAGGCACTAAATTGGGCATTATTCCGGTACTGGCCAACCGACTTGGTCGAATATCAATAGACGTCTTTCAATGGACATTATAAATTCGTATACGAAGTTTCAAAAAATCCGATAAAGCGTATTTGAGTTATTGCGCCTTTAAAATAGATACTAAATTGCGTTTTACTCCGGTACCGGTCAACAAATTAGGTTCAAATTCCATAGGGTACTTTTCATGGACGTCATAAATGCGTATACCAAGTTTCATGGAAATCCGATACAGCGTATTTGAGTTACGGCACCTTTCTAATATAATCTATTAAAATAGGCACTAAATTGGACATTATTCCTTTACCGGTGTACCGATTTGGTCAATATAGATAGTGTTCTTCCCATGGGCATTATAAATGTGTTTTCCAAGTTTCAAGAAAATCTGAAAAAGCGTATTTGAGTTATGGCGCGTACAGACACACGGACGGACGGACGGACAGACGGACATACATTTTTTCGTCCCCACACACAATTTCATAAAGTACCATACTGGCACTTAATAATACACGATCTGTGGTCTTTAATCTTTTCTTCTGGAAAAAGTACATTTGTATACTTCCTACTGCTTCTGAGGTACAGAATTATTTTAAAGAAAAATGCTAATCTATCTTCGTGATGACACTCTATTCATTCCATCACAAGCCAGAAAAAATAAAGTTTTCAAAGATGAAATGATTTCCAAATTTGGTGAATAATTTCCGAGATTAGCTCAGATGGACCATAAAAACTTAAGAAGTTTTTTCTTCGTGGTACATGTAGTACAGATGCAGATTATCTGAAAAAAGCTCTCACTTCCATCTAATGTATTATTCCGTCGAAAAAATGTTGAACACTTCATGTGAGATAATAATATTTTTCAAACGGAACAATGAAGTAAACGAACGAAGGTATACCAAATACGGTACTTAAAAGTTAAACTATTTCTGTGATTGTCTTTATTTTCTCTCTATTAAGCAATAGGCCTACACTTAACTTTAATTTATTTATATAAGTAGTTTATATTAGTAGGTGTATAGCCTACGTTAGTATTAGAGGAAACTTTGACACTGTCTATACGTTTACCCTATTATATCTTCGACAATAAAGATTATTATTATTATTATTATTATTATTATTATTATTATTATTATTAATGTTTAAAATTTGAGTTCAATTGGTTTTTGTATGAAAATTGAGATTTTTGTTATTGTTACTGTATTTTATTTTCTATGGTGTATCATACATAATTGTAGCATAATTCTATTCTGTGATTAAAATTGATATTAGGCTTACTTGTTAGATACTTTTCTTGAAATATGGGAAAAAGTCGAGAGCTTGAAGAGGTTTGAAAGCCCCAAGCGTAGATGTAAAATGTGATTTTGCTCGCTTGATGGGCTGGAATTGGAAGGTCTGCATTCCGACGAGCATTACTGACTGACGCTTAGAATTGTACAAGCTGTCAAATTAACAACGGCTTCTACAGCGTGACTGTGAACTGGCTTATATAGTAAGTTCTCTGCCAGTTAACCGCGTTCGGTGCCATCTTGCGTGTCTGAATTCGCTGCAAGTATACCGTTCTCCAAAGTGAAGTCACTGTGTTTGTAATTTCCACTTCAATATTAAATAAATCTGTAAGAATGCCGCATTGGAAACACGAAGAAGTGACACAAACAAGGTGACACAATTTCATAAACTACGATTGTCATTCAATAATTAAAGAGACAAACTGACCTGGAGAAAAAACAGTTTATTTTTACAAAAGACTTTTCCTACTTTTCAACATATTCCCCATCAACATTTATGCACTTATCCCAACGGGTTACTAGCTTTTTTATACCGGCTGCAAAGAACTCTTTGTCTTGGTGTCGGAACCAATTTCCCACCAATTTCTTGACATCCTCGTTATCTTGGAACTTCTTCCCACGTTAGGCACCCACGAATAATGTCATTCAAGTTTCGAGTTTCAAGTAAGGAAGTTGCAACTTCAACAGGTCGGCCAGAACGATGTTCGTCAGTCACTGATTCTCGACCACTTTTGAACCGTTCTACCACCCACTTGTAAAAATTTCCACGGTTCATACAACTTTCACCATACACTTTAGTCATTCTAGAGTATATGTTAGCTGGTTATTCACCGTCAGCAATCAAAAAACGAATCACAGAACGTTGTTCAACCAATGTGGAATTTTCAAGAAGACCCGTCGTCGTTAAACTTAATTTTGAGATTATAAACAGAGCAATGTTGATCCATCAGCTGATTAGATCTCATCCCAGTGATGCCAACTTAAAATCCTGTATGTATCAAACTTATACTACCAACCGTCTTTTCCCCAGACCAATTTGTCTCTTTAATTATTGAATGACCCTCGTAATACTAAATAAATGGTGCAAAATATGTTGCACAAACTTTCTCGCATAGACGTGTTAAAAGCTAGCACAGAAAAAAGTACATTATAGAGACAATTAAATTCTATTTATTACATTTTCACAAAACTAACAAGTAGCCTATCTAGAATGGAAATTATCAGAGCCGATCTTTGTATTAAATGCTTTTACCGTGAAATAATAATAAATAATAATAATAACAACAAAACAACAATAATAGCCTAATAATGAATGGCAGAGGAAGGATATTTTGAGTGTGTGTACACAATAGTCAATAAATTTTCTTTTCTAAGTAAATCATGCTTTGGCAAAATTTATTACCTGCCCATGAAATAAACCAAGTCCTACAAATCCTGCGTTTGCCTTTGCGAATGAGGAAACCATGAAAAACCCAAGTCAATTTTTGCGGCCACGAGGTTTGATTTTAACCCAGGACCTCTTCCCTAATAGCCTATACCACCTCGTTGTAATTAATTTTCGTGTGTTCATTACGACTGACCTAAATTAACTGATTTCACAACAATAATTAGATTACTATTTTCTTGTTACTATGGGCAACAAAATGTCATTCGTATTACTTTCTCGCATATACGTACGATGGTTACGTACGTTTGAATCAAGGACTTTTTCGAAATTTTATCGAACCGCCCAGAATTTGGGTTTTATAACTGAAATATTAAGGGGACTTTTCATGAAAACGTTTTTAAAAATCTTAGTTTTTTTAAAAATTGGCTCCATCGATTTTAATAAAAATGTGAAATTGGAAACACTTGTCTATGTCGTATAAAATTACTAAGTTATATCCGTTTCTCTGCAAAAATGACTTAGAGGGTAGTTTACTCGAATTCATTTTAAATTGTTCTAGATTATCTCCATTGCAGTAGGCGATACATTAAAACCTACCACAGTAAAGTTGTAGAGAAAATTAAAAGGAACAATTTTTGTTAAATATATTTCTTTTTAAAATTAATAGGTATCAAGATAAAAACGAAATAACATGACTTAAATGCGAATTTTAGAACATACATTTTGATTAAAATATGATTTCTTTTGTTGCCCATAGTAACAAGAATACCATAGTCCCTAATCTAGATATTGTTGGCTCCTTGAACCATGGTGATGCGAATGAAATAAGTGATTTTGAAGAACTATCGTTTTTAATGAAAGATTTTGTCTCCAAAATCTGCATTTTTTAGGATCTGTGTGAATCATATCTGTGTGAAGATGTAAAGATATGGAAGGTAGCCTATATGGTGTGCGTTCGATAATAATCACTATTCATAAAACCTTTCTAGAGGAAATCCATTATTGCAAATTTGTCACATCTACTACGGCATCACCACATGCGTCACTTAAACTTGTACTTGTACGGGTTCACAACTTGGATATAGAGAGACTGGGTGATTACATGTGATCTTCAAGACTGATAGACTGATAATTATAATTTTTATAAATGAGTGTTCAACTCGGGTTGCATCAGATGGGGTTTTCTTGTTATTTTATTTTTAATTTGCACCCGTTCTTGAGCAAAACATAGGAGACCTCAGAATTTGACTTCATCTGGTATAGGGGTTAGGCCTACTTTGCACCTATTCTTCGCTAAATTTAAAGAAAGGAATTTTGTTTAAGGAGGGCAGATTCTTTTCATATTATCCACCAATTCATCATTAATTCATATTATCAACTAGCAGGTGCCCGCGGCTTCACTCGCGATTATTTACACAACTGCTAGATGTTTTGTTTAAATTATTTATTTAACAGAAAATAATTAAAACATTATATTTATTAACACTGACAACCGCTTTTACATAAGTGTTCCATCCTATTTTGTCTCCTTTTACATGCTTAGGGCCTATGATAAATATCCATATTTCTCAACTAAAAATACAAAGTCTACAGCTATGAATAACGTATGAGTGGATAGAATTTTGTACCGTTAGCACACACTCAGATTGAAACAACTGAAAATGCTGTCCCTGTAATACGAACTCCTATTCTACATCAAAAAGTGAAGGGAGAAAATGGTATTCTCTATGTCCACAGTAGAGAAAGTTATGTGACTGCATCACATTGCGCATTATTTTCGTGGATTTCATTATTTATTTACTGCAATGAATTATATTGATAGCTTCTCTAATTTGTCAAAGTCCCGTATCATTTATTTCCAAAGCTACCTGTGACCTCTGCCAACAATACACTGTCGTAATGAGAACTGTAAATGGAATTTGATTTGGATTTGATAATTCTGTGTAAAAAAGTATTAAGTAACCGCAAAAACATGTGATTTTTGGCATTTAAAATAGAAAATTTTCAAAGTCCTTTCTTAGTGAGCACTTACATTATGAGGCGAAGGCACTGTCAAAATTCCAAGTCTCTACCTATTATAGTTTGGGCTCTACGTTGATTCTCAGTCAGTCAGTCAGTCAGTCAGTAAGTCAGTCAGTCAGTCAGTCAGTCAGTCAGTCAGTCAGTCAGTCAGTCAGTCAGTCAGTCAGTCAGTCAGTCAGTCAGTCAGTCAGTCAGTCATTCATTCATTAAGTCAGGACAAAGCCTCTTATACAGAGATTATTTATTTTTATTTATTTATTGTTAATTTACACTGCAATTGGGACTTTTATTTCGATTATTGTATGCTAATCTAGCTTTTTTCTTTAAGTTACGTATTCCCCTAGTATAAAATTCAGGGTCCGGGTTTTTCTTTATTTGTTTGTGAGGTACATGTTTATTTAGCGCTTCTAGAACAATGACCTTAAAATTTTCCCAGGTTTCCTCCATGTTAGCTCCTTCAGATATGAATTTACCATATTTCTCGCGTAGAAAATTCTGTAGCCCTTTAATGTCTGCTTTGCTAAAATCCCTTGAAACTATTGTATTGAGTCTTGGACCTCGAGGTATATCCCATCCGATTTTCAGTAGGACGCTATTATGATCGCTAATACCTGGTAATGTTTCACAACAAATTATTTCTATCAGCGGCCTGACTAGAAAAATATCCAATATAGTTGTTTCCCGCGTTGGTTGACTCACAACTTGCAGAAAGTTATTTTCCCAGACCAGATTGTTTACAAATACCTGCTTAGGTGACCGGGTGTTTGACTCACCCTTCCAATTTACCGTAGGCAGATTTAGATCTCCGGCTATTAATATCTTCCTGTCAATCGTGACTGTGCTCATATACTCCGTTAGTGAGTGCAATGTCAAATTATCTATTTCGTTTGGGGGTCTATAACAAGCAATTATTTCAAGATTATCGAGGTTGTTTGTAATTTGCACTGCTAACATTTCAACCTCATTGTGGATCCATAACAGACTACTATTTATTTCATTCTTTGTACATATGAACACCCCTCCACCCCTCTCATTTCTGTCCCTCCTGAAGACTCTATAGTCGTTTCTAAATAATTCCGCGTCTTTTATCTCTTCTCGTAGCCATGATTCTGTACCTATTATTAAATCAGGGTTATAGATGTCCACTAAGTTCCAAAATTCGATTACTTTGTTTACTAAACTGCGACAATTAACCTGCAGCAAATTCATATGACCTGTCCTTACCTGTACACAATCTATGTTTTTTAAGATATTGTGCTGTCATTCCGGGCTCCTACCACTCAATACCACCCTCTTGAAAAGTGCTCCCAGGGATGCCGCCCCTCGCCTATTAAGGTGGATGCCATCACGTCCAATATCCCTTTCCTGCAGCCACGAGTTCGGGTCTACGAAAGTCACTCCTAATCGTTCCGCCACCCACTCGAACGCCTCGTTCACTTGCCCTATTCTCCTCCAGTGGGCGTCACGACGCCTCACCACTCCACTGATCACAATCTTCGCCCGAGGGTACTGCTTCTTCACCATCATAGTCAGATCATACATATCCGCCATCACATAATCTACACTTTTCCTACGTATATCATTTGTCCCGACGTGTAACACTATATTACATTATGATGACATTATGATGTTTGTTGTCAATAACTTTATAAACCTTTTTAGGTTTCGGTTACGAGGTATGGAGTAGCAATAATATTATTTTTTCATGTTAATTTTAAAACATTTTTAATACTTTCGTTTCATTATTTATGGGTTTATGGTACCGGTACCTATATTTTAATCTTTAGATCTGAAAACTTATGACGTACGCTCATGAACTTATATATATTTACTAGCTTAAACCGTCGCCCGGGTTTTGTATTTTGTAATTGGAAATTAGCTTATGAAGGATTTTCAATTTTAAATTCTAGGTCCTTATATAGGCATTTATAATTTGAAATAGGAAGAACGACTTATTACACTCAAACTATTCCCTCAGAAAACGCTTGATATAGTTTTTTATGGCTCATAGAGGATCTAGAATTTTGCATCCCATCGGTAATACAGTGCACAGCAAGCCTGGTAGAGGTTTAAATAAGAAGAAACAGAAATTCCTGTAACATAAAATTGTAATATCGAGGCGGGAAATTTCCCACTCTTATTACCATAAAGCCGTTTTGGAGATGAAATTAAACAGAAAGCATTATCACTTTCATACTTCTCTCCAAAAACCTGCGATATAATATAATAATATACACATTACCATACCTCGTTTTGTTTTCTCTATGTCCAGGGTAGAGAAAGTTATGTGATTCCATTATTTTAGTGGATTTCATTCTGTAATATTTATTTATAACATGAATTATTTTGATAACTTCTCTTATTTGTCAAAAGTGCATTTCATTTGTTTTTTCCAAGCCCATCTGATACCATTTGGCAACAATATATTCTGTGATTTGGAATTGATAATTCCATGTAAAAAGGGATTAAGTATTTTCAAAAACATTTAATTTTTGGCATTTAGAATAAGAATTTTTCAAAATCCTTTCTTAGTGAGCACCTACATTATGAAACAAAGGTACTGTCAAAATTCCAAGTCTCTACCTGTTATAGTTTAGGCTGTACGTTGATTCCTGTCATTCAGTCAATCAGTCAGTCAGTCATTCAGTCAGTCAGGACAAAGCCTTTTATATATATAGAGATTACAGTGCACGGCGCTTATTGTGATCATTTCGGGACGCAGGTAATCTGATAATATTAACCGATTGATAGCAATAGCCTAAGGAATGAAATGAAGGTTATTTATTCATATATAAGATAACTAGCATGTGCCCGCGGCTTCGCCCGCGATAATTATTTCAAGAATTAAAAATTAAGAGCATAATAGTTAAGTCATTATATTTATTAACACCTAAATCGCGTGGACTACATACCACGATTAGATAGCATCGACTGGTAAAAGCTACCTGAGATTCGAGTTCCTTGGCCCAGAATACCCCTGTATAGTGAGTTTCGTCCAAATCGAACAATGTTTGACCATATTTAGGCCTATATTGATTATCCCTCTTCCGTGTAGGTTGAAAATTTCATGTCTGCGTGCCTTGATATTCTAAACAAATGAATCGTCCAGGATGGACTTACAAAATCAAGCGATGGCCCGCGATAATTATTTCAAAAATTAAAAATTAAGAGCATAATAGTAAAATCATTATATTTATTAACATCTAAATGACGTGGACAACATACCACGATTGGATAGCGTCGTCTGGTAAAAGCGATTTCAGATTCGAGTTTCTTGGCCCAGAAAACCTCTATATAGTGAGTTTCGTCCAAATAAAACAATGTTTGACCATATTTAGGGCTTACAACATTCAAGCGATCGCGAAAATTTTATTTTCAAGGTATGACAAAAATAGCCAAAGCCAACTGTAATTGATTTGACATTGAAATGTATAACTGAAAACTGATGTCTCGAAAACTAAAAAAATGCACGTTTTTTGCCCGTTTTTCACTCATAGCTCACGAACGAAAGCTAAAATTAAAATTCCGGCTTCGAGGTGCATTTTCCGACCCTTCAGCCCACCTATGTTTAAAATTTCAGATCTCTGCGTTCAGTAGATTTCGCTGGGCATCGCGGACAGACAGACAGATCCTTCTATATTAATAAAAGGAAGTGTCTGTCCTCCGTCTGTCTGTCTTCCGTCTGTCTGTCCGCGATGCCCAGCGAAATCTACTCAACGCAGAGATCTGAAATTTTATACATAGGCGGACTAAAGGGTCGGAATGTGCACCTCGAAGCCGGAATTTTAATTTTCGCTTTAGTTCGTGAGTTATGAGTGAAAAACGGGCAGAAAACGAGTATTTATTCCGTTTTCGAAGCATGAGTTTTCAGTAATACAAATCAATTATTACACTAGGCTTTGGCTATTTTTGTCAAACCTTCGACATAAAAGCATCGCGATCTCTTGAATGTTGTAGCTCACGCTGGTCGATTCATTTGTTTTTAATGTCAAGGCACGCAAACATAATGTGAAATTTTCAACCTACACCGAAAAGGATTATTATTATTATTATTATTATTATTATTATTATTATAGGGATAATCAATATTAGCTTAAATATGGTCAAACGTTGTTCGATTTGGACGAAACTCACTATACAGGGGTTTTCCGGGCCTAGGAACTCGAATCTGAGGTCGCTTTTACCAGGTGACGCTATCTAATCGTGATATGTAGTCCACATGATTTAGGTGTTAATATAATGATTAACTATTATGCTCTTAATTTTTAATTTTTGAAATAATTATCGCGGGCGAAGCCGCGGTGCTCATGCTATCTTAAAATAATAAAAGGACGTGTTTGTCTGTCTGTCTGTCCACGATGCCCAGCGAAATCTACTGAACGCAGAGATCTGAAATTTTAAACATAGATGGGCTGAAAGGTGGGCGAATGCGCATCGAAGCCGGATTTTTAATTTTAGTTTTCGTTCGCGAGTTGTGAGTGAAAAACTGGCAGAAAACGTGATTTTAGCGCTGTCGAAGCATCAGATTTCAGTAATACATTTCAATGTCAAATCAATTGCAGTTGGCTTTGGCTATTTTTGTCATACTGTGGTAATAAAAGCATCGCGATCGCTAGAATGTTGTAAGCCCACGCTGGTCGATTCATTTGTTTAGAATGTCAAGGCCCGTAGACATATGAAATTTTCAACCTACACGGAAGAGGGGTAATCAACATAGACCTAAATATGGTTAAACATCGTTCGATTTGGACGAAACTCACTATACAGGGATTTTCTGGGCCAAGGAACTCGAATCTGAGATCGCTTTTACCAGGCGACGCTATCTAATCGTGACATGTAGTCCACGTGATTTAGGTGTTAATAAATATAATGATTTAACTATTATTCTCTTAATTTTTAATTCTTGAAATAATTATCGCGGGCGATCGCTTGATTTTGTAAGTCCATCCTGGACGATTCATTTATTTAGAATATCAAGGCCCGAAGACATGAAATTTTCAACCTACACGGAAGAGGTATAATCAATATAGGCCTAAATATGGTCAAACATTGTTCGATTTGGACGAAACTGACTGTACAGGGGTATTCTGGGCCAAGGAACTCGAATCTGAGGTCGCTTTTACCAGGGGACGCTACCTAATCGTGGAATGCACTCCACGTGATTTAGGTGTTAACAATTATAATGATTTAACTATGCTCTTAATTTTTAGTTTTTAATTTTTGAAATAATTATCGCGGGGGAAGCCGCGGGCACATGCTGTTTGTCTGTCTATCCACGATGCCCATCGAAATCTACTGAACGCAGAGATCTGAAATTTTAAAGATAGATGGACTGAAAGGTGGGCGAATGCACCTCGAAGCCGAATTTTTAATTTTAGCTTTCGTTCGCGAGTTATGAGTGAAAAACTGGCAGAAAACGTGATTCGCGCTGTCGAAGCATCAGATTTCAGTAATACATTTCAATGTCAAATCAATTGCAGTTGTCTTTGGCTATTTTTGTCATACCGTGGAAATAAAAGCATCGCGATCGCTTGAATGTTGTAAGCCCACGCTGGTCGATTCATTTGTTTAGAATGTTAAGGCCCGTAGACATATTAAATTTTCAACCAACACGGAAGAGGGATAATCAATATAGGCCTAAATACTGTATGGTGAAACATTGTTTGATTTGAACGAAACTATACCAGGGTTTTCTGGGCCAAGCAACTCGAATCTGAGGTCGCTTTTACCAGGCGACTCTATCTAATCGTGGTATGTAGTCCACGTGATTTAGGTGTTAATAATTATGATTTAACTATTATGCTCTTAATTTTTAATTTTTGAAACAATTATCGCGGGCGAAGCCGCGGGCACATGCTAGTTTATTAATATAGATAACATGAATTATATTGATCACGGCCTCCTAAAGGAGGCATACAATAAAGGAGGCCGTGTATTGATACCTTCTCTAATTTGTCAAACTCCCATTTCATTTAATCCAAACCCATCTGATAAAACTGGCAACAATATTATGTTCTGTGATTTTGTTTCGATACTTCTGTGTAAAAAGGGATTAATTATTCTCAAAAACATTTAATTTTTGGTATTTAAAATCAGAATTTGTTAAAATCCTTTCTTAGTGAGCATCTACATTATGAAACGAAGGTACTGTCAAAATTCCAATTCTCTACCTGTTATAGTTTAGGCTCTACGTTGATTCCTGTCGGTCAGTCAGGACAAAGCCTTTTATATATATAGAGATAGTTTACAAAACAGAATTAAAAGCTATTTATTCATAAAATAATACGTAACTGTAAATCATTGAACCACTCATAGGGTAATACAGCAATAGGCTCAAGCAACTATTTTTGCAACCAGTAACAAAGTTTTAAATTGTTTTTACTTTACTTGAGGAGTCCATTAACCAATACTCCATTTACACTAACGAGTTACGAGTGTTTTTGGAAGTCTATATTGATCTGTGGTGAACAGCGCATAGCAAAATATGTAACGCCCGTCTGTTGAAGTCTTTTTATTTTACACTAGCCGTCACTGCAAGTCAACACTGTTATCTTCATAAATCAAAAGCTGCAACTTAACTGTGGTGTGAAACATGTTTTATTGCTTAAAAGAGAAAGTTGGGAAATGCCACCCCCTTGAACTGGTCATCCTGTGAGCTGAGAACAGAATTGCTAACTCCAGTACAACACAATACAGTTGAGATAGAAACGAAACCCTTGAGAACGAAATTTTGAATGATGTACAGTAGGCCTACTTGGAAATGAAGCCGCAAAAAGGAAAATGTGATAATATGAACAGAATATTTGACCACAATAAACAGCATTTTTTCAATGTGTCAGTATTAATCCGTACGGAACTTCATGAAAATGATAACATTCCCCGATTGATAATGTTATCCGCGATTACATTAAGCGGCGTTCGCCGTATATATATTATATTACACACACACACACATTAAATACAGGCTACAA
This sequence comes from Ectobius pallidus, assembly GCA_964059195.1. Taxonomy (NCBI): domain Eukaryota; kingdom Metazoa; phylum Arthropoda; class Insecta; order Blattodea; family Ectobiidae; genus Ectobius; species Ectobius pallidus. Next base: position 191,884,969 of record CAXKWD010000002.1, read on the forward strand.
TTATGAATTTTTCATTAGAGCCGATTAGTTCCCGAGTAGTTGGATCCTATAAAATTATAATTTTCTATAGGCGACATAGCCTACCGGCCCACATAAATGCCAGTGGCAATGTGCTCTGCTACTAACGGTTTCATACAAAGTGGAAAAAGAGTAGCCTACATGAATTCACTTCAATTAATGATTTTAACAGGAAGCAATAAAAAACATCCAAACTATTAACGAATAAATGTGCAAATGTATATTTAATGATCATAACTCGTAGATGAAGTGCCACGTTGTTTATTAAATACCATGAGTCGTTAATTCAGCGTGAAACGTGAAACCTAAAAATCCGGTTTCTGTGAATAACACTCCCTAACACTATTTTTGTAATCGATCTCAGAGTTACACTCCAGATCGTTTCTTTAAGGGTTGATGGAGCAGTGGCAAGGGTAAAAAAAAAAAAAAAAAATTCTATACTCGTTACTTACTTACTTGCTTACTTACTTACTTACTTACTTACTTACTTACTCACTCAATGGCAATAGACAATTTGTAAGCAAAAAGAATATTATCTATTTTATGGAACCCGAAGGTTCATTGCCGCAATTACTTGAGTCCGCCATTCAACCCTATTCTGTGCTAACTCCATCCAATCATCCCCCACAAATCCTACTTCCCATAAATCCATTCTAAGATTGTCCTCCCACCTACGTCTAGGTCTTCCATGTGGTCTTTTCCCTTCGGGTCTCCCAGTCAATACTTTTGAGATAATATTATGTCTCTCCTTCCCCATGCGTGCAACATGTCCAGCCCATTTAATCCTTCGCGATTTAATTACCCTTACTAAATCCGGTGAAGCGTACAGGTCCCGAAGCTCGTCGTTTGGTAGTTAAATATATACTTTACAATATTTCATAAGTTAAGGTTTATCAAAACGGTCTCTAAAATCTGTTTAAATGTCACGTAACAGTTGGCCTACAAAATGAAAAGATAAGCGTGGGCTATAGCCTATTCTTCTACAAGTCTTCCACCGATGAAAATCAACAAACATAAGCTATGTCCCAAAGGAGTATCTTGGTGTAGCCTAAGTACAATGTATTAGGCCTACATGAAATCAGCCACCTGTGTAGTCTGAAAACAAATTGTCATGGGGACTGTGCAGCCTACATGCAGTGTAAATTGAGAAATCACATAATTTTACAACCCCATTTTGGCTCTTAGAGGCCAAAGATATTGAAATCGTTTCGTAGTGCGCCTCTAGAGCCTAAGAGCAATGTGTGTACCAAGTATCACGTTCCTAGGATATGTAATTTTTGAGATACTGTGATCAATCAGTCAGTGGGTTTTGGCTATACAGTATATATAATATATAGGCTAGTTAATATAGAGCGCAACGCTACAAACAGGAAGGTCGCGGGTTCGATCCCCGATGAGGTCGTTGGAGTTTTTCAATTGGCCTAATCCTTCTGGTGGCACTATGGAGCTGAGGTCGACTCAGCCCCCGACATAAATGAGTACCGGGAGCAATTACAGTTAAAATTACATTGAAATTAACCATGTACCTCATGACAAGAGATGTTGGAAATGTCCTCTTGCATCCACACAACACTGGCCCTTTTTAGGAAATTTTGTTCCGAGATAGAATTAATTTCTCTTGTGATGTTGTCTTTAAGTTTTTTTAACGTATGGGGAATTTAACTTAACACTTTATTTTACAATTTCGTCCATAAATAATAGTCACATATTGTTAGAAGAACTTAAAGACAATAGCACAAGATAAATTAACTCTATCTTGGAAAGTGAACTTATGTGCGTGAAAGAAAAGTTCCTAAAAAGGTGCCAGTGCTGTGTGGATGCAAGAGGAGAACATTTCCAACATCTCTTGTGATGAGGTAGGCTACTTGTTTATTTTCATTGTAATTTTAACTATAATCGTGAGAACCTGAATCATTACACCGTTAGCGCTTTATTTGCGTAGATATTTCACCCGATCGCCGCGACGCAGAAACCCGCACGATTGGCCAACTCTTACGTGAAACGCACTGTACATTGTATTAAACTATTGTTAAATTAAGTCATGGCAGAAGTGTTAATTAGCTATTTATTTTTAGGTTTTATTTAAGTTTGAAAAATTTTAAGTTTCTAGCACAAACATTTTATAAAAAGACTCTTAAGTCTTGGAACTTACCGAACTAGTCATGCCAGGAAAGTGCATACACACTCTGGACTCAGGCCAGCTCTTGCTCACGTAGAAGTAGAAGTCCCACACGCGGTCATTGAGGTATGTCTTCAGCGTCTGATGGAACTGAAACAACAAGACACATCGTAAGTTACTATTTAAATATGCTTTATTATTTCATGTGTTATTTCATGCTTACAAACAAGTTCCAACGATATTTCTTTGCAATGTTCGTACCATTTTAAGAAGACCTCTTCCAAAACCATCGTCTATTTACAAAAGAATATAATAGCATTGCTCCCTAATCCGAAAATCTGCACCGACACCTACACCGACAAGGAACAGGTGCTCTTGTAGTCGCGAGAATTTCCCCAATGTTGCCGCTGTCATTCGCCACTTCTCAAGCGAAGCGTTGCTGTGGTATGTATTTGACAACATTATACTGCATTCCAGACACATGTTAATACGCCTAATTACCTTGCTATTCACTGATTGACAGGTCGAAGAGGATTAGAGTGGCAGCAGGTATAGTGCAGTTACTCATTGGATGGCCAGTCGGCTTCAAAGGTTTCGGTGTTTCTTTATGTTAATTGATCTGACTAAATCGGGCTTCCGCTATCCAAAACAAAAGCAACGTTGCAATATTCTCTCATTGTTATCACTGACCTCACTCCTTCTTCGCTTTATTCAATTCACAGGTGTTATTGTTTACTGTAACGTGATCTTGCAACAACGCATTTTACTCCACGCGGAGTAGACGAGTAGCTGTCAAAATCGCCACAGGACATTCTTAGATTTTGATTGGCTGGGGTAACTTGCTGATTGGTGCGGTAAAACAAAGAACATGGGTTGAGCTGTCGGCAAACTTTTCCTCCTAACGAAAGGAAGCCGCATGGGTATGCAATGAGTAACTGGACTATAGATGCAGTTCTTGGGAAAAAAATGTCTTTAAGAAGTGGCATCCACAATATTTCACTTTACCCTTTACTTGATAGCTTTTTAATATCACGTAATAAACAGTGCAAATGTGTTGCATAATATTCCTCATATGCATGTTAAGATTTGTATTGTTGAGGTCTTTAGGTTGACGAAAGGAACTGGTATGAACAATAATTTATAAAAAAATAATGTACAGCCTCCTGTTTTAAATAGATTATGATATCGGGTGACACAGCGGCGTTGAGTTATGAAAGTAAACAGGTCCTACAAGTCCGGCGTTTGTCTTTGCGAATGAGCAAACCAGTTAAAAAAAAAAAAGGACTGCTACGAGGTTTGAGATATGAACCCAGGACCTTTTACATATGCTACTTCGCTTGGATGGATTTTAGAGTGACTGTAGGCCTATTACGACACAAGTATACTGCAATCGTCCCCGGTATGTAAATAAACAACTCGTCTCGTCCCCGGTTGAAATATGCTTAACTTATCCAGGAGCCCGTCTCGTCCCCGGAATTCTCATTCATCGACTGTTGGTAGATTAGTAGATTTTGAAAAGGCTATTCACAATGCTGTTAACAAAGTATAGCTATATACAAAAATATCACTTGGCAAAGACCTGGTGGGCGAAAGTTCTGAGTCTTGCTATGTAAATGACTATAAAGAAAATAAAATCATGTAAACTGATGTATGCTTTTGTTTAATCAGTAAAAAGTTAATTGGAATTATGACATGCAGAGAATAAGTTATTTTTGTTATCGATTTCCGAGTTAAGCTCCTGATCGATTCATTAAGCAGGGCTTGCGGAAGAACAAGGTCCAAAGTTTGATACTTAACCTTAATTCAAACTCGTATACACTGATATGAGAATGATGTTTCTTCTACACTCCCTATTTTTCCACGTAACCTCCGTCCCGTTCAATGGCCTTCCTCCAGCGAGACACAAGGGCATGTATGCCCTGTCGGTACCACTCCTTGTTCTGGTCACGACGCCATTACCTCTTCGTCATCCTCAAAATGTCTTCCGCGAATGGCACCCTTTAATGGCCTAAACAAGTGGAAGTCTGAGGAAGCTACGAGGTCAGGGCTGTAGGGTGGATGGGGTAACACTGTCCAACCCTGTTTAGTGAAGTGTTCCGAAGTTCTCAAATTTGTGTGAGGCCGAACGTTATCATGTTGAATCAAACATTCATCTGGGTGAATTTTGAGAATGACGAGGTGATTCGCACAGTGCAGAAATGAGTTCGTGACCAGAACAAGGAGTGGTACCAACAGGGCATACACGCCCTTGCGTCTCGCTGGAGTAAGGCCATTGAATGGAACGGAGATAACGTGGAAAAATTGGGAGTGCAGAAGAAACATCATTCTTTCTTGCGTGGCACCTACAAAACATACATCCTGATCTCTGATATGGCCTCGGACCTAATCCAAAAATCTGCACCAACACCGATACTGACAAAGAACAGGTGCTCTTGTAGTCGCGTGGATTTCCCCAGTGTTGCCGCTGTCTTTCACCACTTCTCAAGGGAAACCATGCTGTGGCACGTATTTGTCAACATTGCACTGGACTGCAGACACGTGTAGTAAATACGCCTAATTACCTTTCTATTCACTGATTGACAGGTCGAAGAGGATTAGGGTGGCAGCAGGTAGGGGAAGTTCTTGAAAAAAAGTCTTTAAACAGTGGCACCCACAAAACATACATCCCGATCTTTGAAATGGCCTCGCAGCTAAAAGGAGTATAAACACAGCTGAATTTTTTAAAAACCCTTCTTAGGTATAATACATAGTAATTAACTAGGGATGGGTCGATACCAGATTTTCTCGATACTCGATACCGTCAACATTTCCAGTTCAATAAATAGGTACATTAAAAATTAAAAGTTGAGAGAACTGTGTAATAGCAACTAAATTAATTGAGTGTGCATATTTAATGAGACAAAATTTAATTTCATCAGTACCCTATAATTATTTTTAAACTCTACATTAAAACTAAAGTTAGTTTTTTATTAGTCCACTTAAAAATACCAGCATTCTCACTTAATTGCAGAAGTACAGAATCACCAAAGTATCGAAAAAGTACCGAGCGTGTTTTCTGAAGTATCGCTCAATGCCGATACCATGTAAGTATCGAGAGTATCGAGGTATCGAAAGTAACGAGGATTCATCCCTGTAATTAACATAAAAATACCCTTGAAGATGTATAAATAAAGATGGGATGAGAAATTAAAAAGGACGCTGGGACGCCGAGGTTGTCGTGACGCGCAATGCAGTAGAAGAGACCCCTCTGCTCCGCTCCTCCTGAGGAAAGCCCTCGCTCCGGCCAGCGCCCCGCCGCAATACAAACCATCTCGTGTACTGCAACTTAAATCACTTCTCCTGTTCTCTAATGCACTCCTAACATCGCCGCCTCATTACAGATCTCCTTACTCCGAATTCGTAGCACACGCAAGCTATAAATCCCTAGTAAACTACTACAACAAGAGGCTCTCCATATCTCTTAGGGCTCCTAGCTACAACTTACGACTAACGTCATGTTGAAAATTGAAAGTTGGTTTACTGTCTGGAATAAATGTTACATATTTATTTTTTATTTTATTATTATTACAAAATTTTCTATTATAAAAAGAAAAGAAAATACAAAAAAATTAAATTTCTGGTACAACATAACAGACCTAAATATAATATTGAGAAATACACCCGAATGAGCAAGACTCCTTGTCCCCGGGTGCAGTTCTAAAGAGAACAGAGTCAAAAAATGGAGGAGAGACAAAGAACAGAGTGAAGAAAGAAAGAAATAAAATAAAAAAAAAAAGATGACAAAAATTTACAAAATTTTAAAAATAAAGACTTAAAAGGAATCAAACATAAATATATTAGAGACAGCTGATATTTAAAATTGCAGAAAATGTTTTTTTATACAGAGTTTTAATGAATAACACCGAAATATTTTACCTGTGTATACGGGGGACATACACAAGTAACTTTTATTAGGAGATTTCTGCTCTGTGACGTAAAATGTGCATGCTACAGGGCATTAAAGTCATTACAATTTCTTAACCATAAGTCAATAATGACGCGAAATAGGGTTAAAATTTTCATTAAATTGACTTCAATCCTTCCTAGTGATCTATAAAAACCTGGTTCTTAATCATTCATCACCAGCTACAGTATATCATAATATAGTGTTTCCGTAATCTGAAAAGTTTACAGACTAATCACATTACTGGCCATCACTGCATTAGTTCTGTTATTCTTAACTCCAGTGTTAAACAACGAAGATCCTTTGTTTTGCATTTTTTTTCAAATCTTATAAGTCAGTGGCGACCATGTCCTGGGTGATTTTATGCTGTAAGAGGAAAAATTGAATCCACAGAACAAAAATCTCCTGTTAAAGGTTGCTTGTGTATGTCCCCTCTGTAAACAGGTAGGCTAACATATTTCGGTGTTATTCATTAACACCCTGTAGGGTAATTCCGGGAGAGACGGCCATGCGGGGGAGACGACCAATCGCTCTGATTTCAAGGCCGATAAACATATTTGAACGTAACTTGGTAGGCGGCAAGCTTTTGGTACTAAGAGTCGATTGTTGAACGCCTGCGCTGTTTATAATTAGAAATCTGCGATTGATTTAACATTACTGTTTTCTAACTGGTCATTTATTTTTTGTATGTGGAATGAAATAAGCAGAAGTCCGACATTATTACTAACAGTTAAACGATACTCACTGTGTGAGGTGAGTGAACCTTATATTCTTCACTTGTATTACGTGTTCTGTTCTAAACTTTTCAATTTTTAACTACTGAGTATGGCCATCTCACCTTTACAAATAGGAGAGATGGCCCACTTCTTTTCCGGGAGAGTTGGCCAACAACTTAAGAGCCATATTTTCAAGATCTTCTGATTTTTTCTAACGCGAAATGTAAAAATTTTCATTTAAGACTAATTTCCATCGCTTCTCAATTACTTATTTATTTTTATTGCTAGGGAATTGACATAAACGAACATATTAATACGTATACCTTAATGAAACAATTTTGAAAATCCAATCCGGAAAGATGTATGTAAATAGAGACAACTTTGACAGTGTACCCCTAATTAAATACATTATTAAATTCATTTTCAAAATTATTTATGTGCTGAAAAAGTGGATTGGACTCATGTTTCTATGCCAAAGGTGGCTCCATAATATTGTATTATTTTTCATATTTACGTTTTCCTGTCATCAACTAACAAAGTCGAAAGGCGGAGATAAATGATGTAGAGGTTAGATGGTATGCCCTTCCCCGCCATTCATGCAGTAGTGGCATGCAGTAGAGTTTAGTTATCTTTTCAGAAATGTATCAGAACTTTTCAGTTACTCAGAATTGATTCTGTTTTCCAAAATATGTTTATTTTTACGTTGTGATAACTTATTTGGCACTTAAGTTTATTTTATTTGTATATATTTATTGGAGAAGAGCTAACTAGTATTTCTACTTTTTTACCTGTACTTTCTACCTTCGAAAACTACCCCTATGTCCTATGGCAATCTCCCCCTGACACCTCGGGTGAGATGGCCAACGCACCATTTTTTTAAATGTTGGGATTTCTCACCCTAAATTAAATTTTTTCTCCATAAAAAATTATGCTATGAGAATGTGATATCCAAGGACCTAATTGAACATTTTGCACACGAATTATCTTGAAAATCCTTCAAGTTATTAAGCATTAAAAAAAGCATGGCCATCTCACCCGGATTTACCCTATCTATTAAATTTAGTAGCGGAATATGCGGAGAGTTCAGGGTATATTCTGATCATAATTTTAAGCAAAATTCATGCTATATTTTAATCCTGCCGATGTGAATATATTTGGGTTCTGTTGGAGGTAGATTAGTATTTCGGCTCGTACTGTATACATAATCACATATGAAATATTTGTTTACAAATTTTCCACATTTTTTCCCAAAGACGCCATCCGAATGAGCACATGCTCGTGATCGGGAGCAGTTCAGAAATGGATATACGAGGGTGAGTCCGAAAATAAGTTTCCCCTGGCAACTGTGTACAGAGGTGTGGATCGGCGACAAAAAATATGAGACATTCAAGAAAGACGTGCCTTTATTTTCCCACATAATTACCACGTATATTGAGACGTTTGTCATACCGCTTTATAAGCTTCAAAAAGCCCTCCAGGAAAAAATCAGGGCTCTGCACTCCCAACCAAGATTTGCAATATCGTTTGCGGTGCCGTCGCCGAGTGTGGTCTCGCACAGTCATCCAACAACAGAACGCCACAGTACCGCGTAGCAGTGATGGTTCCTTCTTCCAAAAATTCCAACAACAAAACCCCTTGGGCGTCCCAGAACACTGTAAGGAGCACTTTACCTGCAGAGGGCGTTGTTTTGAACTTTATTCAGACAGGTGATGACGGATGTTTCCACTCCATAGATGCGGCCTTCGATTCGGGCGTGAAATGGTGGACCCATGTTTCATCCCCCGTCACAATCCGAAACAGAAAGTCATTGCCATCACGATGGTGTATGGGTGTCTTTCACGTCCAACCGATGTCTTTGCTTCCCCCATTGCTGTTCGATTCCCGTGGGAAAAATAGAGGAGAAACTTATCTTCGGACTCCCCCTCGTAAATCCTAACTTTTGGAGATTTGGATATCATCATTTTTCCTTTGGACATAGGGCAGAGGACCTCCAAAAAGATGATCGTCTTATTAGAGAATTAAGACATCGAGAGTACTTACTTATTCAATGGCACTAGACAATTCCTAACCAAGCTAAAGGAATATTAATTTAACTACTTATACCTTATGGTACCTTATACCTTATGGTTCCTTGCGCGCTTACCGGAGCCCGCCATTCATCCGTACTCTGTGCTAATGCCATCCAACCATCCCTCGCAAGTCCTACCTTTCTTATATCATATGTCCTCCCACCTACTTCTGGGTCTTCCAAGTGGTCTTTTCCCTTCGGGTCTTCCTTTCAATATTTTTAAGATATGTCTTTCCTCTCCCATGCGCGCAAAATGTTCAGCCCATTTCATCCTCCAAGATATAATTATCCTTACTACAGTGAGTCCCACGCAAGAGTTGGCCAATGACGCGGGTTTCTGAGTCGCGGTTGGCACAGCTCCAACTCCCGAGCGATCGGGTGAAATATCTACGCAAATAATGCCGCGGTCGGTGTAATGATTCAGGTTCTCACATTTAAAGTTAAAATTACAATGAAAATAAAAATCAGGTAAACTGATGTAACAAAGTGCCAGTATGTTTTTGTTTAATCAGTTACGACTGCAATTATGATATGCAGAATATGTTTTTTTTTTAAAATTGATTTCCAAGTTAAGCTCCAGATTTATTCATTAAGCAGGGCTTACGGAAGAAGAAAGGTCTACCATCTCGGCCACCTGGGTCATTTTAACGGTCTAGTTGGATAAGCGCATGTAAATCAATAGTGTTTTTTGTCAAAGCTACCTGTATTTTAATTTCCAAGGCCTTATAAGATCACAGTAAAACAATAGGCTATGTTGTCAACATAACTGATTTTCATTTTTTTTATAAATTCTTTCGAATACGTATATTACCATAAAATAGGCACTAAATTGAGCATTGCTCCGAAACAGGTCAACCGATTTTATCCATTATGAATAGACGTCTTCCCCATGGACATTATAAATGTGTATACCAAGTTCCATAAAAATCCGGTAAAGCGTATTTGAGTTACCGCGTCCTTAAAATATACACTAAATTGGGTTTTACTCCGGTACCGGTCTACCGATTTGGTCCAATATCAGTAGACGTCTTTCCACGTACATTATAAATGGGTATACAAAATTTCAGGAAAATCCAATAAAGCATATTTGAGTTATCGCGACTTCTTGTATATTAACATAAAAACACTAAATTGGGCAAATTGGTACTGGCCAACCGATTTGGTCCAATATCAATAAACGTCTTCCCATGGACATTATAAATGCATATACGAAGTTTCATAAATATCCGATAAAGCGTATTTGAGTAATTGCGCCTTTAAAGTAGACACTAAATTGAGTATTACTCCGGTACCGGTCAACAGATTAGGTTCAAATGCAATAGGGCACTTCTCATGGACGTCATAAATGGGTATACCAAGTTTCATGGAAATCCGATACAATCTATTAAAATAGGCACTAAATTGGGCATTACTCCGGTACCGGTGAACCGATTTGGTTCAATATCAATAGGGTTCTTCCCATTGACATTATAAATGTGTTTTCCAAGTTTCGTGAAAATCCGAAAAAGCGTATTTGAGTTATGGCGCGTACAGACACACGAACGGACAGACAGACGGACAGACATTTTTCGTCCCCACACACAATCTCATAAAGTACCATACTGGCACTTAATAAACATGTACCTCATCACAAGAGATGTTGGAAATGTTCTCCTCTTGCATCCACACACCTTTTTAGGAAATTTTCTTTCACGCGCATAAGTTCAGCTTCCGAGACAGAGTTAATTTCTCTTGTGATAGGCCTATGTGATATTGTCTTTAAGTTCTTCTAACAGTATGTAAATATTATTTATGGGGAAACTTGAAAAATAAAGTGTATAGGTCCATTTCCTATACATAAGAAGAACTTAAAGACAATTATCACAAATGAAATTAACTCTATCTCGGAAGTTGAACTTTTGCGCGTGAAAGAAAATTTCCTAAAAAGGTGCCAGTATTGTGCGGATGCAAGAGGACAACATTTCCAACATCCCTTGTGACGAGGCACGTGGTTAATGTAATTGTTTTTCCAACTGTAAACGTGAGAACCTGAATCATTACACCGACCGCGGCATTATTTGCGTAGATATTTTACCCGATCGCTCGGGAGTTGGAGCTGTGCCAGCCGCGACGCATAACCCGCGTCATTGGCCAACTGTTGCGTGGGACTCACTGTATATTCGGTGAAGAGTACAGGTTATGAAGCTCGTCTTTATGCAGTTTTCTCCAGCCCTCGTTTTCGTTTCACTTAGGCCCGAATATTTTCCTAAGCACCCTGTTTTCAAAAACTCTCAAATTATGTTTTCCCGAAGAGTAAGGGGCCATGTTTCACATCCACATGAAGTTCCAGTCCACTTCGTAGTATTACACGTTCTCTCTTAGGCCTAATTTTTGAAGTTCTAGTACAATAACAGTGGGAGCCCGGTCACAAAAATCACTACTTAGTGTGCCTCACAGTACTTCATATGACATGACTTGTCTGTCTGTGAGGTAGACCATTGGGGCAATCAGTCATAGGAGAGAGGTTCCATCTGGTGCTGTGAATTGAGCTCCGGCTTAGCTCAGTTGGTAGAGCATTGGCGCGAATAGCCAAAGGTCCTGGGTTCAACTCCCAGTGCCGGAGGAATTTTTCTCCTATAATATTCTCATGTAATGTCCAACAGAGACAATAATCTCTGGTTCATGAATGCTCATATATCTATCTTGAATGTTAACTGTACAATAACAGTGGGAGCCCGGTCACAAAAATCACTAGGCCCTACTTAGTGTGCCTCACAGTACTTCATATGACATAACTTGTCTGTCTGTGAGGTAGACCATTGGGGCAATCAGTCATAGGAGAGAGGTTCCATCTGGTGCTGTGAATAGAGCTCCGGCTTAGCTCAGTTGGTAGAGCATTGGCGCGAATAGCCAAAGGTCCTGGGTTCAAGTACCAGTGCTGGAGGAATTTTTCTCCTATAATATTTTCATGTAATGTCCAACAGAGACAATAATCTCTGGTTCATGAATGCTCATATATCTATCTTGAATGTTAACTGTACAATAACAGTGGGAGCCCGGTCACAAAAATCACTACTTAGTGTGCCTCACAGTACTTCATATGACATAACTTGTCTGTCTGTGAGGTAGACCATTGGGGAAATCAGTCATAGGAGAGAGGTTCCATCTGGTGCTGTGAATTGAGCTCCGGCTTAGCTCAGTTGGTAGAGCATTGGCGCGAATAGCCAAAGGTCCTGGGTTCAAGTACCAGTGCCGGAGGAATTTTTCTCCTATAATATTCTCATATTGTTCACTGTTAGCCTAATGGTATTTATTTACAATTAATATTGAACGGCACCCACACAAGAGCAGTGATCATTTGGGTGTTAAACTTGAATTCTGTAATTTAGATATCATATATTCGAATAAATAATCAGAATGCAATACACGGTTTACCCGCGAGGGACACCAGTGAACAGATAATTATACAAAGACATTTCGAAAATATATATTCTTTTTACTTCTTGGCATATGAAACACTTTTTCAATGTTATTTTGATTTAGAAGTTTATTATCAGTATTTTCAGTGTTATGATTTAAATCTGTTACGATTAGTTTCAGTATTGCTTTAGCAATAGTATAACAACTGGTTAATTTATACATTATTTCGCAGAATTCCGTTTGCGAGATTTTTTAGTATTATTTCTGCAGCTAATTTATTGTTTAAGCAGGGAAAATTCTTCGATTACCAAACATAATGTAATAATTACCACCACAAAATATACTTCTTAAATATCTAGACACATATCAATAGGTTCGTAATTAACACAAGATTCCAATGACTGTGCTGTTGTGAAATGAAACATTTTGAACTGGATGAATTCCCTATTCTGTGATGCAGTGGTGTCCAGCTGGGTGTTAGTTCATCTTGCATTTTATGTGTCTTATGATTTGAATCTTATTAAAAACTAAAATGGCGAATACTTAGCCATTGTCCACAATCTCTATATATATAAAAGGCTTTGTCCTGACTGACTGACTGACAGGAATCAACGTAGAGCCTAAACTATAACAGGTAGAGACTTGGAATTTTGACAGTACCTTCGTTTCATAACGTAGGTGCTCACTAAGAAAGGATTTTGAAAAATTCTGATTCTAAATCCCAAAAATTAAATGTTTTTGAGCATACTTAATCCCTTTTTACACAGAATTATCGAAACAAAATCACAGAACATATTGTTGCCAGTTTTATCAGATGGGTTTGGATTAAATTAAATGGAAGTTTGACAAATTAGAGAAGGTATCAATACACGGCCTCCTTTATTGTATGTCTCCTTTAGGAGGCCGTGATCAATATAATTCATGTTATCTATATTAATAAAAGGAACTGTCTGACTGTCCGCGATGCCCAGCGAAATCTACTGAACGCAGAGATCAGAAATTTTAAACATAGGTGGGCTGAAGGGTCGGAAAATGCACATCGAAGCCGGAATTTTAATTTTTGCTTTCGTTCGTGAGCTATGAGTGTAAAACGGGCAAAAAACGTGCATTTTTTGCGTTTTCGAAACATCAGTTTTCAGTTATACATTTCAATGTCAAATCAATTACAGTTGGCTTTGGCTATTTTTGTCATACCTTGAAAATAAAACTTTCGCGATCGCTTGAATGTTGTAAGCCCTAAATATGGTCAAACATTGTTTTATTTGGACGAAACTCACTATACAGAGGTTTTCTGGGCCAAGAAACTCGAATCTGAGGTCGCTTTTACCAGTCGATGCTATCTAATCGTGGTATGTAGTCCACGCGATTTAGGTGTTAATAAATATAATGATTTAACTATTATGCTCTTAATTTTTAATTCTTGAAATAATTATCGCGGGCGAAGCCGCGGGCACATGCTAGTATTTATATAAAAGGCTTTGTCCTGACTGACTGACAGAGAATCAACGTAGAGCCTACACTATATTTTGGAATTTCGACAGTACCTTCGTTTCATAATGTAGGTACTCACTAAGAAAGGATTTTGCAAAGTTTTGATTTTAAATGCCAAAAATTAAATATTTTTGAGAATAATTAATCCCTTTTTACACAGAATTATCAAATCCAAATCACAGTTCTCATGACAATATATTGTTGCCAGTGGTCTCAGATGGGGTTGAAAATAAATGAAATGGGATTTGACAAATTAGAGAAGCTATCAATATAATTCATGTTATAAATAAATATTAAAGAATGAAATCCACGAAAATAATGCAGTCACATAATTTCTCTAACCTGTACATAGAGAAAACAATACGAGGTATGGTAATATGTAAGTTATATTATTATACAGCAGGTTTTTGGAGAGAGAAATATGAAAGTGATATTTCATTTCTGTTTAATTTCATCCCCAAAACTGATATATGGTAACATGAGAGTGAGAAATAAAATATTCCGCAAAGACAATACAATTGTATGTTCTTATTTGAATCCCTACCAAGCTTGCTGAGAACAAGCGATGGGATGCAAAACTCTACATCCTCTAAGAGCCATAAAAAACTATACCAAGCGTTTTCTGAGGGAATAGTTTGAGTGTGATAAGTCGTTCATCCTATTTCAAATTCTAAATACCTATATAATGACCTGTAATTTAAAAATCGAAAGTCCTTCATAAGATAATTTCCAATTACAAAATAAAAAATCCAGGCGACGCCGGGCCTTTGAAGCTAGTACTGTATATGACGTAAATGTTTTTCACTACTAGGTCGACCATTAAGGTTAAACAGTGTTATATTTGAATATATTTAAAAGTATGACTAAAGTAGAGCCCGTATATCTAAGCAAAATGCATATTTATTTTCAGACTTCTAAACATAGGCCTAAGCAGAAATGTTATATTTCGTAAGACGCTCTTTGACAAGCAATTTTAACTTTATTTTATAGTGTTATTTTGCTTATTCTGACAGAAAAACGATTTTCCTTCTTATTTTTATTTTGAGTTAAAATAACATATTTTACTGAAAACTGTCACATTAAAAATGCTTCATTCACCCTACACGTCATTATCACCGGGTTTCTTTCTTTTTCGGCTAATAGAATTATTGAAAAATCCGGGATGTAAGACACTCTGTCAGATTTCTAAAAAGGTTTCCAGTGAAGAAACATAATTATTGGAGAGGAATTAATGGAAGAAAAAATGTGTTGCTTTTCACATGCGCCTGTGACGTCGAAATAGTTCTTCACTGACAGACGCAGGAGCTTCACACAAGAAAATCTCCGGGTGGCTTTCCTTACATATTGTAACAGTCGTGAATGAGATACGATTTATTTAATCGATTATTTTATTTAATCGATTATCACGTATAGGCTACTTTTCGTGCTCATTTGATTTTTACTAATTGGAATGCAATACACGGTTTATCCGCAATAGATTACATTTTAAATAGGCAACGGACACCAGAAGGACAGTTATACAAACGCGTCCCGAAAATATATTTTCTTTATTCCTAGGCACTTATTTTTTAAAAAGTTTTCTTTATTATTTAGAATCTTACGATCAGTATTCTTCCCTTGTACTAGGTATATAATACAAATTGGGGGCTCGATCGTATTTAAGTATCGCTTTGGCAATAGGTTAATGGCGGTTTAATTTATACATTACTAGCTTAAAAGGCCCGGCGTCGCTCGGGTTTTGTATTTTGTAATTCGAAATTAACCTATGAACGACTTTAGATTTTCAAACTCTAGGGAAGTAGGATTTGCGAGGGATGGTTGGATGGAGTTGCACGGATTAGGTTTGAATGGCGGGCACAGGTAAGCGCGGCAATGAACCCTCGGATTCCATAAAATAGGTAATATTCTTTTAGCTTGCTGAGGAGATGTCTATTGCCATTGAGGAAGTAAGTAAGGTCCTTATATAGGTACTGTATTTAGAATTTGAAATGAGGAAGATACCGTATCACACTCAAACTATTCCCTCAAGAAACGCTTGATGTAGCTTTTTATGGTTCATAGAGGATGTAGAATTTTGCACCCCATTGCTTCTACACACCAAGCCTGGTAGGGGTTGAAATAAGATACAGAAATTCCGGTAACATAAAATTGTATTGTCTTTAGGGAATATTTTATTTCTCACTCTCATGTTATCGTACAACCGTTTCGAGTCTGAAATCAGAAAGAAATTCAATATGACTTTCATACTATCCTTCCGGAAAACCTGGGACATAATATACTGCGCGCATAGGACTAAAAATGTTTAATCTTATTTTGTCTACTTTTACATGTTTAGGGCCTGTGATAAACATTCATACTTCTCAACTAAAAATACAAAGCCTACAGCTATGAATAACGTATCAGTGGATAGAATTTTTTACCGACTTCTGATATGGCATACTCGTTGGCACACTCAGGTTGACAAAACTGAAAATGCTGTCCTTGGAATACGAGCTCTTAATCTACATAAAAATGTGAAGTGAGAAATTGGCATTCTTTATGTTCAGGGTAGAGAGAGTGTTGACGTCTATGTGAAAAGCTTTGAAGATTAATATTAATACAAAATACGTCCATTAGCACACATAGGCGTAAACAGACCGACCATATGGGGGTTATAATGTCTGGGGGTTATGGATGCACAATAACGAGTATTAAGCTCCCCATGCTTTATACTCATATTAAGTAATTTATAAGCAGATTTTTTAAAAAGGTAATATATCACAGTACTGAAATGAATTAATAAATATTCAGAATTACATTATTACTCTATAATACAATACTTTAATTTAGTCTGAATTCCAGACATCGAGGCGGTTTTGCAAGTTCGTCCAGAAATTCATCAGGGCAAATGCTAATATTTATTTATATGTATATTTAACATAGCTAGTCCATTCAGTCGCATTTCTCAAACAAGTTTTAACTGTTGCTTGTTGATACTGGCACAGTTACAAATATTTTCAATTACATACTTATTCTGGGAAATACGAGATCTTCATTACATGCATCCCATTTTTTGTATTTAATTTCAGCTCTTTCACCCTCCCATGCCACAAGTGGAGTGGCAATGGGGGGGGGGGGGGGGGTTCAAACCCCCCCTCGTTACGCCTCTGCAAACATTAATAAGTTAATGAGCAACAAAGTAAAATACAATCTGTGTAACAGAAAACATGAAACAGAAAGTCTATTTGATAACATGAAAAATACAATTTAAAATAAGCTTACTACGCCTCAATAAGTAGATATAGCTTTGTTCTGTTTTATCCTCCTTGTTATTCAGTAGGCCTACGACAATCTATGGAAGTTGGGAACCTGTGTAGCCCACGATTGAATTTATGGAATATCCGAGACAGCATTCCCATGTGTACAGTTTATATGAAAATGATAGGTTTATGGAAGAAACCGTAGCCTTGTTTGACAGGGTCGTGGGCGAATGCTGGTATATTTCCTCTCATAAATCCTGGTGCCGTATTATTATAAGAGATAGAAAGATATATACAGTGCACGCTGCTTATTGTGATCACTTCGGGACGCACCTAATCTGATAATATTAACCGATTGATAACAATAGACGAAGGAATTAAATTAAGGCCATTTATTAATATTTAATGTACACAATTAAAATGGTTATTCATAAAATGATACATAACTTGAATCAATGAACCACTCATAGGCTATTACAGTAATAGCCTGCAACTATTTTTTCAACCAATAACAACGTTTTTAATTGTTTTTACTTTCTTTAGGAGTCCATTAACCAATACTTTATACTCAATTACGAGTTACGAGTGCTTTTTGGAAGTCTATTCTGATCTGTGGTGAACAGCACCTAGCAAAACATCTAACCCCTGTCTGTTCAAGTCTTTTAATTCTACACTAACTATCACTGCATGTCACCATTGTTATCTCCATAAATCAAAAGCTGCAGCTTATCTGTGGGGTGAAACATGTTTTATTACTTAAAAGAGAAAGTTAGGTAATGCCACCTCCTCGAATTGGTCATCCTGTGAGCTGGGAACTGTATTCCTACCTCCAGCATAACACAATACAATTGGGTTAGAAACGAAACCCTTAAAAACGAAATTTTGAATGGCGTACAGTACTTGGAAATAAAGCCACAAAAAGGAAAAAGTGATAATAAAAACTGAATCTTTGATCACAATAAACAGTATATATAGACATGGGACTGAAAGCTAGGGCAATGTCGCCTAGTAATAAATATACATGCAGTAGTGTCCAGGTACGGAAGGAAGTGTAATCGCTGCCATGTGAAATCAATTCTCTGGATTTTATAAACAAGCCCATTTGAATTCCTGAACTGAAAACAAGTCCTAAATGAGAAGTGTACTTACTAATATACGAGGCGTGTTTTTGAAGTAAGTACCGCATTTTCGAGCATATCGGCATAGTATTTTTATCTTGTAATATTATCGTGCTCATCGCCACACACCGCGTTGTGAGTAGGGGTGGACATAGAGACTCAAACGGGGACATGGGGTCTGGACTTTTGCGTCCCAAAACCACTAAACTAGGACTTTTGCGCCCAGAGATTCTCAGATCCAATGACTCGTTTGCGTCCCGGGTCTCTCTAGAGCAATGACCAAAATGCGTCCCATGAAATTCAGGTAAAATTAATAATTGGTACCATGCAATTCGTTTAGCATTACCCAGGGTGAACCGCGAGGAGGCGAACTGCTACACACGCCAAAAATTTTAATCCTTGCATTACTCTCAATATTAAATAAAATTGAAGCGGGGAATGAAGTTACTCTTTGTCTTTTGGCTACCAGTTTACTTTCTTGTGGTTGGGAGGAACTTAAATTATACTGTTCGCACATATTCCAGTCTGCTGAGTGCTTCAGTTCTATATTCAACCATTTTTTCTACCAAGAAGGCCTCTTTTTCATTTTTCTTGGCATTTACAACGGTTGTTGAGAGTGTGTGAATATATGTTTCTGCTTGCATATTCTTCAAGGCTTCGATTAACTGGAATAGGTGTGGGTGCGAGTGATAAAACATTCTATTCAATTTTGAATGGAATGATTTACAGCTGTTGTTGATGTATCGATCTTGTTCAAGACGGGACGCACGAGGGTTGTTTACGTCAAGTTGCACCGGACGCACGAGGGTTGTTTTGATGAAGCGACCACTCGCTTTGGGACGCAAAAGGGTACGACCCACTCAAACCTACAGTCTCCTTCACCATGGCTCCAAGGCAGCACCCCTGAGCTACCGCGGCTAAGGAAACCGGCCGTTGATATCGTAGATAGGTTAAGTCAGGTTAGGTTAGATTAGATTAGGTTAGGTTAGGTTAGGTTAGGTTAGGTTAGGTTAGGTTAGGTTAGGTTAATTCAAAGTCTCATTCTATCGCAGGCAGATACTTTATGAATGATTTCTAAACAATACAATTATAACAGTATGTATCTATAATAATAAATGGAAATGTTTGTCTTTCTGTCTGTCTAGCAGTTACTGTGAACTCCATTGCATTCAATACGATAATGTAATTCCAACTCTGTCTCTATGTCAACTCCTATGAAGGGTGTGTGGCGATGATATTGCAAGATAAAAAATACTATGCCGATGTGCACGAAAATGCGACTGTGGCGATGTGCACACAACCATTAATTTGGAGCTCAATGACAATATATTGTATCCAACCTATATAAGAAAAGAAAAGGAAATCCGAGCGACACAAGTATATTACAAAATAGACTCGAGCGATAGTATATGCTTGTACATATGTCGAGATTCTATCCCTCTGTCAGATTAGACCTCATGCATGGCTAGTTTGTGTCCGCTGTATTTTACATTAATGAGATAAACAGCAGTACCTCCCAAATTTCCGGATCAGTACCTCCCAATTTCCTCCGGAAATTTGGGAGGTACCGAAGTGGATGAGCACGAAAAACTGACCTTGTGAAAGCCTTAAGTTCTATTAGTTTAGTATCCACATCACATTTTTGAAAATAGTAATGAATTTCCGAATCGAAAATAAACCTGATTATGATGTAAAATTGTTGAGAAAGGGAAACGAAAGGGTGGTCAGATAGTGAGTGAATGAGAGACGAGAGAGACAAAGAGAGAGAATGAGAAAACAGACAGAAATTTTTATGTTCCATTAAGGTACGAAATACACTTGTTGTAATAGTTACTCCAGTGCCTTCAATAAATCTCTCCGCTACCCAGGCGAAATTTGGTATTTCTCCTTACCTTCCTTTTAGACTCGTAGCAGGTATACCAAAGTAGTGAACTGATAATCTTCATTTTGTAGCCAAAGTCACTAAACAGCTATTTCATAAAATATGGCAATTTTTCCCCCAAAGAGAGATGTTATAAAACTATTGAAATTGGGTGGTCAAATATAAGTTTAAAACCTCAAGTTCACTAAATATTAAGGAATTAAGTGTATTTGAAGTTGTTTCATGTGTAAAATCTGTCGATTTACTTATTTATTGCATTGTAGTTACTTTTTTTTGCCATTTTTAGCATGATTTTAACACTCTTTAATACCATGTAGTCAAGAGTAATCAGCTATGTCCATTTTCATTTGAGAAAATATACATCTTAAGGCACAATTTGGTATAAAATTAACATAAAAAAGTATGTGTGGTTAATTACTAATTACAGCGACTGTTTGTCTCACCCGTAATTTTGATAGTTTTACTAAATTATTATTGATGAGTTAAATAAGTGTTCTGACATTCCCTGCTATACTGTGATGCCGCTAGGCATGCGCAGTGGCAACTTAGATATTTTAGTCGGTCCGCTTTTTTTCCCCCTAGGCTTGCCAGACGTCCCGGTTTGGCCGGGACAGCCCCGGTTTTCAAACAAAATCCCGGTGTCCCGGCCGGTTTACTTCACGTCCCGGTAAAAATTAAATTTGATTTTATAGATGACCAAAAAAGTCTAATAAAAAGTCCTAGCCAATGAAAAGTACATGCAAATATTGTAAGTAACTTATAAATAATAACACGATAGAAATAAAATGTTTAAATTTATATGCTTATGTCATTTATTACTACCCCTGGTTTAGGTTCCTAATCAGTAACCATTTATTCATAGCATTGAGAATAAACTGCACTCTAAAAACCCGCCAAGGCTGTGCACCCTTGAATACCCGCGACGCTGGGGAGCATTCCGGTGTCCCGGTTGAGCATTTCGGAAATCTGGCAAGCCTATACATAGGCCTAGTGCTTAATTTTAATGTTAGTTTGTGCAAAAATGCTGCTACAATAAATTAGGTCCGCTCCGTAAGGATTCATTGGTTAACATTACAGGGTATAAGGAGGAAACCATCTATTTGAATACCAAAGTAGGCCATGTAACTATTGATGTGTTTATGGCATCTGATAATTTCAATTTATATTCAATTTCAATGAATATAATACATAATGAAATGGCGGTGAAGAGTCATGAGGTGTTTTGTGGTAAACATTTTTATCATGAAGATGAGTTGTGTGCTATTTTTACTTCTTACTTCATAAATTGTTCTAGCAGGACATTAGGACCAACATTATAACCAACTAGCAGCTTACGTTGCCAATTCTTGCCTGCGCAAGAGCTGCGGAGCGACTTCTTAATGGCGCTGTATATATTTGAACTTATTCAGTAATCAGGGTTGAAATTTATTTTACTTTCCTGTCCTCCAGAATTAATGTTTCCCGGGTAGCGTCTTTGGTTCGCATTCGGGAGGTCCCAGGTTCAAATTTCGTAGCAGCCCAATTTGACTTTTTTTTCTGGGGGACGGTTCCCCAGTCGTACAGGCAAATTCCGAATTGGATATTTACATACCGGTACCATGATTCATCCTCACCATTTCATCCTGCGTCTTGCCCATTTAAATTAATATCATTTGAAATTTACTCCATAAATACACCAATAATAGAAACAATTGACGGTAATTTCTGTATCTAACATTAAAAAAAGAGGTAGCCTATAGTACACGATAAATTATATTTATAGCAATAGGGATATTTTTAAAACATTATGCATCCAAGACTGGTCGATAGTGACCTATGACGTAATCTACGAAGTAATGTTCAATTCTAGTGAAATTTTACATAGTAAAACTTGTAGTAAATATTGTAATGTTCTGCTTTGCGAACAGATGAGGCGATTGAATGCGCACTCCAGCAATGCCGGTACTCCTCTTTGTTAGGATGATAATAAAACTACAAACCTTCCCTTAACAGTAGAGAGAGCCACGCCATTATTTCACACTTTGTATATTAATTATCGAGATGAAAAGTTACCCATGAAACTTTTAGCATTCAGAAAGAAGTGAACTAAACAACATTGTAATGAAAATAATAAAACGAGGAGCAGGAATTCCAAAGCGCAAGGAAAGTTAATATAATGTGACTTCCTGTGTATTAATAAAGAGGAAGATGGTAACAGGAAACACAAAGAGGACCGTGTAGCTGAAGTGGAAATAATTAGATGATACGGAACAGAAGCATGCGCTAAACAAGATTACGGCGCTAGTGGGCGTCCCGGTGCCGTGAAAAGGAAATGCTGTTGATATGTGTTGGATGCATAATTCGATAGCCAGTGTTTACTTCCAGAAACAATTGTGAAATTCAGAGGGGCATTGTGACTCTTTTACACCGTCCCTCAAGAGCAAATCACGGAAGCATGAAATTGTATTAAAATTTGACTTTCAAATAAATCCTTTCAATCCTTTCCCCTACTCCGTGAAAGAAAACTGGAATTAGATTATCTGATACACTGTAAAAATACTATCGATACCTAATCATCTGTCGTCCAATACGGTATCATTGGCTGGGGAGGAAGTGGCACTTCTGTATTGACTCCTTTGAATCTAATACAGAAGAGAATAATAAAAATTTGTTTAAAAAAGCCTAGAGAATATCCAACAGAATTTTCATTTCCTGAATTTAATGTTATGACTGAAGGACAAATTTATAAGCTCACACTTTTAAAATACTTTCACAACGTACATGAATCTGATCCTCATAACTACAATATAAAAGAAATAGAACATTGCCTGTAATAGAACCAAAATACTTCACCCCTTCTAGCTCAAAACATAGCAATTATTATGGTCCAAGACTCTAAAACGCCATAATTTGGTCACATCCGGAAATAGTATATATGAACAGCAAAAAATTCAATAAGTTTATAAAAAATCTTATTTCGTAGTTTAAAATTTACTTCACCCTATAGTTAATAGATATTTATGGAACCATTTCATTAGTTATAACTCAGGATTTCAATTTTGTTCTTCCCACTTTTTATTTTTTCTGTTCTTTCTTTTTTATACATTTTTCCTATGTATTGATTTCAAATTAGAGTTACATTTTCTTTCATTTATTTGTATTTAATAGTGTATTTAATTGTGTACTAATTCTGTATTGTAAATAACTGAACTGTACCCGAACACAAGCACTTGCTAATTTGGATAATCGTGTGTTATATAAAATTTATATATAAAAATAAAGGATTAAAAAAAAACAGATAGAATGTGAAGAATGGCAGAATAATGTGTATGCGGTATGGAGACAAGTAGAAATTGATTTATACTCCCTAGAAAATGTCAAGTTTACAAAATTCGAGATTCATTTAAGAGAAATCATTTAGGCCTACGTATATAAACATTTAATGGTTCACCTCTGTCAGTTACGCTTTATCGCGAAGCTACTGAGATGATAGAGCTGAAATTCTGCATGAACATAGTTCCGGAAAAGTTATAATCGTTCACTCATCTAAGCTATTTTAGGCTACCTAATATCGTAATCATTAAAATTCAGTATCAGTTAAAATGAACACAGGCCAATAGAAAATAAAATCAGGTAAACTGATATAAGAAAGTGCCAGAATGTTTTCGTTATTAACAGTGATAATTGCAACAATGATAGACACATGCAGAAAAGAATTTATTTTTGTAATAGATTTCCGAGTTAAAATCCAAAACAAAATGCGCTGGCAATAATATTAATGATGCAAAAGGCCTATGATTCGCTGACATGTTTGTTTCAAGTTTAAAGCAGCCTTATAGGTTATGAATGAATAAAAATAAATCTGAAATCTATCTGCCAGGAATTACATTAGGTATATTGTTGCACAGGAACGAATAAGAAAAATACTCACATTAAAATATAACGTAGATATCGGTAGTCATACTTATCCATAGAATGCACAACATAAAATCAATATTCAACGGCTAGTTGTGTTTTAAATCTTTTATTTACATTATTTTTTACACTGATATCGTTATGAAGAAACTAATCAATCAAGGCGGGCTAACAATATCGATAAACGATTGGCAATATGTTACGTTATTTTAATATATTGTGGGCCATGGAATAATAATGTAGCGTCTTATATTCATTACAAAATTAATATTGATATATTCGTTATTTCGGTTATTGGTCCAAATTTAATAGGCTTGTACCCATGGACATCATAAATGCGTATTTTAAGTTTCATGAGAATCCCATATAGCGGATTTGAGTTATCGCGCCTTTTTAATATATTACCATAAACAAGCCACTCAATTGGGCATTACTCCAGTACCGGTCGACCGATTTGGTCCAATGTCAATAGGCTTCTTCCCATGGACGTTATAAATGCGTACCAAGTTTCATGAAAATCCGATAAAACGTATTTGAGTCGTCGCGCGTACAGACACACGGACGGACAGACATTTTCCCGTCCCCACACACAATCTCATATAGTACCATACTGACACTTAATAACAAATGAACAGACGAACACCAACATTTCTCGGCCTACTGTAATCCAGATTGATTTATACAGACCTACTTGGTTACAGCATTTTAATTAAATATTGTACAAAAAAATCTTATGTGAAAGTCACATAACTTCCTCTGCCCAAATAAAAGTTGGCAGTATTCACATATTATCCTTGTACAGAATCGCAAGACACAATTTTACGCTGATTATCCTATAAATACCTCTTCTTTCAATGATGCGACTAAAAGCGCAGTCTATATAACAAACTTAAAAAAAAAAGAACAAATGACTGCAGACGTTTATTGAACTTTCTGCCGTAAAATATAATTTCCGAAATTTATCGAATATTTCCCTCAGATACATCTTTACTCTATGCATGGCCAACAACACATCTTTCTCACTTCACATTCTTATATAGAATAAGAGGCCGTGAAAGAGCGCGAATTCAGTTGTTCATCACGTAAGACAAACTTTCTACAAACAGTGGGTGGCTTGTAACTACCCTCAGAGAATTTTCTCGAAAAAATGTTTCAAATAAAAGCTTTAGCTCTTAGTATGAGCAACCCATGTGCAAAATTTAAAGAAAATCGTTAGAGCCGTTTTTGAGAAAATCGCGAAAAACAAAAGTTTCTTCATGTAAAGTACCCTTAAAAATAAGGGAAATTTGTCGCCAATCTACGAATCACATCTTCAGAAGGTACCTGACCCAAATACGAAATTTTGTTTTCATACGATTCTCCGTTTCGGAGCTAGCCTGTTCACAAACTTCCACACGGACAGACAGACAGACACACACACACACACACTGACACACAAACATGTTTCCAAAAATAGTATTTTTGGATTCAGGGGGCCTTGAAACGTGTATATATGCTAAAAACTCAACTTCGAATTTTAGGGTCGAAAACAATACTTCCTCTACCTATAGTACCTATAATAGCGAGGACAGGAAGTTTGAAGAATTCGATATAGGAGGCAGAGAGAGTGCAGTTTTCTTCTGTCGTCCAAGTGAAACCATGCCAATGTTTCAAATGCTGGCGTAATATGATCTGATTTACGAATACCACAAATGTAGCGAACGCAAGCATTATGAACACGTTGTAGTCTTTGTCCAAGTTTGGAGCTCAGGTCGCTTAGTAGAATATCACAGTAATCGAAATGAGGCATTATGAGTGTTGATACGAGTGTTTTCTTTAGTGAAGAAGGTAGAAAGTTTTTTAATCGTTGGAGTGCGTGAAATATAGAGTATATTTTTTTGCAGATTTCTTTTATATGGATGTTCCAATTTAAATTACTGTCAAAATGAAAGCCAAGATTTTTTACATGCGGACTAAAGGGGACAATGCTTCCGTTTAATTTGACGGGTGTCAAATTTTCCTCATTGACATTTTTCAACAAATTACGATGCCCCATTAAGATCGCCTGAGATTTTCCTGCATTAATTGTAAGTTTAGAATGTCTTGCCCAATTAGTTATTGTTTCAAGATCGTTGTTAATTTCATTTATACCCTATCAATGTTTACCTATGGTACGGGCAGAGGAAGTAATATTATATAACTAGCAGATGCCCGCGGCTTCACCCACGATAATTTATTAAAAAATTAGAAATTAAGAGCACAATAATCAAACCATTATATTTACTAATACTTACACGCGAATCATTCATAAACTAAACGATTAATAATTAACAGCTAAAAATCCGATTTTGGAGTGCATTCCACGATTAGAAAGCGCCGCCTGGGAAAAATGACATTAGATTCGAGTTCACTGGACCAGAAAACCCTTGCATTGTGTGTTTGTCAAACACGATCAATGTTTGCCCATTTAGGTCTATATTCATTATCCCTCTTCCGTCTGTGTTGAAAATTTCAGATGTCTGCGTACTTTGACATTATAAACAAATGAGTCGACCAGGATGGCTTACAAAATTGAAGTGATCGATAATCCCACGCGATATGTTGAAAAAAAAGCGATGCTCTTATTTTCAAGTCATGACAAAAAAGGAAAAGCAAAGCCATCTGCAATTGATTTGACAATTGAAATGTATTACCGAAATAGTCCATGTGCCAGACCCATCGGTCATTATAATTTGAGGGGACTGAATGAAACTTATACCACACGTTCCTGGGGTCATGTGGAGCAAAAAAGTCGGGGGGGGCCACCATGAGGAGGTAGCTTTCAAACATGGCGGCCATTCAAAATGGCGGACGACTGTGAATTTTTAAATTCAAATATATCGGGACTGGCTTCATCAATCTTGAATTTTGTTTTTTCAAAATGTAGGTTATTCTTCTGGCTACATGTTTGTTCAACATGTATGTGGCCAAAAAACCAATATTTATTGGTCAAAATTCTAAAATTCGGAAATATAGATTTTTTGACATTTACGTTTTGCGGTTTATTACTCTAACCGTTGGGTATATCGAAAAAGTGTCTGAAACAAAAGTTGTAGAGACACATCTCACCTTTATAACGCAAAAATGAAATCCAAGATCGGATCAATAGAATCCGAGATATTCAGATTCAAAGCGGGCGGAGCGGGGTTGAGCATGTTGACCGAGCGTTCGGTGCAGCCTAGTGAGAGGCGAGACTTGGCGTAAAATCCTGCGTTTTATTTATTTTCAGCCTCAATAATTGCTTTATTACTAGATAAATTTACATTATCTACTAATGTGCACTATTTTTAACATGATTATTAAGCACTTTCTCATAAATACAATTAACAACTATATTGTTTATCTGGGAAATGGACGTCAATAATTACCGACTCATATAATATACTGTCAAGGCTTTTATATCCGATTTTTAAGATGAAATCGTTAAAGGAACTTTTTTACTCTTTTAATTATTTCTATTACAGTTTAGGTATGTATCGGAGACTTTTAACAATACTTTCAGAAATTAACACAGGATGTAAGCAACTAGGAAATAAAAATTCCCATAAAATGCCTTATACAATATTATTAACAATGTTGAATTAAGTCTTCTTTACTAGAATAACTGAAGTCAGGTATTATAATTATTGCTCTCGTCCTCAACTGCCGTTGCTTCGGCAAACCCCTTGCACCAACAGCTCTCGATTATTCAGATTTGAGTTGCTAAGCACGACTAACTTTCTGGTGCACAGTTGATCAAAATTCCGGCCTGGTAGTTGGCACGTCTATTGTGTTTTCTCAAGGTGTCTTTACAAAGAGACATTTGGAAGCTCTCAATCTGGCCCTCTCAACATCTGGTAGCGCAGCTCATTTCACCTTGCGTTTGGGGGCATACGACTGGAAGACAAATTCTTCTTTGCTGTCATCAACATCATTATACATTATCCAATCTTTGCCTAACTTCCTGAATGCTTCAATAAATCTTTGTTCCTTTTTGCACAAAAGCTTTTTAACTTTCCCCTGGCCAGCTAAAGCACTGATTGTGTCGCAGCCAGACCAGCAGTAATACCCAATAAGAGCTGTAAAAAGCTGTTCGCCTAAGGCAGATACTATCTGGGAAACTTGCATATCTGTTAAAACTGGTTTGTTTGTTTCCCGATTCAGAAGTTTTTGCTTTTTATGGTTTTGCAAAAACCTACAGCCAAAACTAATACATCTGTATTGATTGAAAAGCAAAGAACTGATTCAGATGATGTAGCGGCGTTCCTTGCATGCAGCATCATTCTGGAATCAGCTTATTCTTGAGTGCAGAACAGCTCAGGAACATTTTGTCTCCTAATATAAATGATCATGAAGCAGATCTCACCAACTGCAACGAAGATTTCTAGGTTTCCAATTATGTTTTCAAATTTCTCCTCTTACAAACTGCAAAAAAATAATTTTGTCACTATATTTTTGCCGTAACTGTTCCTTAGAAGCGTCCTCTTAACAAACCACTCTGTGGCCACCCTTGATTTCACTAAATTTGATACCTTCAGCTGTTCCGCTTTTTTCCCGCTCCAAAGATTTGATCGAAACCTCTGAATAATATAATACCCTCCGACCTATATTAAAAACCTGCTTGAGAAAATTCGTTGAGAATTCGTAAAACTTTTTTGTTATCCTTTGACGGACTGAAGCACGGCTATTGAATCAATGATTCAGGCCAAATCTTTTTCCGGCAGACTGGAAGGGGTGGTGTATATTTCCAAAACATTAGATAATACTGATTTGTAGGTTTTCTTCAAAGGCCCATTAACATTCGCCGGTGCCAGAGGATATCTGAATCCTTCCATCATGTCAAGTTGTTGGTTTTCTGCACTAAAGGTCATTTTGCTGAATAAAATTCGATTGCACTGGAGGATTACTTCTTTGTTTTCAACCTTGGTTTTTTTGCTCTTCTTTAGTCTACTAATCTTAAGACCCACTTTCATAATACGTTTATGAAACCCTTCTCCTTTAGCTAGCCGAAACGTGAACTCTTCATAAGCTATTTTCCCCTTGTTTTCCGAATCAATGTGATCAGAAGAACATATATTCCAGTAGGCAAATGTACAATATCTTAAGGGTTGGGACCGAAGGGGATCGTCCACTCGGCTAGAAGGTCAGTGAGAGTTGTCACGTCTTTCTCATCTCTAAGTGTCCTTGGGCTTTGGAGGTCAGGGTGTCACTAATCTGTTTCTCTGGATGATAGAATGCTGAGGAGGTTCTTTAGCTCTGTACTCAGCATTAACATATTACCATACTACAGCCTACTTTTTCAGACTGAAATCCTTAGTACCTTCAGGAGTTTGGGTGTCCTTGTTTACAGTCTCTTTGATGGCTTGGTCCACTGGAATTCTAGAAAATGGGTTGTTGCTTCTTATTTGTACTGAAAACCTCCTTCTACATAATATTGGTGAACATATGGGCTCTCCTTCTAGTTTAGATAATTCAAGAAAGTGTTATGATAGATAATGTGAGTAGTTCACTCTATCCAGCGCAAAAATTCAAGGCACAATTTTTTCAACAGCAGTTAAAAACAGAAAAAAAATGCCTTCTCAATTAGTCCGAAGAAAAACGGAAAGTAGCTCCACTAGGGCGATATATTTCATCCGAAAGGACAGCATTTCTTCATTACTTGTAAGAAGATGTATCAAGTAGAGTGCCTTAAACTTGTTCATCTTGAAGTACAGAGTTATGGGTATAGTTCGTAATTAGTGATGTTCATTTCCCAGATAAATTGTATAATTGTTAATTGTATTTATTACTCAAATCCGATGCACCGAGAGCTGTGGGTGCAAGGGGTGTACCAAAGGAACAGCAGATGAGGAAGAGTGCAATTATAATAACTGATTACAGTGATTCTTGTGAAGAAGTCTTATTTCAAGATTGTTCATAATATTATAGGCTATAAGGCATTTTATAGGAATTTTTTATTTCTTAGTTGCTTACGTCCTGTGTTCATTTCTGAAAGTATTGTTAAAAGTCTCCGATACATACCTAAATTGTAATACTTTTTTCCTTTTTTTTTTTTAAATTATTTCGACTATTTGAAGTTCCTTTAACGATTTCATCTTAAAAATCGGATATAAAAGCCTTGACAGTATATTATATGAGTCGGTAATTATTGACGTCCATTTCCCAGATAAACAATATAGTTGTTAATTGTATTTATGAGAAAGTGCTTAATAATCATGTTAAAAATAGTGCACATTAGTAGATAATGTAAATTTATCTAGTAATAAAGCAATTATTGAGGCTGAAAATAAATAAAACGCAGGATTTTACGCCAAGTCTCGCCTCTCACTAGGCTGCACCGAACGCTCGGTCAACATGCTCAACCCCGCTCCGCCCGCTTTGAATCTGAATATCTCGGATTCTATTGATCCGATCTTGGATTTCATTTTTGCGTTATAAAGGTGAGATGTGTCTCTACAACTTTTGTTTCAGACACTTTTTCGATATACCCAACGGTTAGAGTAATAAACCGCAAAACGTAAATGTCAAAAAATCTATATTTCCGAATTTTAGAATTTTGACCAATAAATATTGATTTTTGGCCACATACATGTTGAACAAACATGTAGCCAGAAGAATAACCTACATTTTGAAAAAACAAAATTCAAGATTGATGAAGCCAGTCCCGATATATTTGAATTTAAAAATTCACAGTCGTCCGCCATTTTGAATGGCCGCCATGTTTGAAAGCTACCTCCTCATGGTGGCCCCCCCCCCGACGTTTTTGCTCCACATGACCCCAGGAACGTGTGGTATAAGTTTCATTCAGTCCCCCCAAATTATAATGACATGGTCGATTTTGGGGGTCTGGCACATGGACTAAAAGCTGATGGTTCGATAGTGCTAAAATTCACGTTTTCGCGAACGAAAGCGAATTCGAGGATTCGAGGTGCATTCAGCCATCCTTCAAGTCCATCTATGTTTAAAATTTCAGATCTCTGAGTGCAGTAGATTTCGCTGGGCATCGCGCATAGACAGAAAGACAAACAGAGAAACAGACAAACACTTCCTCTTATTATTATAGATGACAAGAAACAGTCTTTAAGAGTTACGTGATTCCTTATCTCATAATAATTACCTCTATAAGTGATTAGCTGATTATCCGTCATTCTTAGGGACGAAAAAGTATTTTGCACAGATTTAGTTTTACCCAAGAAGCATCACTAGCGGATTCTCCCTAGAGCGTTGGGTAATGTGTCTTGCAGCATCTAATTATAATCTCTGTTGTCGACCTTGATCCCTCTTTTTTCGCACAGACGATATCACTCTAGTTTTTGATCAAATATTTATTATATGCATGCACACAATTGGTCTTAATATTGAAATAACACTAAACAAAAAGGAAAGTTTTTATTTTGAAAACGTTAACATTTACCTTTTTTTCGTTTATTTACAATTAATTAGGCTTATATACTGGGCAGGAAATATTTTACATTTAGGCCTATGCTCTTTAAAATGGTTTTTCTTTGAACCAAATATCGTAAAAAAAAGCTACACAGTTTTACGCAAACCTCTGTAAAATGCAAAATAGGCTGACGTACCAATACAAAATAGCCGCTAAAAAAAATGAATGTCTAAAAAAAGTAATGAATACCTGCTTTCAAGTCTGTGAATATACTACAAACATACTATGAAGAGCGTGTTAAATAATCTTGCGTTTTACTCTGAGAGACAGTGGCGAAGGGAAGGGGGGTCCACGGGATCCGGACCCTCTCCGAAAACAAAACCTAAAATTTTATTTGTTACCTAATCTCTATTTTGTCAAATATTTAATTATTTTATTTAATAATAAAATAATGAACTTGCAAATTTAGGCCTATTATTTCCACTGCTCCGTATGTTTTAAACTTTTCTTATAAATAATAATAAGCAGGGCCCGGATTCTAATGACATGTCATCTTTTTTTATTGATGCTGCATGGACATTGCCAATCAGTGGATAAATCCTAATCATGGCCCCTAGATTATAGAAATTAATTTTTATTAGGTCATTTTATGCCATTTTATATTTTTAGGGCATTTATTTCAGTTTTAAGTCATTATTTTGTCATTTTCGTGTCATTTGCTTCCTTAGTAAGTCATTTTCATGTATTTTCATTGAGTGTATTAACTTTTCTTCGTCGCTAGCTGTGCTGTCTTTGAAGTGTTGTTTGTTTAATGCAAGAAGGAAAAATTCGGCGTTAAGTGCTGTCATGTCTCAGTCGGAAATGAGAATCAAAGAAACGCAAAAATGTTGTATTATATTACTATTGTTATTAGACTGACTTGACACCAGAGTCTGTCACCTGCTTGGATTTGAGAGTGCAAACTACTGTTTACCCTCAATTAAATAACAATATAATCCGGCAGACCACAAAAGGAAATGCCGAATTTCGACTCGCCAGTGCCTCAGTGCCAGTATAAATTTCCGTGAGAAAAGAACATTCACAACATTGCAGTTATTTACTATTATGTACAAACTAGTCTATAACTTTGTGTGTACAATAATAATTTCTTATAAATATAATATCAGTTTTTAGGTCATTTTTTATAATTATTAGGTCATTTTCTTTAAAATTTAGGGTCATTTTATAGGTCATTTTTCAAACAATTTTAGGTCATCAGAATCCGGGCCCTGATAATAAGTGTTATAACCAGGGCCCGGATTCTGATGACCTAAAATTGTTTGAAAAATGACCTATAAAATGACCCTAAAGTTTAAAGAAAATGACTTAATAATTATAAAAGATTACATAAAAACTAATATTTTATTTATAAAAAATTATGTACACACAAAGTTATAGACTAGTTTGTACATAAATTGTAAAAACTAAATAACTGTAATGTTGTGAATCAGGGGCGCCGACTTATAAAAAATATTGGGGGGGTCCATACCGTGGTCCTACCCCGGGAAATTTTCTAAATTTTAGATGAAAATTAGTGAGTTTTAAAGTTTTTTTTTAAGTATTTTAGAGTCATATGATCAACATTAGAACCCCGAAAACTCGACTCTCTATAACTCCACACTCCGGGAAACTCGACAAGCCTGAAACACTTTTTGGCTTTGAAAAAAGAAACAAAACATAAACACGCACGGTATTTTCGTAAAAAGCTAATTTAATTTACAGTAATAATTATGCTTATAGACTATTACAGAGCAGTGAATATATAGCTCTGAAAAGACTTAAATTATATTTAAATAAATCCTAAACTATCATTAAAAGAATAAAACATAAAATATTGCTGTCGCACAGTAATAGCACTTTGATTAATAAGTGAAATAGCTAATTTAAGCTTACTTTGAATAAGGCTGAGGGTTCATTAAATAAAAACAATATCTCATAGTTAATGCTTTAATACAGTTAATAAAGTTAATACAGTATGCCTAATACTTTCAGTCAAAAAGTATGTAAATAACGGGCTTTAATTGGGTCTTACACCCTAAAAATATTTAAGTATTTGAAAATAATACAGTACTATAGTAATATAGAAATACAGTACTAAACTAGTTTTCAAAACTGAAAATTTAACATTCTGTATGCATTTAATTCTCTATTTTATAAAGATTTTTAATATTGCTCTAAATACCATTATTAGGGCTAGAGTGTCTTTAGAAAGGTGCAAATGTCGACCGTCTGACTGGATTATTGAATATGAAGTCGTTGATGACTGGTCGGATATCCAATTCATCCAAAACATCTCGGTGGGCTTGAAGAACAGCCAAGTTGTTCAATCGCTTCTGTCCCATTGTTGATCGGAGATATGACTTCAGACGTCTAAGGGCCGATTGTATAAACAGTTTGATCTTGGATCAGAGACTAAATTGATCTCAGTTCACGCTGAACTCGGACATTTTTGTTGTATAAACGCTAATCTGAGATCAATTCGCACTGAACTAGGATCAATTTTGACTGGAGAAATTTCTCCGATCAAACTAGTTGATCTCAGTTCAAGGGGCTGTTTTCGTATTTGAGAAATAAGATTAGCTCATTATAAACATAATATTAGGCCTACCTGTGTGGTTACGATAAATATAAAGAAAATACACAAAAGACAACTTCATACATTTCTAGCTATAACGTAGTTGTGCGTACATTTCTAGCTATAAAGTAGTTGTGTGTATATAGGCTATGTTTTAGGCTCCTTATAATGCAGTGTAACATAACTCTACAGCATAACCTGTACGTTATTATTATGTTGCACTATTTACTATAATACGAAAATAACCCTTGCACCACAATTGCAACTAATACGAAATTATCAATCTTCGCCATTTCATGCAGCTCCCTAACCTTAAACACAGGAATTTTCGCTTATCACCTCAATGTTCACTTGATGGCGTAGTGGTAATTTTTTTATTGTAGGAATAGGTAGGTAGGTTAAAGGAGAAAAGAGATTGAATAGTAGAAAGGGGGAAAAATAAAAAAAATCCAAATTTTCAACGCTGCTAAACGAGAGACAGTTAGGAGGTTATGGTGGAACTACTAGAAAATCTCGAGTGGGAGGATCTTAAGGGGCGACCTGTTTTTGGATTTTCCCCAAATGCTTTCTTCGTTATCTTTCTTTATGTGAGCTATTAACTCTTTCAGAACTGATATTTTACATTGTAATAAGGCAGTCATGAGGTAAAAACTTCAGTGGGCTATTAAGTTTAAAATCGATAGAGAAAAGTTCAGTGGAATAGGCTACCTGGTTTCCACGAATGACAAACATAACAGATGAACAAAAATTCCTTAAGTTTTACGTCTCCGCTCTTATACAATTCATGAGACGAAGCATTTATACGTCCTTAGCCGTGCAAATGTTAAGCCGATTTATAACGCCAGGAATGAAATTACCAGAACATTTTTCATCGCATTATGCTCTTGCACGGATATTCGCATAGCCTACGTCTTTTTGGATTCTACAATATCTTTATATTATCCCAAGACAATTTCAATTAGGAACGATCCTTTTTCTGCTTAATTTTGATAACACATTTCGCATAACACAGTCTAAATACGGAGGAAAACAGAATAACAATGCTCTCGTCTCGCGGTACTCATCTGTTTCTGCGATGTTGCCAAGCGCTCATGTATGAACTAGGATCAAAATTGAACTTCGATTAGTTGATCTTAGATCAGTGTTATACAATACGACTCGAGCCTGAACTCAGATCATTTTCTGAACTTAGATCATAATTGATCTCCAGTCAGTGATGTTTATACAATCGGCCCTAAGGGCGCTAAATGACCGTTCTGCTGTTGCTGTCGTGATTGGAACTACTTGGAGAAGCTTAATGCACTTCACTACTTCACATAACATTTCTCCAACTGCAGGCTCTTGTGTAATGTACTTTCTCACATCACGCATGTTTTTTAAGACCAGTTGTTTTTTATTAGCGATATCGGATAACATATTCAAGTGTAAGCGCAGTCTCTCAATGTCTAGGTCACTTTTTAAAAACTCAGTTGATTTTTCAAAATTTGTTTCACCTCTGTTTACTAAAAGCAAGCACTCTTGTTCAACTGCAATGACCTGTGTGAGTCCAGTTGATCCAAACCGCTCAGTAATGCAAGATTGCACCGTTTCACAAACTTCAATGCAAATAGCTTTGTAGTATTCCTTTGGGGTTTTGAAAGTGTGCGGTGAGCTGGCTTCGTTGTTTTCATACTTCTTTGGTATACGTCGATTCCGAGGAAGCGAAGGATCATCAACTTGTGAAGGTTTTTCTTTTAAACACAATTCCCAAAAGTGTTCAAAACTATCACGCCTTCCATTCAATATACAAATCAAGCCCTCATATATTTTTTCCAGATCAGCAACACTTAGATGAGGGCATTGCAATTTTTCATTGACATCCTCTACTGGGTTCATTGCATGGCAATAAAGACGTAAAAAGAAATAAGTTTTGAATTGTAACATTGACTCAAGGTAGCCTGCACATTTGTAACCTGCCTCTGTTTTGTCCTCTGCAGAAAATGTTTCAAAAAACTCTAGAAGTTCTTCAAAGTTTTTCAATATTCTCAAGATACTAGAAGCTCGCATAGTCCATCGAGTCGGGCAAAGGGGTCGTAGACCAGCTTGGTCGTTGGTGCTCTCACAGCGTATGCTTCTGAAAAGTCCCATCCTTTTGTTGGATTCCCTTACGGTGTTTATTAAGTCCTTGGCTAAGGCCATAATATCCCTCATAGACGTAAGATGGCGGAGACTGTATACAACTGCCAAGTTTAAACTGTGAGCAGTGCAGTGCACATAACGTGCTTTTGGTTGTATATCCAAAACTAACTTTTTTAGTCCTTTGAACTTACCTCTCATATTCGAGGCACCATCATAGCACTGTCCTCTTAAGTAAATCCATTGACAAATCAAGACGAGCAAATACGTCTTTTAAAATACTAAACAGAGTTGGTGATTCAGTGTTGGGGGTCTCGTATAAGCCAATAAAGTCTTCGTTGAAAATTAAGG
Source organism: Ectobius pallidus (assembly GCA_964059195.1). NCBI lineage: Eukaryota > Metazoa > Arthropoda > Insecta > Blattodea > Ectobiidae > Ectobius > Ectobius pallidus. Next base: position 191,921,317 of record CAXKWD010000002.1, read on the forward strand.
AATCATTGACAGTACGAATACAAAGTGACACTTGTTCGTGAATCGAAGAATCACTTGTTTCGTCAACCATAATAGAAAAATGTTCAGTCTTCTTGTTTGAAGCCAATACTTTTCTCAACACAGACTTTCCTAGTAGATCAATGATCTCGTTTTGAATATCGTGGGACGTCCACTTATACCCCGAACGCCCTAACCAATCTTTTAACTCAGGCTCGTCATTCTTTCGGAGTTCCAACAATTGAAAAAAATTTGAGTTTACATCTTCGTGCCCTCTAATTGCTAGGCCTTGTCGGCATAGAAATTGCACGGTAGTAAAAATTGTCTCAAGAGCTAAACGGCCTTTCTTCATATCACTATCTAACTGTTCATTCAATTGGGAGGCCACACTTCGGTTAGTGATGGCATTTAATTTCAGAACACCTTCTTTATGCGTAAACGTATTTTCATGAAGACGGAATTTTTCCAAAGCCTTTTTCCAGTTAGAAAACCCTACGGAAATAAATGCATCCTCTTTTTTTGAAGAAAATTGTAATAGATTTTTAGCATCTGCCTCTTTGCAGGTTTTGCAAAAAACTTTTTCGGTAGATGCTTCATATTCTAGCCATGTATATTTGATCAACCAAGACTTCTGAAATGATCTTCCCTTACCGGATTGTCCAGGTTTTGGCTGTGAACAGTTCTCGCCTGAAGACGACGAAGCAATTGACGACACAATTATTGTCGGAGGTTGACTTGCAGTATCATCAACTTCCAAGCGCACCTTTTTGGTAACAAATTTATCCATTGCAAACTTAATTCACAATACACTAAGAGACTAAAGTAAACGAATAAAATATAGTCATGTAAAAGAGTCCACTAAACACTAAAGTCGGAACGCTAAACACGTCTGCAGCATGCACTGAACGAAACTATCCACACTGAATGACTGCTCCAGCAGGGTGGGCTTTATATAGCCACGGCGTCGTAATGTCTCGAAGCGTCAAGGCGACGCGAGGTGGAGGGTTCCAGGCACTTCTGCTCCAGTCCTTTTGATGTCGCCGCGGCCGCAGCGCTGGCCCGCCAGACCTTACACGAAGGTTCGCGCACCGGGACAAATTCTAAGTGTGCCCGCAGCACCGTAACACTATCATGATTCACACCACTCGTTTTCAGTTAACCTGCTTACTACCGTAATAATTATTTGCCCCCCAAACGAATTTTTGAGGGGGCTCGGGGCCCCCTCAGGCCCCATGGAGTCGGCGCCACTGTTGTGAATGTTCTTTTCTCACGGAAATAATTTATACTGGCACTGAGGCACTGGTGAGTCAAACTTCATCATCTCCTTTTGTGGTCTGCCGGATTATATTGTTGTTTATTGAGGGTAAACAGTAGTATGCACTCTCAGATCCAAGCAGGTGGCTGACTCTGGTGCCAAGCCAATCTAATAACAATAGTAATATAATACAACATTTTGGCATTTCTTTGATTCTCACTTCCAACTGAGACATGTCAACACATTAACTAGTGCAGGCCGTACTGGCGCACGAGTATGCAAAACTTTTCGGACGCAGTTTCTTTCTGGATTCTTAATTATGACACCTTACAGTATGTAGAAATGCAGGTTGCCACCAAATATTGTGGTCGAGGTTATCTTGACCCGCCATTAAAGATGGCGGATGAGCCACATCATGTTTACGCCATTATCTCCGTGATCCCTGGTCCAATCTTTCCGTTCTTTTCTTTAAATAAAAGGAAATTAAAAATGCAACCAAAAATGTTATTACACATTTTTTGATATCTTCTACCCTTTGAAAGTTATTTAGGTGCAAAGTGTTTTTTTTAATATTCATAGAAAGGGTATACTAAAAATGAAACTATTTACAATTGGTTTAACAAGTTTTTACGTTTATTACATGCCTTCCTAGTACATACATATATATTTTATTCAGTTTCAAATAAAAAATACATGTTTGCAGTCCTCAACAATACATACATATAGTGGTATTCAGTTCATTTGCTTCTTTTTTACAGCTGCAACTAAATGTCGTACAGCGAGACCTACAATTGCATGGTGGTACTATGTAACCAGGCACTGCCTCTTTTGTAACATACTTTGGTAGAAGTTCATTGCTATTTTTTTCATAACCAAATTCCGTCAAGTCTAATGGCTCGCACAAGGGGTTGAAAGCGTTCTTCCATATATATGTTTGGGCTGATGCACGTAAAGCATGTTGATGTAAATTATCTGTAGAGCATGGAATTCTGTCTAATGACAAACCAGTCTCACAGTCCGAGATATGTATATATAACGTGCTTCGTCTGCTGATAGTCCTGGTTTATTTATTAGTTTTAAATATAGTTGTTCCAGAACTTTTGACTGTGAGTGAGGGAGAGGTAGTCCATCTCCCAATGGCTTAAGGACGTCTTGTGCGTAAGGTTGTTTAATTTCATTGTAGGCTTTTCTCTTTGAAGATATTTTGCTTGTATCGCAACCAGTAAAATTGTGTAGTGCTGGTAGGACAATAATTTTTTTTCTCCCAAAGAGTCAGATACTAAGTGGCGACCTATTATTCTTAATTTGTTAGATGTAACTTTCATCCATAGACCCAAGCAGTTATAATTTTTAAATTTTGGCCAGAAATGAATTGCCAAAACAAAAATATCAGTAGGCCTATCTGAACTATGAATCATTAGCTCTGATCCAGGTTGTACAGCATGAAAAGCACGCACGTATATTCTGGTGTCTGCTTCAGTATGATTTCATCTTGGATCCAAAACCTCTGAAGTCACGGCTCCCTGGATTTTGAAACATTTAGTTTCGTCATCAAATCTTCCAAATATCACCAAATCTTGATTTTCATTCAGTTTAACATAGTGATTTGCACTTTTGCACAGGAATCTTACAAGTTCTTGTTTATTTGAAGAGCAACATATAAAATTCTTGATATTTTTAGGTATGTGAGTGGATGGTCCCAAGATTTTGAGTTGTACAGGACTGGAACATTTGAATATCTTTTCGCTTCCATATTCTTCATAGAAATTTCACCATATCTATCGAAAAGATGTAAATTCTTTGTAGGTTAGGTCTGGAATAGAAAGAAATTATGTACTTGTAGAAAGCTCCTGTGAAGTCCCCAAACGTATTTACGTAGTTGAATGATGAACACAAGAGCCATCCAGTCAAATATATGAATCATACAATGACTTGACGAAAGACCGTAGTCTACATCATAAGCGCAACTAACTTCATTGTCATAACATTCATAAGAACGAGCTTATCAGGTTTTTTCATGAACCCATGCACATCAGTCAAGGCACGAGGATATTCTGCTAGTTCATGACTACCAATAGACCAGAGGCGCCAACTTATATGGGCCCGTGGGGCTGAAGCCCACCCAATAATTTGCCCTAGGCCTATTTTGTTAAATTATTTATTAGCATTACTAAACTATGTTTTCTTGTAGAATCGCTGGAAAGCTAAAATCAGGCTATTGTTGACATAATAATACTATCTCCTCTTGTTCCAAATCACTCACGATTGTCTGAAGTCGTTTCTCAGTTCATTAAATTTTTACGTCTTAATCTATTAACGCCCCTCTGCTCTCTCTCGGAAAATAAGCGTAACAAAATTAGTATAGGTAATGAAACCTCCACTTGTAGGCCCTATGCACCACCATAGGGGTTACAGTCAATCTGTTAACGCAGTTTCCACATCCACCGCCATATTTTTATGCTTTTTATGCATTCATAAAAAACTTAATCACATTGCTTTTCAAAATATATATAGGCTAAGAAGAGTGCGGAGAAGTTAAATTCAGAAGTTAGATTATGCTTGTGGTTAATAAAAATCACAGGAAATATATTAATTTAATGGGCAGAGCAAGGAATTGTGATACAAGACAAAGTTTGTCTTCAGAAACAATGAAATCATTTCATGTAGGCCTACAGTACTATATTTATACCATAGGCATATCAATATTTTATAAGTACTAGCAGGTGCCCGCGATAATTAATTCAAAAATAAAAAATAAGAGCAAATAAGTAAAACACGTTTATTAACACTTAGGCCTACACACGAATCATTCTAAACTAAACGATTAATAATTATAATGAAACAGCTAAAAATCCGGCTTTGGAGTGCATTCCACGATAACTAAATGATTTAAATAAAACATCTAGTAAGTAAATAATCGCGGGCATCTCCTAGTCTGTTTGATGAAACCCGGAGGATCATTGGCGCGGTTACAGCACGCCGTTCAACCCTATTCTGTGCTAACTTCATCCAACCATCCCTCGCAAGTCCTACTTCCCTTAAATCTATTCTACTGTTGTCCTCCCACCTACGCCTAGGTCTTCCAAGTGGTATTTTCCCTTCGGACCTCAATTCAAAATAGTTTTGGGATATGTCTTTCCTTCCCCATGTCCAGCCCATTTCATCTTCAGTGATTTAATTACCTTTATTATGTTCCGTGAAGAGTACAAGTTATAAAGATCGTCATTATGCACTTTTCTCCAGTCCCAGTTTTCACTCCCTTAGGTCTGAATATTTTTCTGAACGCCCTGTTTTCGAACATTCTCAGATTATATTATTCCCGAAGAGTAAGGGACCATGTCTCACATCCATATAAAGTACCAGGCCTCTTTCTTGTATTATTTACACGTTCTCTATTAATTTTAATTTGAGTTTTACATTTAATTGAATTATTCAGGGTTCTTTTTTTCTAGTTCTAGGTGAATTTGTAAATTTCTGTCTTTATCTCAAGTTGTTTTGTAAACTAAACACAATTTTTCTTAATAATTACTTACCATATTATTGGCTGTTAATGGTATTTATTTACAAATAGCTTAAATGGCCCGGCGTCGCCCGGGTTTTGTATTTTTTAATATGAAATTAACATATGGAGGACTTTCGATGTTGAAACTCTATGTCCTTACATAATATGTATGTAGAATTCGAAAGGAGGAAGAACAACATATGACACACAGATTATTCCCTAGGAAAACGCTAGATATAGCCTTTTATGGCTCATGGAGGATGTCGAATGTTGCATTCCATTGCTTCTACACACCATGCCTGGGAGGAGTGCAAATAAGAAGAAAAAGAAATTCCGGTTACATAAGATTGTATTGTCTTGACAGAAAATTGTATTTCTCACTCTCATATTACCATACAATCGTTTCTGGGCTGAAGTAAAAAAAAAAAAAAAATCAATATCACTTTCATACTTTCCTTCCCAAAAACCTTGGACATAATATACTGCGCGCGTAAGATTGAAAATGTTCCATCCCATTTTGTCTTCTTTTAGATGCTTAGGGCCTCTGATAAACATCCCTAGGCTTATTTAAACTAATACAAAGCCTACAGCTATGAGTGACGTATCAGTGGATATGATTTGTTACCGACTTCTGATATAGCATACTCACTGGCACACACTTAAGTTGTCCCTGCAATACGATCGCTTATTCTACATCAAAATGTGAAGTTAGAAAATTATATTTTCCATGTCGAGGGTAGAGAAAGTTATGTGACTACTTTATTTTCGTGGATTTATTCGTCAAGAATGATTTTCACAGTTATGTATTAAATACTTCGATAGTATCAGCATTTGTTAAAGCCCAGTATCATAATATAGTATCCAAGTATAGGCCTATGTAACCATCGTAAACAATACTTTCGTTATGTAAAAATTGTCATCAGAACTCTCTAACTTTGACTCATTTCACATTTCCGACTTTTCCCGTGGATTTTCCAAAAATTGTCTTTCACACAAACCTTGTCGTGACAATTACGAACACAACAAAAAAAAATCCCTTTAGGCTGGCCTACAGGCGGAGGTAGATTTCGAAGTGCTTTTGGTTTAATTTATTCTCGCTGCATAGCACTCTTTTTCTTTAGCCTTGGCATGGTAAACCTGCAGTAATAAGAACTGAATTCGGTAAAGAGGAAGAGCCTACAATCATTTGTTTTGACAACAAGAATAGGATATAATATTCTGGGAGGCCGTGCGTAAGATCAACAATGAATAAAATTAGCAAAGCCGCTAAACAAGACAAAATTATGATATTATAATAATTCTTTTAAGTGTTATTATTTTCAAACATTAAAATCTCGCGTCATATGAGAGCTATCAAGAAACTATTTATTGATTTGTAGAGTACTCATCAAGAGCTTTTCAACGATACCCCACAAGACGTGGTTTCAAAAGTTTCGAATTTTCATCCCCCACCCCCACCCCCACCCTCACTCGAACCCCCGAATTGTTGGTGTCACTGTGAACTCCATAGGGAGTACTCGAATTTATTCAAACAAAGTTTCCCTCTATACTTCATAGGGACCGAGATATAAATGTTTTAAAATTTCAACCCCCTCCCCGACCACCCCCTTGGGCCAATTTTGCCCATTAACGAACTTGTCCGAACTATTGGGCCTAGAAATAACATAATAAAATTTGGTTCAAATATCTTCAAAATTACGGCCGCTATCGTGTAAAGATATATATATATATATATATATATATATATAAATATATATATAAATATCACAAATTTTTTTTTTTGAACGGGCGGTGGTTTCGTACTTAGGGGAGCATGAAACGTAAAGATATGAAAGAATTTTTCGAAAATCATAAAGTGGTATCCATTGCAATAGGTAGATTTTTCTTCGAAAATCTACCTAAAAGAATCAGCCAAATCGGTCGAGCCGTTCTCAAGTGATGCGGCAACAACCCTTTTGTAAATTCATTTTTATTAATATAGATTAATACTGAACGGCACCCACACAAGGGCAAAACTCATTTGGGTGTTAAACTTAAATTCTGTATTTTGTGTATCATAGCCTATATTCGAATAAAGTAATTAGAATACAGTACATGGTTTATCCGCAATGGGTTGTTTAAACAGGCTACGGTCACCAGGTGAACAGATAACTCATACATAACTTCTAGGCATATGAAACATTTTAAAAGTTTATGATCAGTCTTCCTCAGTATTAGTATTAATACTTATACTGTGGTATTACGTATTTCAGAAAATAAAAAGAAGATCAATTTTAGTATTGCTTTGGCAATAGTATAACGACTGGTTGATTTATACATTATTTCGGAGAATTTCGTTCGCGAGTTTGTTTAGTATTATTTTTCTGTAGGTAATTTATTGTTTAAGCAAAGAAAGTTCTACGTTACCAAACATAATGTAACAATTCCCACCACATAACATAATACTTAAATATCTGGAACCGTATCAATAGGCCTGTAATTAACACAGAATTTCAATGAGTGTGTTGTGAAATGAGACGTTTAGAACATTATGAATTCGTGATCTTTCCCATGCGCTTCCAATTCTGGATTTTATGTCTTACATTTCACTAACTTAAAAGGCCCAGCTTCTCTCGGGCTTTGTATTTTGTAATTCGAAATTAACTTATGAAGGTCTTTCCATTTTCAAACTCTATGTCCTTATATAGGTAATTAGAATTTGAAATGAGGAAGAACTACCTATCCCACTCAAACTATTCCCTCAGAAAACGCTAGATGTAGCGTTTTATGGCCCATAGAGGATGTAGAATTTTGCACCTCATTGTTTCTACACACCATGCTTGGACGGGTTTGAAATAAGAAATAGAAATTCCGGTAACATGCAATTTGACGGAATATTTTATTTCTCATCCTCATGTTACCGTACAACCTTTTCGGGGCTGAAATCAAAAAGAAATTTAATATCACTTTCATACATTCCTCCCCCTAAACCTAGGACATAATAATATACTGTGCGCATAGGACTAAAAATGTTCCATTTTATTTTGTATCCTTTGACATGCTTAGGGTCTATGATAATCATACATAATTCTCAACTAAAAATACAAAGCCTACAGGTATGAATAACGTATCAATGGATAGAATCTTTTGCCGGCATACTCGTTGGCACAAACTCAGACTGAAACAACTGAAAATGATGTCCCTGCAATACGAACTCTTAATCTACATCAAAATGTGAAGTGAGAAAACTGTATTCTCTATGTTCAGGGTCAGAGAAAGTTATGTGACTGGATCACATTATGCATTATTTTCGTGGATTTCAATATTTATTTACATCAATAAATTAATCTAATTAATCTAATTTGTCAAAGTCCCGTATCATACACTTCCAAAGCTGCCTGCCAACAATACACTGTTGTCATGAGAAGTATTTGTTCAATGTGACTTGTATTTGATTAGATGTTATAATAAGGTTTTTCGTCTCCTCGAAAACATTTGATTTTTGGCATTTAAAATCAAAATTTTGCAAAATCCTTTCTTAGTTTTCACTTAGGCCTATATTATGAAACGAAGGTACTAGCAAAATTCCAAGTCTCTAACTATTATAGTTTAGGCTCTACGTTGATTTTCTGTCATTCATTCATTCATTCATTCGTTCGTTCAGTCAGGACAAACCCGCTTATATATATATATATATATATATATATATATATATATATATAAATTCCATGAACCAATGGACGGGAGTATGAGCCCACCCAATATTTCTCAAAAGTTGGCGCCACTGCAATAGACTTCGGGTCATATTCACGTTGAATCGATAACGTTACAATCTTATGGATGTTAAGAGATTCGTTTGATTTCTGAAGTTCCTTGCCTGTACCTTTTTGGCAGTTTGTATCTTTCTGCTTAGGAGCGTATTTTAAATTCCGAAAGCTTGCCCTCTTCATATGGTCGAAGACACTTTTTTCTTTTTCCTAAAGCATAAATAAAAGAATTCTTCATGAAGATTTTCTCCATGTTCTTCAAACTTCAAAATACAAGATGGTACATTTTCGTTTACCAATAAATTCGTCTTTTTCTGTAAATATGTTTCTTTTTTCTGACAGGCTCCTAACTAAACTCTTTAAATCAGCCTCATCTCTCTTTATTCTAGAGGGACTCCATTCATTATGCGTGAATGAATCCTCGGCTGCTCCTGTAGGATCATTGTTCATGTCACAAAAATTCCAGGAGTACATTGCGAATAGCACTCTTGGTTGGATACAGAACTATCCATTTCCCTATTGCATCTTTTTTTTTATCCCAATCAATCCACCACTGACCGCTGATAAACTTATCTGTGATTGCTCAATACCTATAGTGATCCTGAACTCTTCTTGACTGACAACATACCCCTTTCAAGATCAGTTTTCACGCCATCTGGAAGTTAAAGCATGTCTTGTAAGTAGGCCTACATCGTGATACCAGGAGCATAGTTGTGGTCCATAGAAAAAAACGTACGGTAACATTTTTCTTACAGATGCAATATGGAGTTCAAAATTGCAATCTCTGTCGGCTTTCAACGAGTCGAACAGTATTCCAACCAATTCACAGAATTTCATATAAGCTTAGTACTGCAATGTATCGTTATTAGCGCTTCTGGGTGCCATGAAATCATTGAAGCTTTTAAAGAAATTTCCATTTTCCAGATCACATTCTAAAAGAGTGTATGTCGTACTGAAATCAGCCACATTGTGATCGGCAATAGCTTCCCGTAAGATTTGGACTTTTGAAGTTATAAACAACTCCTCCAAAACTTGAAGTTCAGCATACTTAACATATTGCTCAAGCTGCAAATAAGTATGAGCTTCATAGAGTGTGCTCTAACGCCCCTATCGTAGTGATTACCGTTTAATATGGATTGTAACGTATTTTCACCATATAATCCTGCTTCTTCTGACATAATAGATTAGACTTGACGGAATTTGGTTATGAAAAAAATTGCAATGAACTTCTATCAAAGTATGTTACAAAAAAGGCAGTGCCTGGTTACATAGTACCACCATGCAATTGTAGGTCTCGCTGTACGACATTTAGTTGCAGCTGTAAAAAAGAAGCAAATGAACTGAATACCACTATATGTATGTATTGTTGAGGACTGCAAACATGTATTTTTTATTTGAAACTGAATAAAATATATATGTATGTACTAGGAATGCATGTAATAAACGTAAAAACTTGTTAAACCAATTGTAATTAGTTTCATTTTTAGTATACCCTTTCTATGAATATTAAAAAAACACTTTGCACCTAAATAACTTTCAAAGGGTAGAAGAAATCAAAAAATGTATAATAACATTTTTGGTTGTATTTTTAATTTCCTTTTATTTAAAGAAAAGAACGGAAAGATTGGACTAGGGATCACGGAGATAATGGCGTAAACATGATGTGGCTCATCCGCCATCTTTAATGGCGGGTCAAGATAACCTCGACCACAATATTTGGTGGCAACCTGCATTTCTACATACTGTAAGGTGTCATAATTAAGAATCCAAAAAGAAACTGCGTCCGAAAAGTTTTGCATACTCGTGCGCCAGTACGGCCTGGTCTAAACGCCGAATTTTTCCTTCTTGCTTTAAACAAACAACACTTCAAAGACAGCACCGCTAGCGACGGAAAAAAGTTAATACACTCAATGTAAATACATGAAAATGATTAAATAAGGAAGCAAATGACATGAAAATGACAAAATAATGACCTAAAATTGAAATAAATGTCCTAAAAATATAAAATTGCATAAAATAACAAAAAATTATCTAATAAAAATCCATTTCTATAATCTAGAGGCCATGATTAGGATTTATCTGCAAGTTGGCAATGTATATACAGCATCAATAAAAAGATGACATGTCATTAGAATCCGGGCCCTGGTTATAACTTAGGTAACGATTTCATGTTTAAGTTGGCATGTCTTAGAGTATAGTAAACAAATTTGCTTAGTAAACAAATTTGCTAATTAGTTTTTCAGTGCTAAAATAGCGTAAAATTTTATTTTCATTAGTTCGACATTTAAAAATTATCCGGGGGTGAGCCTCCAAACTCCCCTTATCCCCCCCCCCGGAATTATTTCTGACTACGCCACTGAGGAGAGAGCGAAATTCAAGTTAAGAATTGATCTTGATATCATCCGGTGAAAATGATATATGTTTATATCAAATCCTGTGAGTCTCCTAGGAGCTTTTATCTGAGAACATTCATCACTTGCCACAGGAGAGAGTCCTACAAGCTAAAACGTTGAGGAAGGTCACGCGTTCCCCGTGCCACTCATCTGACACAGTCTTCTGCTCGATTAAATCTGAATTACCTGCAGTACCATCGGTTGACCTCTTTAAGAATTTATACAACCATCAGCATTTGGCTTCTCTCCAAATACTGTGCGCAGCATTAGAGAATTTAAATTAATGTCTGTGACCCATGCTTTGAAATTACCACTTCCAGCAATTGCATGATTGCATTCTGACATTTGTGTATATCTACTTCAACTTCAACTTCAACTTCTTTCTTTCTTTCTTTCTTCCTCTCTTTCTTTCTTTCTTTCTTCCTCTCTTTCTTTCGTTCTTTCTTTCTTTCTCGTAGTATAACCTCTCCCTTGTAGGATTTAAGCAACCCAAGCCGCCCGGGCCTTACAGGGCCGCGACCTGTCGGGAAAGGGATTATCTTTGGATCATATACAAACTTTTTTGACCAGACAAGGACATGGAGGGCCTCCCCGGTTGAGTGAACAGCCCAATGCCGGGGCCACCTCCGAGACAACACGAACACATAGGACGAGACACACCATTCACACACACACAGTCAATCCAAACAAGGCGAGGATGGGATGAAGATGATAATGATATCTGGGGACCAGAAGGGCCTAAAGTTACCCGACATTTGTCTCAAAGGTGAGGAAAACCCCCAGAAAAAACCCCAGGAATCGAACCCGGGCCTGCTGCGTGAGAGGATTGAACGCATCCTCTGAACCACAGCGGAGGACCAACTTCAACTTCATTTCACGCTATTTCTTATTAGAAAATAAACACGCTAATATTATATTATTATATAACAAAATATTGTAATATTATTAGTTAGTTAGACTGAACAAGGTACCGCTGTGGCGTAGGGGAGCGAGGATGCGTTCACTCCTCTCACGCAGCGGGGACGGGTTCAAATACTGGTCGGGACAAGTTACCTAGATGGGGGTTTTCCGGGGTTTTTCCTCACCTGTGAGACAATTGTCGGGTAACTTTAGGCCCTTGTGGTCCCCAGATATCATTATCATCTTCATCCCATCCTCGCCTTGTTTGGATTGACTGTGTGTGTGTGAATGGTGTGTCTCGTCCTATGTGTTCGTGTTGTCTGGGAGGTGGCCCCGGCACCGGGATGATCACTCATCGGGGAGGGCATCCATGTTATTGTCTGATCAAAAAAGTTTGTATGTGGTCCATAGATAATCCCTCTCCCGACAGGTCGCGGCCCTGTAAGGCCCGGGCGGCTTGGGTCGCTTAAATGTGAGGTGAAACTAAGGTAAAGATAAATAGACTGATCAAAATGTGTCTAAATGAAACCTATAGCAGAGTCAGGGTAGGGAAATTTATATCAGATAGGTTTGCCATTAGAAGTGGCTTGAAGAAAGGAGATGCACTATCGCCTCGCTTTGGAATATGTCATTAGGAAAGTTCAGGAAAACAAGGTAGGCCTAGAAATAAATAGCAGTCACCCGATTTTAGCTGATGCAGATGACGTTCGCTTGTTGAGCGATGACATAAACACAATCGAGAGAAATGCAGAAAGTATTTTCGATGCCTAAAGGAATGTTGGATTGGAAATTAATACAGAAAAACTAAAAACGTCAAAATAATGCTCTACAGAATATTAGAATAACCGGTAAATCGTTCGAACAAGTGGAAAAATTCAAATATCTGGGAGCAATAATTACGGACACAAATAATATTAAGACAGAAGTTACAGTCTGATTTAAACAACATGCGACTTGTAACAGTTGGTGGAAATGTATTTTTCTATGGCTCTGCTAAAGATACGTGAAATGTTTGCAATTTTGAGCACAGGTAAACAGCTGACAGACCTCAAATACAAGTAATACAACGCAATACAGCCCAGTTCTCCCAATTTTCAACTTCGAGTGATCTGTCTCAAGTCGCAGGTTGTTTAAATCAGACTTGTAGGCTAAGTGTAGACTAAAATCAGGAAATGCTTGTTTTTATGCAGTTCAGAAAAGTATCCTCCCATTTTCTGTCCAGAATTCTAAAAATAAAGATTTATAAGACTATTATCCTGCCGGTTGTATTATATGGATGTGAGTCATGGTCGCTTACTTTTCGGGGAGAACATAATCTGAGAGTGTTCGAAAACAGGGTGCTTAGGAAAAATATTTGGGCCTAAGAGAGATGAAAATGGGGACTGGAGAAAACTGCATAACGACGAGCTTCATGACCTGTACTCTTCACCGGATACAGTAAGGGTAATTAGCCTAAATCAGGGAGGTTGAAATGGGCTGGACATGTTGCACGCATGGGGGAGGAAAGACATATCTCAAAAGTATTGACTGGGAGACCACCTGGAAGACCTAGACGTAGGTGGGAGGGCAATATTAGGATATTTTTATGAGAAATAGGATTTGCGAGGGATGATTGGATAGAGTTAGCACAGAATAGGGTTGAATTATGGGCTCAGGTAAGCGCGGCAATGAACCTTCGGGTTACCTTGCTGAGGAATTGTCTATTGCCATTGAGTAAGTACCGGTATGTAATATAATTATTGAGGTCATTTTCAAGAAATGGGGACTAATGACACTCTTATGTTTTGTCTTTTGTCTCTTTACTTTGAGAATAGTCTGTAGACTTTATTATTTAATTTTCTTACTGGATTAAATTATAAATATAAAGAATCTGCCCGAGTTATGCGAAAGAAATTGAATAATGCCTTATGAAAATTATTTTCTACATGAATCACTAGAATAATTTTTTGTAAAGAATGAGTCATACCAATGGTAAAAATATAAAGATACTGATAAAAACAAACTTGACATTCTCTTCTCTTTCCTTCTCTTACTGTGATAGTATTATAAATAGCCTATACCGAGTCAGAGTTTGCGATAATAAATGGATAAAGTTTTTCGTTCTTAATAAGAGAATAAAACCCAAGATTTAAAGAAAGGATACAAGGAAGGGCAATGAAGAAGGATAATATATGGGTGATTCTTCAAATACGGGAAAATTTGGTGTGTAAAATCCAAATTTTTTACTTTGTTTAAAGAATCACAAAAAAATTACTAAAATACTTCAGAGGTTACTTGATTATAATATGACACCAGCAGAGTTTAAATGTTTATATTTTTATTTATTTTAATTTCTTTATTTTTTTAAAGCCATGTGAATGACATCCGTGTACATGTGGATGGCAGAAGGCCACTTTAATGACTAACTTTGGCAACAATCTGCTTTTCTTTATGTGATTTCATATTTTTTCTCAGCATACTTCAGTTGATTTTGCACCAAATTTGCAAATTTGTGTGCATACTCCGGAATTAATGTAATTTTAACGAGACTGTGTTTTTATGGTTTTGGAGGAGGGGGAATCAAGCAGAAATTCGTCAATCAGTTTTAAGATCTTAAGTACAGGTCACAGACACCGCAAACACAATAGTATCCTACATTTATCATCTACATGACTTGAGAGTCTTCCACATACCCCTTCATGAGACATGTGGATGACACAAAAATCAGGCATGTGGATGACAAAAAAGGAGTTTAAGTGGTCTCAGCAAGCCATTCCTAAACCTCTGTAAGCTCAACTTCAGTCAAGTACTTTGAATTGGAAGGTTTATCATACTGCATAATCAAAATTAATTAATATTCACTTTCTGCCTACTTTCTAGAAGCCATGTTAATGACAGGGAATAATAACGCTTTCCTTGAAAATGATGCAAAGTCCTTTGTTAATTCCAAACTGTTTGTAAGCAAGCAAAATTCAACCTTACAATTCAACCACAAGCTGCCCTGTTGGCTTTTTAACACTGTTGCCAGTTATACAAATTTCTCATTTCTGCAGAAAAATTCCATTCTTTTCAGGCATGTGGATAACCAAAAACCCTTGGGATATTCTTTATGTTCATTAGGTGGGGTGACAATTTTATTTCATTTTATTTTCTAGGGATTAATATTCTTCACACATTCATACTCATTGACAGGAAAAAAGTTGAAAAGGAAATAACATTTTGTTTTGTGGAAAAATGCATTAGAATATACAAAACCGAGGTTTGGGACAGGGCATGTGGATGACATTTCATTGAATTAAATTTGATTTTGGAATATCAGAATTTAAAGTTAGTGACATTTCAAAGTGATAGTTCTAGTATGGAAGTAGTAGAAACAAACTTTAATTTTTTTTTAAAGTTGAATTTGGAGGGAAATATCACTCCGGAACACAAATTTTCCCGTATTTGAAGAATCACCCATATATATATTCAACAAACAAAATTATGGAACTCATGATACAGGTTCCCGATTATGAGAACGAGGTCAAATGACTATCTCAGTACATATAACAACTTTAAATAGACATTACCAAAAACAGGTTGGCATATCCAATGTTGATGGAATATGCATTTGTATGTAAAATGTCAAATGCACTGTTTGTTTGTATTTGCAGAAGATAAACGACAGCAAATGTAGTTTGACCATTACTGAAATTAACATCATCTCTCTATCCCTCTCTCTTTCCCTCCCCATCTCATTCTCTGACCTTTCTGTTAGTGTGTGACAGAATTTGAGCTGGTATTACAGTACTGTGAAACTTATGGTTAAAACATGGAAAAGTTCCATATCTTTGAGTTCTTTCTTTCTTTACTTTAGTATTATTTCTCCCTTTGGTAAAATCCCATAGGCGCGGACCCGTTTTTTAGAACTCGAGATTCTCTTCATAAAATATTTATATCACATGAATTTTGTTATAGATAGATGTGTGGAAAGGAGATGTCTTGGCAAATGATTAGGTCCGACCTGTCCGCCCTAAATGATACACTTTCTTTTATATCACGACCTAGCGAAAACGTCCTTGTTTTCCGCCATTTTCTGTCCTCGTCCTCGTGATTGGACGTTGGAGGTGTGACGTCATATCGCTAAACGAAATATGATCGTGGGTGAACAGTCTGACAAACCTAAAAGGGTACCAGCCACTAGCTGCTCGTAAGAAATGGTGGTTGTGATAGAAACCTTGTGCTATTCAGTATATTGCTCCTTAACTAACATAAACGTTCCTAACCTAACAAAACAGCGGAGCTTGGCTGATGCGCGGCATAAAATCGTCTGCTGTCACTGTATACAAGAAGAACAGTTGGTCACACTGCCTCGTTCATAAACAAAAAATCACACAGTCCGTGGAAATGTGAACATCGAAAGCGACCCACGACACCCGGGCCTTACAGGGCCACGACCTGTCGAGAGAAAGATTGGACCACATATACATACTTCTTTTATCAGACAAGGACATAGAGGGCCTCCCCAGATGAGTGATCAGCCCATTGCCGGGGCAACTTCCGAGACATAATAATAATAATAATAATAATAATAATAATAATAATAATAATAAAATCCTTGTATTATATCTTGGCATCTATGTTCGAGTATTTAAGCCAAGACTTAAGTGTTGGTTGTTTGAAATTCGTCTATACCCAGTAGAGGTTGGGGAAACCTAAGAAACGTATTTTATTCCATCTTTCCCCAGTGTTTTTGGATAATATGCACTTTATCCAGGTAACCCAATTTCCTCCTCTACGTAACATAATTATATAAAAGCTAGAAGACATACGTTCAGTGAATTGACGATTCCTCCTAATTCAAATACATTAGTTCAAGGTTCTTTTTGAAATATTAAGAAACTAGTTAAGCCATGAAAAGGTAGGAAGAAGGAAGTTTTGGAATGAATAATTAATTAACTATCCCTGAGTTTGATCAGCTTCTTATCAACACATCTCTCCAATCGGACTAAAATAGAAATGCAGTGGCATTGGTTTTAATTATACAGAACTTGAGTTATTAATGTGTAACCTACTTTTAGGAGTAAAATTAACAAGGGAAGGTATCATTACTTCTCTTCACTCCTGTAGGATATAATTCGGGAACGTAAATCCATTCTAAGGAACTCACTGATTATAATCTGGCATGTGTACTCGTAAACTTTCACAAATAGTATCGTTTTATTAAGTTATTATTTAGAATGGTACTTTATGAGATTGTGTGGGGGACGGGAAATGTCTGCCCGTCTGTCAGCCTGTCTGTCCGTGTGTCTGTACGCGCGATAATTCAAATACGCTTTATCGGATTTATATGAAACTTGGTATACGCATTTATAACGTCCATGGAAAGAAGCCCATATATATTGGACAAAATCGGTTGACCGGTACCGGAGTAATGCCCAATTTAGTGTCTATTTTATGGTAACATATCAGAAAGAATTTATCATATGCAGAGCAGTTCTCATGACAACATATTGTTTTACAGTGTTCATATTATACGACTTTGGAAGTTGCAATGCAGTTAGCTATGACAAATAACACTACTCCATCACATATGACTTTCAAACTAGACCGTTAAACCGAGCGAGGTGGCGAAGATGGTAATGTCTTCGACTCACATTCTGGAGGTCCATGATTTAAATACCGTAGCCGGCTAATTTGATTTTAAATAGAGTAGACCTTTGTTCTTCCGTAAGCCCTGCTTAATGAATCAATCTGGGCTTAACTCGGAAATCGATGACAAAAAACTTATTTTCTGCATATCATAATTGCAATTTTAACTAATTAAACGAAAGTATTCTGGCACTTTGTTACATCAGTTTACCTGATTTTATTTAAATTATAGGAATATGGTATAATCTTTTTACATCTACTGAATGCCATTTTTACACATTTTTTTAATAATGAAAAGGAGTTTATGAACTGTTCGTAGGCTATACCCGTTTGTATGTAAAATAAACATTTCCCTCTCTATTTCATTCATGTTTAGGACTGAGAACTTGTTTATGATAACTGGCATGGTTAAAAATGTTTTCTCATGTTGTAATCTTAGGCTTATGATATTCAACAAGCCTAAGTTATTTTAAATTAAAATAATAAGTAATTCTAATAAATGGTAGCGTGGATAAATACCAAGGGCCCGGATTTTGATGACATGAAAATACTTAAAAATGAGCTATAAAGTGACTGCAAAATGTAAAAAAGACCCAAAAACTAAAAAAAAAGAAAAATTGGATGAACATAATAGTCTATTCATAAGATTTCTTTCCATTCTGAATTTATTTTGATCCAATTATGTATAGGATTGTAATTGCTTAATTGGTACATACGGTTAAATGCAAGCTGCAAACACCATTTCTCTGTACCAAATTAAAATTGTAACACGATTATTTATTTAGGGTTATTTAGAGTTCCGATAATATTCAATGTAGTAAGTAAGTGCACAAAGACCCTGCCTAATGCGAAAACAGCATAAAATAATGACTTCATATTTAAAAAATAACCTAAAATATAAAATGTGGAAAAATTACCATAAAATAACAAAAAATTACCAAATAATGACATTGAATTCTAAAAATGACTTAAAATAAAAAATGAGGAAAACGACAACTTACCCAAAAATTACCATTTTTATAATTTGCGAGTCATGATCAGAATATCTGCACTAATGGGCAACGTCCATGACGTTCCTGTTAAAAGATGACATGTCATCGAAGTCCGGGCCCTGATGATTATCCAGCTTCATAATCTTCAAGGGCTTTGGAAACATAAAATTGCTTCTTTCTTGCAGCTCGTGTAATTTGTGTTAAATACGGCTTACGGTTTTAGAAGGTATATGGGCTGAGCCAAGAGTGCTTGCGATAGCTGCACTGCTGCCAAGTGTTGCGTTCTGAGCGAGTAAGGCACGGAGATAGAGGTAAGGAAGTAACATTCGTCGCGTCGCTTTGCTTATTCCTGACACGATGCAGAAATATGACGTTTGGATAGGCTGCTTCAAAATTTCTTGCCGGCTTGTAGCTAGGTGCATTAAAGTGACGAATTTTCGTAGTATTTTTAGGCACATGAATATAGGAAACACTGTTGCAACAGCGCACGATTAGGATAGACTGTATGGCTCACGCTATACGAAGGAAAATTGTGTGGAGCTTTAAAGGGACCAGCCTGTGTGAGTAACAAATGACAGCGAGGCAACGTTGCCCAGTTCAGATAACTTCGCGCTTAACAGAAGCGTTACATTGTACAATTTAAATTGCGAGGCAGGGAGTAGCCGCAGGAAATCTACGCTCTCTTTCTTCCTTCTAGCAAGTGCGACATCAGCGCACAAAGAGTCCGCACAGCATTTTCCTTTATAGCATGAGCAATATAGTAGCCCCTCCTAGTTCCGCCTCATATACCTTCTAAAACTGCGCGCTGTATAGTTAAACTTTTTTAGTTTGATATAAGTTTATATCTGAAAATCGCCGTGATACCTATCCATGGCTAAAGTCACGTCTTCGATCACGGCCTAAGTTGATGAAATTTATGAGTGGATAAATGTCTGTAGATATAGGGGCATGTAAAAGAACTCCTGTTTCACAAAATTCCGGCACACCGGCCACGGTTACAAGTCCAAGCTGCAGTACATCCCGTCGTTAAATAACCATAAAACCTGACTTTGAAAATCGTTGTACAGGCTAATTTCCGGTAGATTAGGAGATAGTGCAATTTATTTAAATTAAAACAAAATAAAATAAAATTGAACTGTTAATATCTCTCTGGTCGTCGTCTGTGCATTTATCCAATTTATCGTGTAAAATGCATCAAAATTTAATGTAGGCAGCCTATATTTCATTTTAGACTCTTTATATGTTTTATATGCTGTTATTAACGATTTCGCTGACGGATTGTTTACAGTTTGATGGTGGTTTCGCTGTTATCCTATCCCAGCGTTTCTCAATCTATGGTCCGCCGACCACTGGTGGTCCGCGAAGATGGTGCAGATGGTCTGCAGTCATAATCAAAAAAATATCATAAAGCAATGGAAAGTAAAGAAGTAAAATTTTTCACATATTTCGTTATAATGACCTATAATTAATACCCTAAATATTAAGAATATAGACCTATTAAAAATGGGATGTAAAATTAGGGGTCCGTAAAATTTTTTAGCCATTTTAAAGGTCCTCGGTTTCAAAAAGGTTGAGAAACGCTGTCCTATCCTAACCTGTACAGCCATGCTAAAAATTTAAACTACACGCGATCGGAATCACACACAAATAGCATTTATTGCCAGAGCACAGGGCCGTCGCGTGGGCAGGGCGACCGGGGCGACCGCCCCGGGCGCCGCGACCAGGGGGGCGCCGTGGCAACGGCAAAAATAAAACATCAAAATTTGAAATAATATGTTAGATGTACATAACGTATTTTTTAAACTTAAGTATAACTGAATTTTTAATATTACGTTGTTTGTATTTATTGAACAAATAAATATTTGACACCAATAACTTTATATTTTCTAAGTTACCCCAAAATAAATATTTGCTCAAAATTGAACAGCTGGATTTGCTTGTATACTGTTAATAATAATAATAACCTAATAATAATGCGTGTTTAACCCCATTATGTTTATATGTATTTGATAGTGTCGCGTCACGTCGCTCGCTGTGTGTTTGTGTTTGAATCCTTACAGATAGGTGGAATGTCGGGTGGATGCACGTGGGATTAATTTTTTTTGGGGGGGGGCGCCTGACGAAATCTTGCCCCGGGCGCCAAAAAATCACGCGACGGCCCTGCCAAAGCATTCAGTGAAATCGGCACATATTAAAAAAATTATTGTACGATTGTATAGTGTGCTTAGCTAAATTCTAGTATTTCTGTTTTTTGTAAAAAAAGGAGGGAAGCACGAATGTATTGTATTGTAATACTATGGTGTAAATGGAGTCATCTCCATTAATATCAATTGATAGAAAATGATGAGAAATAGATTGATATTAATTAAATACGGCAGATAATAACTTTTGAACTAACCAAGCAATATTATAAATTACATGATAAAAATCAGGAAAAATTAACAAATAATATTACATAAATATGAAATTAATATCATCAATACTTTAGCTGATATTAATTATTTTATAGTAAAGAATAAAATACACTAGGGCTCAATAGAAGTTAGCAGACGGAATACTCAGAAATATACAATGCAGCCGGAGTGAAATGTATAGCAACTCTGTGGGAGATAGGTGCCAGGTATTGTCAGAAATGTACTAGGCTATTCAGTCAAAATGTAGTAGAAAGGAAAGATTATGAGATGAATAGGCACTTCACGAGAATGTACAGTGAAAGTTGCAAGGTCCAAGAACTAGACAGAAATTCGGAGAATCGCATGATGGGAGAAACAGAAAAGCATCACTCCCAAGCTAAAAACCACGCTAATCGAAACAACCAATAGAATTTAAGTTTAGGATAGAAAAAACTGAATTTAGCTATAACAGTGCAGATGATTGGTTTTGTGTAACTATGGTAAGGAAGGGAAATTGAGAGGAGGCTAAGATCATGGCTTTTACGAAACTACACTTGTGTCCAGGACTCTGTGAGGGAGACTTGTGACTTGTGTACGAAGGACTCGAGGAGGCAGGTCATATCCCTGCATTTCTCCTCGAATTACACATAAGTCGTATTGACATTGTGGTCAATCCGACTGTATCTATATAAATAACTTCACTAAATTACCGAAGTGTAAATTCTATTATACATTTATTCTTGCAGTAAGAGCTTATTATAGCTACTTACTAAAATAAATTCAGTGAGTGTGCCAAGTAAGTACTGTTGTGACATTGACGTCACCATCATTACAAGATTACGTGGATATTGAGTGTCACTACTAGGAAGTATTTACGTACGAGTTGCAAAGGCCAGTATTAGACTCCCTTCAATATCCCATCATAAAATTAATAAATTCACGAAGTAACATTTATACATTTGAACTTTGATTGGAATACTAAATAAACTTACAGTGTTTGATAAATATTTAATTATTGATAAACAGTAAATATAGAACCTCCACACCCAATTTTATGCCCTGAGGTAAGATAGAGAAAATCGTAGCAACTCTGACTGAGCAACCCGAGGTTCCACCAGGCTGAAGAAGACAACATTCGCAGTGAGTACAATATTGTGGGGGTGGACCACAAACCGATTGCAGCATACTGGGAGAACTCATACAACGAGGGCTTGTAGTGTGAAGTACTGCATCATATTTATGGCGCCCAATCTCGTGAGGCTCGAAAAATCGTTGGACGTAAAAAACCCATAAATAACTACATATTTATGACTTTACCAACGTGGGTCACGAAATACAGATCTTAAAAATCCAGAAATAACTACATACTACAAAGAAGCAACAACGTGGGTCTTCGAAAAAAGGAGTTAAGCCAAGGGACGACGACCATCGCTATTAGGAGCTGGGCACCGAGCGTGAGAAGGAGGACGACGGGAACCAAGATTAGGAGCCGGGCAACGCAAGAAAAGAAGAAAGAAGAAAGGAAGAAGGAAGAAAAGAAGAAAGAAGAAGAGAAGAGAGAAAAAGAAGGCAACACGATCGAACCAGAAGGAAGGATGACTAACCGGAACCAAAACTGATAAGTCAAAAGATTTTATAAGAAAGTGTTAAAAGGGTATTTTGTATTGTGCATGCAATTAATGACTTGTGTGTTAATCAATAAGAGGGTATTGTGCATGAAAAATTTTGGGGGTAACCTGAAATGCTGTAAGAAAATACAAAGTGTAAGGAATGTATAAATTACGGAGTGGGAAAATTGTAAACAGTGAAATGGAGTCAAGTGAAAGTCAGTTAGGACAAGATTTATTAAGTCAAGGGGAAGTGGAAAATTTTGAAAATAACGTAAATATGGAAGTAAACAATGAGAAAGAAGTCAGGGGAAATTCTGAAAACACTATCGCAGATAGGCCTGAAACAAATATCATGAGTGAATTTCAGATGGAACTTGAAAAGTCGTTCGCAAGACAGCAAAAATTACTCGAGATGTGTCTCGAACTAATAAGAATAGAACGGCAGAAAAAGGAAGCAATGTTAGATAAAATTCGCGAGGAAGTCAAAAATACAAAAATAAGGGTAGAAACCAAAACAAATAATGTTGAAGCAGGACTAGAAAATGCAAGAAAGGATATCAAGGGGGAAATAGAAAGTGAGAAAATTGCTGTAAAACTAGAGCAGGCTCCAGGGGAAAATAAGAGTGTAATCGAAAAAGTAGATAGGATGTCTGAGGAATTTAAATATAAAACTAATGATGTAGAAAATAAATTCATTAGCATTGAACTAAATCAGGTAACCACTGAAAAGGAATTAGATGATAAAAAGGTAATGAAGGTTAAGGAGGTAAGTGCTGAAGTCAAAAACCCAATCAAAATAGTAGAGGAGAAAATAGATGATAATTCTTGTGCAATGCAGAAAGAAACAGGGGAACATAATCAAATATCTGAAGGTCAGGTAGCAGAAGCATTCTCTAACAAAATAAGGGAGAAAAATAAAATAATTCAAGGGGAGGGAACTGAAACAGATGATCAGAAAACAAAACAAATTACGCAGAGTTCAGAAGTCAGGAAGGCAGAAAAAGAAAATATTAGATTGGGAATGTTACCTAAAGTTCAAGAAGTGGAAGGTACTTTATTGAAAGAGGCAATTAATTTGAATGCGAAAGAAAATAGTAGTGAGAATGAACCTCGTGACGGACGGTGCGGTACTGATCAGAAAGGGGCGTGTCTTGCTATATTAAGTATCACTAGTAACAAAATGTTACAAGCTAATAAATCAGTAAGCGGATATCAAGACATCCCTAGCATCATTACCGAACCGGACGAAATACAAAGCAATATGAAATTAAATAACCACAATGTTATGCATGTAGGAAGTCGAAATTCAGTGAAATGGAAAAGCATATTGGCAAATAAAAATCTGATTGGGATCGGAGATAATAATTTTCAAGTAGGCAGGAATATTGTACAGAAGAGTTACATTAATAGGCCTAACGCTAGTTGCTTCTCAATTCAAGATTATGAAGTAGGGACTAATGGGAGAAATAAAAAGACAGTGCTAACAATTGTCATAGAAACCGACATGACAGAAAGGATAGTAAGAAAAATGACCGGAATAAACATAAGTGAACAAAGGCAAAGTTTATGTAATAAAGATTACGATCTAAGTGGGTCACAATCTCAGCATACTAAAGTCAAACCCTTAAAATTCTTGGAATATGACCGGAGGCATGTTAGCTATGACAGATGTCAGGAAAAGGTTAGTGGCAGTAGATATGCTTGGTGGAATTCTAACGGTAATACGAGCCAGGAGGGGACACAGAACAAAAATACTCCGCTCGAACTAAAATCAATTGCATACCAAAGTGACAGAACAGGGTTGCCAAATCAAAACAAAGTGGATAAAGGGGACTTAAATCCCAATGGAGCATATTAGTAAGTAGCATATGTCTGTTGTAGGGAACCAGTTCACCGACGGGAGGCTCAATGAAAAAAGTAATTCACAAGAAATCAAAACAGAAAAAAGTAATATTCTGAATCCGCCACAAATTGAAGCTAAAATAGGGAAATTAAAAGTTCAAGTAATGGTTGACAGTGGGGCGATGATTAGTACATGCAGTCATAAATGTTATGAGGAATTAAAAATAAACAATGTAAAATTCCAAGAACTAAATGTCCCGCTATTATATTGCACGACAGCTGTAAGCCGAACTCGATATAAGATTGACAATCAAATTATGGTCAAACTGGAGATTGGAGATTGGTCCGCTGACATTTACACATTAGTTATCAGAAATTTAACTCACCCATTTATTCTTGGTTGTGATAGTTTAATTGAATATGAAGGAATATTAGATTTTGGGGAAAACTCCTTAAAAATAAATAATCAAGGAAACATAATTGAAGTTCCATTGTTAACGAATGATCATAACGATTACGCAGAATGCTCTGAAAGTGAAAAGGCAATTCAGAATGAGGTTTTTATTATTGAAAATCTGAGTACAGATACAGGTTTTTATGATGATACTATCGTATCAAATCATGCTACTATTGACGTCGTAGGCGAGAAAAGCCCGGCGGATAATTTTATAGACTCAGCGGAAAATACGCGTTTCTATAGCGAGGAGATTAATGAGTTGAATGACACTTTTATTGAAGAAGTGTATGATATTGGAGGGGATTGCAAAATAAACATGATTAGAGCTGACTTAAATAATCGAAGTAATTATGAGGAACTAGGGAACGAAAATTGTGTTCAAAAAGATGAAATTCTAGAGATATTAAAACAGAAGGTAAACAGTATCACAACTATCAATGAAAATCAGAAAGATCAATTAATTGAGGTGTTGTTAAGGAATAAAGATGTATTTGACGAGACCCCGGGATTATGTACCGTTTATGACCATAAAATCACCATGGATAACCCACCAGTTGTGAACCATAAGAGTAGGCCTATGCTGCTGTCAATACGAGAAGAGGTAAATAGAGTACTCATAAAATTCATGAGCGTGATAAGATACATAAACTAAACTCCGTGGCGCTACATCCCTGGAGGGACTTGGCCTACCACCCGACCGCTGCGTCATCTCCCGTAGGCAGATGGCAGGATTGGGGGGCATGTGGTCAGCATGCCGACACCCACGGCCGTTATTGGTGGTTTTCATGACCGGAGCCGCTACTTCTCTATCAAGTAGCTCCTCAATTTGGAATCACGAGGCTGAGTGCACCCCTACCAGACCTCCCTACCTCAGAAAAATCCGAGGAGGTACCGGGAATCGAACCCGGGCCGACGGATCTGTAGTCAGCGACGCTAACCACAAGACCACGCCGGCGGACGATAAGATACATAAGCATGGAAAAATATATTAACCAAGTTGGGAGAATATTAGCCGAAATTTCTGGATATTAAAGTTGTTGATATGAGTCGATCTGATAAAGTTTTCCGGAGGGAACTGGTTTCCACACAAAATATATTCGTAGATAATAATTAATTAATTCACATAGCAGATTGTAACACACTTGGAAGAGTTAAGTATGGTACTTATAACTTGTCTTTTATCCGACCTTATAATGAGAAATAGGTAAACAGGCAAAAACATTGTGGGTAGGAATGACATATTGCTTTCCGTGCTAAGTTCAAAAAAAAGTGGTATAAGAATTTGAATATAGTATGAATGTGACAAGAGTGGCATTGATAGTATAATTCCGTGTGAGAAAATCTGTTGTGTTATCTAATTTTAAGAAGGACACTAGCAAAAACCCAGAACCGCTGTGATTTATTATTTTTATCAAGGGTATCAAGTTAAAAATGTGTGTTATCTAGTTTTAAAAAAGGACTCAATGCAAACAAATCCGCAGAGCTATATCTAGTTAGTAAGAGGGTAAATTTTATTGTGTTTATATTATGATAGTTAGGTAATACTCTCCGATATGCAAAGTATGCTGCATGGAATGTTGTTATTGAATCATAACATAACCGTAACATGGCGAGGTTCATTCACACAAGGCATTCAGGTAGCGAGTGAAAGAGAGAGGGTAAGTCACTCAAGGCCACTGCTCTAGTACTCGTAAAAATTTAAAGGGTCATCCCGTCAGCCATATTAGTGTAAGGAGCATTAATCTGTTTCTCTAAAAAAAGTGACAATTTTTCAAATCCTCACTTATTCAAGAGAAAAAGATTGGGCATATGGTGTAAATGGAGTCATCTCCATTAATATCAATTGATAGAAAATGATGAGAAATAGATTGATATTAATTAAATACGGCAGATAATAACTTTTGAACTAACCAAGCAATATTATAAATTACATGATAAAAATCAGGAAAAATTAACAAATAATATTACATAAATATGAAATTAATATCATCAATACTTTAGCTGATATTAATTATTTTATAGTAAAGAATAAAATACACTAGGACTCAATAGAAGTTAGCAGACGGAATACTCAGAAATATACAATGCAGCCGGAGTGAAATGTATAGCAACTCTGTGGGAGATAGGTGCCAGGTATTGTCAGAAATGTACTAGGCTATTCAGTCAAAATGTAGTAGAAAGGAAAGATTATGAGATGAATAGGCACTTCACGAGAATGTACAGTGAAAGTTGCAAGGTCCAAGAACTAGACAGAAATTCGGAGAATCGCATGATGGGAGAAACAGAAAAGCATCACTCCCAAGCTAAAAACCACGCTAATCGAAACAACCAATAGAATTTAAGTTTAGGATAGAAAAAACTGAATTTAGCTATAACAGTGCAGATGATTGGTTTTGTGTAACTATGGTAAGGAAGGGAAATTGAGAGGAGGCTAAGATCATGGCTTTTACGAAACTACACTTGTGTCCAGGACTCTGTGAGGGAGACTTGTGACTTGTGTACGAAGGACTCGAGGAGGCAGGTCATATCCCTGCATTTCTCCTCGAATTACACATAAGTCGTATTGACATTGTGGTCAATCCGACTGTATCTATATAAATAACTTCACTAAATTACCGAAGTGTAAATTCTATTATACATTTATTCTTGCAGTAAGAGCTTATTATAGCTACTTACTAAAATAAATTCAGTGAGTGTGCCAAGTAAGTACTGTTGTGACATTGACGTCACCATCATTACAAGATTACGTGGATATTGGGTGTCACTACTAGGAAGTATTTACGTACGAGTTGCAAAGGCCAGTATTAGACTCCCTTCAATATCCCATCATAAAATTAATAAATTCACGAAGTAACATTTATACATTTGAACTTTGATTGGAATACTAAATAAACTTACAGTGTTTGATAAATATTTAATTATTGATAAACAGTAAATATAGAACCTCCACACCCAATTTTATGCCCTGAGGTAAGATAGAGAAAATCGTAGCAACTCCGACTGAGCAACCCGAGGTTCCACCAGGCTGAAGAAGACAACATTCGCAGTGAGTACAATATTGTGGGGGTGGACCACAAACCGATTGCAGCATACTGGGAGAACTCATACAACGAGGGCTTGTAGTGTGAAGTACTGCATCAACTAATAACAGTGATGGTTAATATGGAAGTGGATAGAATGAGATAAAGAGAAGTTTATTCTGTTATCTCTTGGGATTACCTGGGATTACATGAATCAAGCTGTTCCTTCATTAAAATTTATTTAAAAGCGCCGAGTTGCTCGTTCAACACTCCACAGATTTTTTTTTCCCCTGTGGAAGTTCTCTCTCTTCTCTACTTGAGAGCATCAATCTGTGTCGCAGCTTCCCTCTGGCCTTTTGAATTAACAAAACCTTACTTTCCAATACTCCCGAGATCTGTTCCATTTCAGATCACTTTTTCTGTGTTGCGCATTTTCAACAAATACTCAGTGCTTTACTTGAAATTGCATAAACAAACTAATCTTATAATACAATATTTTCTCTTTGAATTATTCATTGGGCCCGGACGGCATGGGTCACTTAAGTGTCCCTACAAGGGAGAGGTGAAATTAAGGGAAAGAAAGAAAGAAAGAAAGAAAGAAAGAAAGAAAGAAAGAAAGAATGATTCATTTATTCATTTGACGTGAGTCTTTAAGTAAGCATTCACACCGAAGTAGCATAGTATGCGACCGGCAGTTTAACATAAATTATATATTTTCATTGAACAATTGAGAAACCCATTTAAAATAATGTAATTTACCTAAAGAGTATATAGTTTCAGAAATTTTAATCCAGGCTTTTTTCCTGCTAGTTTCGATTGCCATATCGTATAGTCTACGCATGTACAAATTGTATGTTAAATAGCTCTCTTTCCAGCAGTTTTCAAGACATCTTTGCCATAAGTTAATCTACCACTACACAAGGGAATATGTGTTGAATTTTCTTAACAATCCGAAAACAGCTGAAAAGGTAACTGTACGCATGCGTCATCCCGAGTAGCGTCGCATGAAATAAGTCCAGATCTATCTGAAGAAATGAATGTTGCACTCTGCGAGCTGCATTATTGCCACGCTAATTCGGTGTGAAGACGTGAACTTGTTTATTTGGGATTTAAAATAAGTAGCGCACAACCTGCATCTATGGGTAAGTATTGCGACTCGCATGCTACGCTACTTCGGTGGGAATGCTCTCTAAAATATTGTGGGGGTGACTTGGTAAACCCGCATGAAACGGTAGTACGTCAGTCTGGATAAATGAATGTAGAAACCAAGGCTTTAGTAGGCTTACTACATTATTGATATTGAATAGAGAGGGCTTTGACTACAGTCAGACGTTTGCTTCCACAACATGCGAGAAGCGAGCAAGCATTATGCATAGACTTACATCATGCGACGCTACTCGGGATGACGCATGCGTACAGTTACCTTTTCAGCTGTTTTCGGATTGTTAAGAAAATCAACACAATTTCCCTTGTGTAGCGGTAGATTAACTTATGGAAAGAGAGCTATTTAACATGCAATTTGTACTTGCGTAGACTATACGATATGGTAATCGAAACTAGCAGGAAAAAGCCAGGATTAAAATTTCTGAAACTATGTCCTCTTTAGGTAAATTACATTATTTTAAATGGGTTTCTCAATTGTTCAAGTGAAAATATATAATTTACGTTGAGCTGCAGGTCGCATGTATGCTACTTCGGTATGAATGCAAAACTGTGAACCATGCAACTCTATAAGATATGCAGCCTGCATTTAGGTAGCGCGATTCGCATACTATGCTACTTCGGTGTGAATGCTCACTAGAGAATAAAGGTACCGTATGTTAAATTATATCCATATTAAATTTAAAATATTGGCGTAGTCCAATAACAACTCTCCCCGTCGTCGCGATATGGCTTCTTCACACGTCCGGTGTGATGTATTTGTTTCCAACCGAGGTAGGGTGTCCAACTAGGCTATTATTGTTGCAGCTCGGCCCTTTTCTTACTCCATTTGTTTTGCTAGCCGTC
The DNA here is from genome assembly GCA_964059195.1 of Ectobius pallidus. NCBI lineage: Eukaryota > Metazoa > Arthropoda > Insecta > Blattodea > Ectobiidae > Ectobius > Ectobius pallidus. The sequence continues at coordinate 191,951,041 of CAXKWD010000002.1, forward strand.
TACCTAATATTTTGTAAGTAACAAATTTTGTACAGATAGCCTAAATAATGCATAATACTATCCACATAACTTAGTTAAGCGCGAGAAGAGGCATATCGAATTGTGCGCGTCTCGTTATGTCGCTCGTTTTGTTATGTTGGTCACAGTTCATCGCTAAACGACGTCACACAGGCAATGTCCAATCATGCGCTTCTTCTCCGATCTGTACAATTAATATGGCGGAAATATTGCTACTTTTTGCCATTTCGTACTATAAAAGAAAGTTTACTATTTAGGGAGGGCGGGTTGGACTAAATCACTCGTGAAGGCAACATCTCCTAATGATATGTGTTGAAATCCGTGTGTTTTAAACGGTTTTATGGAGACTCATACGTGATTGATATTGACCAATAACGTTTAGCAGTTCCTCGGATATAGACTAATCACGACCGTTTATCTTACAATATACTTGTAAGAGTCGCGAGGAGGCTGTTAGTTGTCTTTTTATACAACAAAGCACGAAAGTAATTATTATTTGTATAATCCATTACATTTTTATTCATGGAGTAGTCTTAATAAATCCAACTCTCGTGGGATTACCTATGATAACCTCGTGTTGAAATATGGAGGGAGTTGATATAGGATTTTACCAAAATATTAATTAAAAATTAGGCTATAACATATGCCTTTTCTATTTATTGCAAATTTGAAGATAAATACGAAGGGCCATGGATTTAGGCAGCGTGCACAAGACGGTTTTACGTAACCTGCAGCTGCGCCCCAATATAGCCTACCCGACTCTTTTTTCCCGCAAAGAAGGGTAGTTACAAACCCGCGACCTGGCTTTAAATCATAACATTAAAATGAAATATGGTATAATGTGGACATCACATGAAATAATCTGCTACTCTTGCATTACAGAGGTTAGGATCAACACGATAGAATAAGAGGAACTTCTTTCTATCCCAAATTAACTTTCAAGAACTTACATACTGTCGTAATAGAACCGACATTTTGACCACAGAAAACGACACTAGTGTACTGATCAGTTTCTTCTAAGTTAAAAACAATTGCATTTTGTGTGTGTTCAAGTGGAACGTTTGTTCTAGAAAGGCGTTGATGTCTCTCTCTACTGAACAGCTCAAATAGAATTGAGTGCAATGTTTCTTTCTGTTGTAACTGCGGTGATAGCTTCGCTGGAACAAAACAACTTGAAAGGTCATAAGGTCAACTGTTTATTTTAAAAGCATATTGATAGTGAGCCATGGTTTTATTGGTTAATGGATATTGTAATCCTCTCGCGGGAGAAAGAACTCATTCCGTGCATTGGGAATATTATTTCCGCGGCAGCTGGAGTATGTTTACATTTTGTATATTTTCTTTCTGGAACATTCCTGTAATTTAGACACCACTGAACGCTCCATTCATCATCCTGAGTGTAAGGAGTATTCTTTTAATTCTGAAATTAATTTTGTGTGCTCATAGTTTTTGTGTCGTTCGGGGCATTTCTCGTAGCCGCAGGGTACATGAATATCTTTTACAATAGCGGCTCGTAGTTAAAATAATTGGGGATGCTGTTTCAGAAAATGTTTAACCTTTGTTTTAAAATTGTATAAAAGGAAACATACAATAAAAGTTCTTGATACTTGATAAAGTCCTAAAAGAACAAAATAAAAAATTTGTACTTATTTTAATCTAAATTTTTACAGTTCAAGTTTTATTATCCGCGAAAAGATCAATAATTTTCGCCTTGATCTGTCATGGTTAAAGTTTTCTGTTAAATAAAAGAACCGAAAAAATGAATCAAATAAAACAGCTGGAAACAAGATAATAACCTAATTCACATCAAGAATATAATCATTCTTATTGCAACTAATGGTCATAGAATGATGCTAACCACTCAGCCATGGGGCACAAGTGTTTTAAGCACAACACATGCGGAGCAAAACAAAATAAATAAATAAAAATACGTAAAAAAAAAACACTATCTTCCACAATACGCCAAGGTCGGCACTATGGAAGTGACAGTGCTCTCTTTCCCTCGCAGCCAGCGCGCCGGCCGCGGCGTGCACCGTCCTATGTCCGCATGAACACAACAGTCAAACACCACCCAAAGATTTTCTTTGATCTTTTTAATAAACTGGAGGATGGCTACTGGCATTAAGCTGAAGGATTATAATATATTGAACAAGTATAAAGAAAAAATTAAAGAAAAAATTATAGCCTAGATAATAAGTGGAAATAGGGGGTGCTGCAGTCCCACAATGCCTATACACGAGCGGCCACTGACTTTTAATACAGTGATATACAACCTTTTTCCAACCTGTACCACCAATCTTTAGCATAATTAAAACCATGTTCTTCCCTCTGTGGGTCTTACAACGCAATGCACGTAGCTAGGGAACTAAGCCTATATTGAGATAGGACATGGAATATGTTCAGCTCAACACAGGACATCTTCTAAGTCAACACAAACATGCATGGCAATGTTCAGGGTAGAGTTAAATAAATTTCATTCCGGTATTCACCTCTGGGAATGGGGAAACTCCTGAAAACACAAACTGAGTTTGAACGCCCACGAGATTTGAACCCTCGACCTCCCGAATATGCATTGTTATTTTATCGTCTTGGCCACCTCATCCAGCCACTAAACACAATAATTATACTGTTTATAAAACAATTAAATCTAAAATAACGTATTAATTTAAAAGACGACTAATGAACCAATGAAGAGGAACAAAGATTTCGGAATACATTTTGACAAAGCAAATTTACTTTATTAAATTATACTGAGTCCGTTTACCAAAACAAAACTCAATTTCAAGTAAATAGTTATTACAACAGACACAGCCAGTGTTCAGCTATTTTTCAACATATTCTCCACAGAAATCGAGACATCTGTCAAACCGTGGGACCAACTTTTGAACACATGTGTTGTAGAAGTCTGCCGCCTGGTATCTGAACCACTGTGTGACAACAACCTCCATTTCTCTGTCATTCTCTATCATTTCGTGAGGTGTAAGGAATGCTGGAAATCACCGGGCGTGTGGTCCGGAGTGTAGAGTGAGTGTTGGAACACCTTCCAGCCAAACTTTTGCAGGAGACGTGCTGGGAAGTGTTTAAACATCCACCCTACAGCCCGGACCTCACTCCCAGTAATTTTCATCTTTTCCTTCCCCTCGGAAAATGACAGAGAAATGGAGATGGTTGTCACACAGTGGTTCAGATCCCAGGCGGCAGACTTCTACAGCACATGTGTTCAAAAGTAGGTCCCACGGTTTGACAGATGTCTCGATTCATGTGGAGAATATGTTGAAAAATAGCTGAACATTTGCTGTATCTGTTGCAATAAATATTTCCATGAAATTGTATTTTGTTTCTGTAAACGGCTCCAGGAAAACTCACTTTGTGGACGGCCCTCGTATTATTAATGAATGTGGTCAATCGCGGTGGTGCAGGCAGGGAATGCGTGAGAGGAGTTAGGAGAGGAGAGGAACAATCCCATCGAACCCGGGTACGAATCCTGATCGGGACAATTTACTTAGGTGGGGTTTTTTCTCAGAAGTTTTCGAGGGTTTTTTTCAGGGGGTTTCCTCATCTATGAGAAAAAAATCGGGTAACTTTAGGCCCTTATGGTCCCCGGATATCCTCTGGCCGTCATCTTCATTCCATTCTACCCTTGTTTTGAGTGAATGTGTGTGAGAATGTTATGTCTCGTTCTACGTGTTCGTGTTGTCGGCCGATACCTCACCCTTGGAGGCCCTCCATATCCTTTCAGGTCGTGGCCTTGTAAGACTCGGAAGTCGTGGGTCGCTTAAACGCCCCTAAAAGGGAGAGGTAAAACTAAGGAAAATAAGAAATTATTTTATTATTAATTATTTTGTTTACATCCTAATAGATGATTGAGTTAATCTCCTCTTTAAAATATACTTGTCCGCGATAGGTGGTTGAAAATTGTTACAACTACAATATCGGGGTGAAAAACTAATTTGTGACTAATAAGCACTTTTAATAGGCGATGTGGCGAAAAATTAATTTTAATTATAATTTTAAGAAAAAGGTTGTGCACTTCATATCAGTGACCATGCATTATTACAGGATTACAATATAAAATTATATTAAATTTAATGAGCTACTAACTTTATAAAGTATAGTATTTTGGTTAGGGATCTCTACAAGGGAATAAACGAGTTCAAGAAAGGTTTTCAACCTAGAATAAACATAATAAGAACAATGATGACACTATACTCGCGGCTCCGAATAATATTTTGATTAGGTGGAAAAACTTCTTTAATCAATTATTAAATGTATATGGAGATGTCCAAAGTGTAGAAAGTGAAATATTCACAGCAGAGAACTCTAACAGAAATAGAAGCAGCTAAAACTAAAAACTCACAAATCTCCAGGCGTTGACCAAATTCCAGCAGAATTAATCAAGCCAGGTGGGGAGAGATTAAACGCAGAGATCCATAAACTCATTCTTATGATTTGGAGAAAGAGGGAATTGCCAAAGGAATGGAAAGAATCTAGCCTATTATTATACCGATCCATAAAAAGGGCCGAATGTAATAACTATCGAGGAATTTCTGTCTTATCAACATCATACAAAATTCTATCTAATATACTGCTCTCAAGATTAACCCCATATGCCGACGAAATCATTGGAGATCACCAATGTGGATTTAGGCGGAATAGATCAACCATTGATCATTTATTTTGTATTCACCAAATCTTGGAGAAAAAGTATGAGTACAATGTCTGTTCACCACCTATACATAGATTTTTAAAAAGCATATGATTCATTTAGGCGAAACAAATTGTACAATATCCTCATTGAGTTTGGGATACCAAAGAAGTTAGTTAGGCTGATCAAAATGTGTTAGCACAGAGTGTCTATAGCAGAGTCAGGGTAGGGAAATTTATATCAAATAGGTTTGCCATTAGAAGCGGCTTGAAGCAAGGGGATGCACTATCGCCTTTACTTTTTAATTTCAGTTTGGAATATGCCATTAGGAAAGTTCAGGAAAACAAGAGTAGGCCTAGAAATAAATGGCAGGCACTCGATTTTAGCTTATGCAGATGACGTTTGCTTGTTAGGAGATGACATAAACACAATCGAGAAAAATGCACAAAGTCTTTCCGATGCCTGCAAATATGTTGGATTGGAAATTAATACAGAAAAAACTAAGTATAAGGTCAAAATAATGCTCTACAAAATATTGGAATAGCCGGTAAATCGTTCGAACAAGTGGAGAAATTCAAATATCTGGGACCAATAATTACAGACACTAATAATATTAAGGCAGAAATTAAGTGTAGACTCGAATCAGGAAATGCTTGTTTTTATGCAGTTCCGAAACTCTTTATCTTCTCGTCTTCTGTCCAGAAATCTAAAAATAAATATTTATGACTATTATCTTGCTGGTTCTATTATATGGATGTGAGACATGGCCGCTTACTGATCAGGAAGAACATAATCTGAGAGTGTTTGAAAACAGGGTGCTTAGGAAAATATTTGGGCCAATGAGAGATTAAAATGGGGACTGGAGAAAACTGCATAACGACAAGCTTCATGACCTGTACTCTTCACCGGATATAGTAATGGTAATTATATCAGGGAGGATGAAATGGGCTGGACACGTTGCGCGCATGGGGGAGGAAAGACATATCTCAAAAGTATTGACTGGGAGAGCCGAAGGGAAAAGACCACGTGGAAGACCTAGACGTAGGTGGGAGGACAATATTAGGATAGATTTAAGGGAAGTAGGATTTAAGAGGGATGATTGGATAGAGATAGCACAGAATAGGGTTGAAGGGCGGGCTCAGGTAAGCGCGGCAATGAACCTTCGGGTTCCATAAAATAGATAATATTCCTTTAGCTTGCTGAGGAATTGTCTATTGCCATTGTGTAAGTTAGTAAGTATTTTGGTTTTAAATATTGCTATTACACTGTCGGCGATTGAAAGTACGAACAAATCCTCTCATAAAAAGAATGGCATTTTTATGAGCAATAGATTTGGGGAAGAAAAAGTGCATTCTGAAAAGAGGTGTTTTTCTGTTGCTCAGATCATTTAGTAAATAATGCGCCTAAACTTTTTACAACTTTTATATACCTCTAAAATACCTTGGCGTAACCCTAGAAGTACGCGTATCCCCCCGTTGAATACACTGTTCTAATAGGCCTATTCCTGTTTGTGAGTTTATGTGCTAACTGGTAAAAGCAGAATGCAAGTGCTAATGGATCTCGTATTTTAACACCCATGTATATCCCACTCATTCGCGACATGCGATATCACACCAGGGATGTCTTTCATAACTTTTCGAGTTCTGAACAGCATGACCACATATCTTCAATTCCTTGCGTATAGGTTCTGGAGATTATCATGATTTTTAATTTCAGCTCTGAAACGGTGTATGGTAACATGAACTTACCCTTCCGAGGAGCAGGGAATCATCGCTTCACGCAGGCGCAGCAGTGTTCATCCCCACTCCCTAAGTCCCCGAAGCTGGTTCAATGTTGTAACACGTGACAGGCAATGTTCTTCACAGAAGAAATTGTCTTTCATAGCGTAAGGCACACGGTGATTGATACACATTAAATAAATGACCTTCTAGACACATCTCTATGCCTCACTTTTGTGCTAATAGAATCGCACGTCTATACATAAGTTCTTTTTGTTTCGGTTAATGATATTTAATTTTTTGAAGAAGAATCCAAGCTCGTAATGAAATGATTTGATTTGATTTTTGTTAAGTTTTTGAACCACATCAAAATGTGGCTATCAACATACATAAATTAGAGAGAGAATGAAAATGGACAACAGAAATTATGTCGAATAGCAGTATAGTGTATAAATTTAGAAAAAAACATCAATATTAACTTCAAAAAAACTCACTAATAGAATAAAATGGATTATTCGCAAGCCAGTCTTTCAGAACAGTCCTATAAAAAATTATTATTTCAAAATCTGCTCTCTTGTAACAAAGATATTGCAATTGTCTGCACTTCTGTCAGGTCAGGCTTTGCAATGGAGGGGCTGCGGCCAGTCTTCTTTTTTTTTTGTCGAATAGAGCCTTCTTTGATGCAAGATTTTTCGTTTTTTTGTCATGTCTTTTGTTGTCATGTCCAGACCTGATTGTTGCTTTTGAATAGCAGCTAAGGTAGCTTTTAATGATGCTTTATGTTGTTTCAGAATTTGAAGTTCCTTATGTGTCTTAATTCCTTTAATTAAATCTAATATTTCTGCTGTAATTATGTTTTTTTTTGTCTCGATAAGGACCCAGGACTCTTCGTGCCTTCTTGTTTACTAACTTGTGCTAGTATTTCTGTTTTTTCAATGGCAGCACAAGTATCCTCATCGTCTATTATTAATTCGCTGGTAGACCTTTCTTCAGGATCTGCAGGGCGTTTGTGGCTCGTTTCAATTTGACATACTGCGTGTATGTGTTTACACATATTCCACTTTATGCTGGAGTCAACACACGTGCAGGAATATCTGTGTACGCATATTTTGCATTCATCACACTTCAATTTGCAGGTACACTGAAATAAGTTTTCACGTACAGAATATAGTTCGGCCACTTTTGACGAAGGGGGTATTTTCCAAACATCGCCTTCCTTGATAATCAGGTCTTTGTTTATTTCTAGGCTTGATTTGTGTCTACGACGTACATCCTTAAGTTTGCTTGTGAGCTTGCCTTTCGTAAGCACAATCAGCCTATCAAAAAGCTTGTCTTTAACAAAAGACATCAGCGCGAATATTGCTTTATCTAAGCGTTTCCCGTTCCCCAACTCTCTAACAGGACCCGCCAGGAAAGTAGGGGTTTTGGGTGGGGAGACATTTGGTGGCGGCATTTGTACTAGCAGTGAGAAAAGTGTTGGAGCAAGGGAATTTTCCTGCACCAATTAAGCCATATTTTATGTAATAATACGACAAAAGACATCAGCGCGAATATTGCTTTATCTAAGCGTTTCCCGTTCCCCAACTCTCTAACAGGACCCGCCAGGAAAGTAGGGGTTTTGGGTGGGGAGACATTTGGTGGCGGCATTTGTACTAGCAGTGAGAAAAGTGTTGGAGCAAGGGAATTTTCCTGCACCAATTAAGCCATATTTTATGTAATAATACGACTTTTTTTTATTGTGAAATAGCCTATTTTGTTGCAAGTGTCGTTTTTATAATTGTGAAATATGTGGAGATGCAAGGATCTAGTGGCCAGGGCATGGAAGTGGCCGCGCCGAGCGGAAGGGGGACTTGTAGTGCTTACTACAAACCTGCTTGTGTGTACAAGTGACAAATTCAAAGTGATAACAAAGAATCACGATATATAAGAGTAGAATTGACTAAAGATTATCGTCTCCTAAATTCCATTACATTGTGATAAAGGTGAAATATCATAACAGAGGCGTTTTATAAAGAGATGACCTAAAACAAGATTTGCATAGGCGCCCAAGTTTTATAAACAAGATTAATCCACGGTATTGTAAAATTTTCTAAACTGTGGTGCATTTAGATCTCTGCGTGTACGGCTGTAAAATGTATACAGAACATTGTTTTAAATGTTAAAATGCAACATGTTATAAAATGAAGCTTATTATATTTATTGGTCCAGGAGTCCAAAATGAAAATTGATTTGCAGATGGTAGCGTCTTGGGCTCGCAGAAAGGAGGTCAAATGTTTAAGTCCTGTCGCCGATTTATTTTTTATTTGTGGTTTCTCCAGTCAAATGGGCCGTTTGGATATTTACTTACCGTGACTCGTCGTTCTATTTCATCTGATATAGAATATTATTGAATTCAGGAGAATTCAAAACAGGTATTCGATTTCGAATCTATATTACCTATGGTAGGGGTACAAGTGAAAATGGCGTTTTCTTATTTTAAAATAAATGTTACTGTAGTCACGGTAGCATTGATGAATGAACTTGAAAGAACCCGCCAAACACCGTCATTCACAATCGTATCCGTTCGGCTTAGTTCGGCAACCAGCCGCCATCTTGAAGCGATGATTCCCTGCTCTGCGGACGGTTAAGTTAACATGAGAGTGAGAAATAAAACATTCCGTGCAAACAATACACCAGAATTTACGTTTTGCTTTTAGCAATAGTCTTCCATTATTGTAACTTGTATGTTATTTCGGAGAACTCCATCGCCGAGTTTTAGAAGTTTTAAGTTCTGCAGGCAATTTATCAATTAAAAGTATGAAAAATCAATCAATTATTCCACCATAGTATAATAATTTTCACCATATAATGTTTAACAACATTGAAGTGTATAAACTACTAGGTAACTATAATATAATTAACAAAAACATTGCAATGAATGAAAAAAGGACATTATGCAATGAACCTACTACAATACGACTGTTTGTTCCACCATAATTAATTCTATGTTTAAGTTTTGAGATTTTAGATTCATAAAAAGACAAACAAAACGGCTGAACGCGGCGATCAGCTGTTACTAGGTTCTCATGGTTCTTGAATTCTGCGATAGATGGCAGTTGATGGCGTACGGTCTAGTCTAATATAAATAAAGTTGAAGTTGTGTATTTATGTTTGTGTGTTTGTATATTTGTTCCCTATACAAATCTACATGTTAATGCAATTTGCACGAAATTTTGAACACATTCTTTCTTCAACCAGCAAAGAAACGTAGGCTATATTAAAATTCTAACAAACCGTCCTTTTTCTTTTGAAATTACATGATTTCTGAAAATATTACTCTGAATTCACCAAATACCCTCACACTGAATGTACACAGTCCCACAATACACACTACAACATTAAGTTAGTGTTTTTATTCTACATAGGTGGCTTCGGAATTTGCACGATACTGGAATTCGCGTTAACGATACACGATGGCATCAATTCATTTCTCTTAATATAACCTCTTCCATTGTAGGGACGTTTACTCGACCCAAGCCGCCCGGACCTTAAAGGACCGCGACCTGTCGGGGCAAGGAGATTCTATGAATCACATAACCTACAAACTTCATTGACCAGGCAAGGGCTTGGAGGGACTCCCCGGATGAGTGACCAGCCCAATAGAAGAGACACATTTGCATAGTACACACTGATAAAGACGCGGTTGAAGGTGATAATGACGCCCAGTTGATTTCCGGGGATCAAAAGATACTAAAGTTTCCCGGCATTCGTCTCACAGGTGAGGAAACTCCCAGAAAAACACCACATAGGAAACATGTGCAGACGAGGAATCGAACTCGAGCCCGCTGCATGAAAAGAGCGAACACATCCTCTGCACCACAGAGGTGGATTAAATTAATTCCTATAAATCAATAATAGTGAATGGTATCCACTGAAATTAAAATTTGATGCGATGCACCCACGTATAACCGGGGAGATGAGACATGAATCATGGTTTGAAGATGCATGGTAGCAATATGAGTCTGTGGAGTAGCTTCGAAGCGGTAACCTCGCGCAGATCATGAATCATGTCTAATATCATCAGTTATAACTTTCTCTACCCTGGGCATGGGGAGTACGCCGTAGCGAAGTGGTTGAGGCGCTGCGCTCCAAACCGGAAGGTCGCGGGTTCGATTCCCAATGAGGTCGTTGAGATTTTTCAAATGGCCTAATCTTTCTGGTGGCACTATGACTCTGGGGTCGACACAGCCTCTAACAGAAATGAATACCAGGAATACTGGGGGTAAAGGCTGACAACCTTACCACCTTCATGTGCCGAATGTCCAAAATGTGGGAGCCTGAACCTCCTGGAACCCTCCGGGCCTCCACGGCCTGTATAGGGATCACTTTACCTTTACCCTGGGCATGGGCTATATAATTTCTTCTCTTCACATTTTGACATAGAATAAGAGGCCGCATTGCGGGGAGCGCATATTCAGTTGTCTCAGATTCACGCAAATAAAACTTTCAGCCCGAGTTTGTACCAACGAAGGGTAGCGAGAGTATACTATGTCAGAAGTCTGTAAAAAATTCTATCCACTGAAATGTTAGTCATCGCTGTAGGCTTTGTATTAGTCGAGAAATATAGATGTTTATCGTAAGACCTAAGCGTGTAAAAAGAGATAACATGAGATTAATCCCTTGTGCGCAGGAGGAGGTTTTAGGAGGAGGAAATTTATTTTCTTTTTTATTTCAGCCCCGAAATGGTTGTATGGGAACTTGAGAATGGGGAATAAAATATCACGTAAAGGCAGAACAATTATATGTTGTCGAAATTTCTTTTTCTTCTTATATCACGATTTAGCAGGCATGGTGTGTAGAAGCAACGAGTTACAAAATAATTATATGTCCTCAGTGAAGGACAGAAAGCTTTATCTAGCGTTTTCTGACAGAACAGTTTAAGTCTGATGGGTAGTTCTTCTTCGTTTCATACTAGATATCTTCATAAGGACTTGGAAATCGAAAGTCCTCCAAAAGTTGATATCGAATTATTAGCAACGTACAAAACCCGGGTGACGCCGGGCCTTTTAAGCTAGTCTAATATATAGGATGTAAAAAAAAATTCCGTATACAAACTTGGAGGGTTTGTAGGAGAGATGAATTGAAACTCTTTTTATGTGATCTGACAGGTTCTCCGTTTCCCCGCTAGGGGTCCTTAAAGGGTTTGACATCGGAAGGTGTGACTGTATTTAATCTGCCGTGTGATGAATGTTTTAAAGACGTTGTTGAAAATGTCCGTTTACATTAATGCTGGCATCTGCGTGCAAATGATTGTCTCACACGTTCAAAACAACCAGGTGTCTCATGAATAATTGCTGAAGCTTCAACCATCGGGCAACCAGCTCTTCTGGAGTAGCCTATCTATTGGTGTTTCGTACACCAAACGCTTCATCTCCCCCCACAAAAAGAAATCCATAGGACTGAGGTCAGGAGAACGTGGTGGCCACTGTACTGGCCCACCCCTCCCAATCCAACTCGTTTAGTGTGTAATCTGCCATCAAGAACCTGTAGACATCGGCAGAAACTTCCATGTAAACACGACATAATACACAATAATGTAATTGTTTATCGCGGGACGTGGACACTACTGGCATTAATGAGAACTTACCTTTCTAATGTCACCGTGTTGCATATGAAGCAGTTAAAACAACAGTGAACGGTGACCTAAGGGAAGTCCCGTCAAACCTTTCCAGGACCCCTAGTGGGGAAACGGAGAACCTGTCAGATATTTGTCACATAAAGAAAGAGTTTCATTTCATCTCCTCTACAAACCCTCCAAGTTTGTATTAAGGAATTTTTTTACATCCTGTATAAAATCGAAAGAGAGAGAGTGAGAGAGAGAGAGAGAGAGTGAGAGAGAGAGTGTGTGTGTGTTTGGGGTGTGTAGGCATGTATGTTCCCTATACAAATCTAAATTTCTTGAAGAATTTGCACGAAATTTTGCACACATACCTAGTTCAGCCCGGAAACTAACGCGGTCAACATTAAAATTCAAACTCCTTCCCTTGAGAAATTATATAATTTCTAAAAATATTACACTGAATATTTGTCAAATGCAATTCAGTTATCATGACAACAGTGTATTGTTTACAGTGTTCACATAGGGCTTTGGGAGCAACATAATACTGGGCTTTAACAAATTCTGAAGCTATCGATGTAATACGTTGGTGTAAATAAATAATGAAGAATGAAATTCACGAAAATAATGCACAATGCGATGCAGTCACATAACTTGTTCTGCCCTGGACATGGAGAATATAATCTTCTCACTTCGCATTTTAATGTAGAATAAGAGGTCGTATTGCAGGGACAGCTTAATCCAGTTTCTCAGCCTGTTGGGTGCCAACGCAGTCTATAAAACATCCTATCCACTAATATGTTATTCATAGTTGTAGGTTTTGTATTTGTTGAGAAATAGTGATGTTTATCATAGGCCCTAAACATCTAAAAGAAGACAAAATAGGACAGACCATTTTTAGTCTTATGCGCGAAATATATTTCTATGTCTCAGGTTTTTGGGGAGAAAAGTATAAAATTTATATTGAATTTATTTTTATATTTCAGCCTCGAAACGGTTGTATGATAACTTGAGAGTGAGAAATAAAATATTCCGTAAAGACAATACAATGTTATGTTATCGGAATTTTTGTTTCTTCTTATTTCAACCCCTCCCAGGCTTGGTGTGTAGAAGCAATGAGGTGCAAAATTCGGCATCCTCTATAAGCCATAAAGAGCTATATCAAGAGTTTTTTGAGGGGTTAATTAGAGTGTGATAAGTCGTTCTTCCTCATTTCAAATTCTACGCGATGCATACCTATATAAGGACCTAGAGCCTGAAAATCGATATTCCTTCATAAGTTAATTTAGAATTACAAAATACGAAACCTGGGCGACACCGGGTCTTTTAAGCTAGTAGTTAATTACAGAAGAAACTGTTATTGTGTTATATCTGAAACGAAGTGTGGAGTGGACCTCAAATACAATCTCTTTTGTGTGCAGTGTCTGCTACCCAGCCCACGCCAAGCAAGGGGATTGCGCTTCCATGCTGGCAATGCAAATACAAATTATGCAGACTCCAGTGCATTACGCACACTTTCATCAAGTCTGGAAAGGCATTCAGTAGACAAAGAACTTACAAGTCCACGTAGTTAGAATCTGAACCGCATCTGTGTTAGACCTTAAATTCTAACAGCCTGACAAATAAAAGCTGCGAAAATCTGCGTTGAACGGTTGTTTGGTTGTTCACCGTGCAAGTTCTGTATAAGCTGCATTACCAATAAACGGAGTGTAACTGCCGAGTTTACACCGGGTTTGTACGTCCAACGTCATCAAATACGTCACTCTAGTTGTGACGTTACTAGCCCCTGGCTATGAAGGGACTGCTGAACGCCATCTATCGGTGCAGCGGGCAAACAACGATGGATCGTCTGCAGACAGTAATTCTAGTTTCAGTATTTCATTATATTGTTTTTAGAAAGCTGTAATCATGGGTACAAGTATGGAAATATGTCCCGCAAACAAGGAACAATGTTTATAATTCCGCAAAAGCAGCTCAGAATATGCGTAGTCTCAAAATTCAATCTCAGACATCTACGAAACGACCGGCTGTTACGGATATCGGCCATCTTGATTATTTACGTCAAGTTTATACAAGGGCTGTGTAAAGGTTGCACACATTCAGCCTTATGCAAGGATTATTAGTACACTTTATCTCCTCAGCTGTGTATATTCCTGGTATAAATGTTACAACTGGATTATTAGTAAGACTGTAAAACTACAAAGAATTTCAGCGTAGGTGTCGGCATTTGCTTACACGTACTCTAGACACCATCCAGTGAAGTGGATCAGGTGGTAACGATGAAGACTCATTCAGTGGAGTTAATAAACATTAAGTAATTACTACTAGTCATAAGCACTAATACTAGTAATTACTTCAGTAGTTACTTAAAATTACCAGATTTTACTTAATTTTGAGTGAATAACCATATACTATAATACCATAATTTAGAGGAAGTAAAAAGAAAAACACAAGAAGTGCTTAGAAACTCCACTGCATGGTTTCATAAAAATAACCTCATCTTAAACAATAGCAAGACTGAAACAATGTTCTTCCTCCTCCATAGGTTAAATGAGAATATAAATGAGTTCGACTCTGTTAGGCTATTAGGCATCCACTTGGATCATAGATTGAATTGGAAAGCCCACACCGAACAGCTAAGCATCAAGCTATCCATAGTAATCTTTTTGTTAAGTAGATTAAAAACTTTAGTTAGTAAACAGCATCTACTTACATCTACAGCATGTATTATGCGGTTATGGCCTATTATGGGGAAATTCTTCTGGCCCCCAAACAGTGTTCAAGTGGCAGAAAAAAGCAATAAGAGTAATTACGGGAATTGCACGCCATGAATCATGTAGACCAATTTTTAAAGAGCTAAAAATCTTAACTGTACCCTCACTCTATATTAAAGAATGCCTCCTTTCAATAAAAAAACAGACAAACATTTTACCACTCAGAACAGCTATTCACGGGTATGAAACTAGAAATAGAAATGATTTAAACATGGACTACACCAGATTATACATGAGCCAAAATAGTTTTAAATATACAGATATGAAGTTGTACAATGTGCTACCGCTTACAGTGAGAAATTTACCAATTCATGTCTGAGAAATACCTTCATAATATTTTAATTGAAAAGTGTGTATATGATGTTAATGACTTCAATCTCTGTTAATTTTATTATGTTTTTAATGTAATTGATTTTTATGACTATTGTCTATTTCAACTTGTGTTGACAAATGACTAATAAAGAAAATTCAAATTCAAATTCTAGTACTCATAAGCGACCGTCGGTGTGGTCTTGTGGTAAGTGTCGCTTACCACAGGTTTGTCAGCCCGGGTTCGATCCCCGGTACCTCCTCGGATTTTTCTGAGGTATGGAGGTCTGGTAGGGGTGCACTCAGCCTCGTGTTTCAAATTGAGGAGCTACTTGATAGAGAAGTAGCGGCTCCGGTCATGGAAACCACCATTAACGACCGTGGGTGTAGGCATGCTGACCACAGGCCCCCAATCCTGCCATCTGCCTATGGTAGATGACGCAGCGGTCGGGTGGTAGGCCTTGTCCCTTCAGGGATGTAGCGCTATGGAGTTTAGTTTAGTTTAGTACTTACAAGTTAATATGGGAAAAAAACATTAGTAGTTACCACCTGCTTAACTGTGGAAACTACATGATTACTTAAAATAGGCCTAAGTCATGATATCTTTATAATAAGAGGAAGTGTTTGTCTTCCTGTCTGTCTGAGTGTGATACCAAGCCAAATCTAGCGCACTCAGAGATCTTTTATCTTTTACAAAATATAATTGTGAGATTTAAAACCTGAATACTACATACGATGGGCCATGCTGATTAAATAAGAACAAAACAAAACTGTGAATTTGTTTAGGTAATTACCTGATATACAGGTGAATTTTTCAATCATAATTAAGTACTATGAATTCTGACTCTGATAGTCTGGATCCCTTAAAAATGCAAAAGTATATCTTCTGCCTGTTTGTTAAGGCACCGCCAAGTGTTTCAATATTTCCATCCATGAAATGTGAAGTAAGCCACTTCACATTTTACTTTCTAAATCTAAATAAATTGAGAAAATCATCTTCTTGAGCCTCCTCTCGCTCTTTGTACACTTTGTGCTTCACTAATTCTTATAAAAGCAAGCGTTTCAGATAAGGCATTACAATCATAAGCAAGGCCTCTACCACACTAGGAAATTTCATAGTATTTACTGGAATTGATAAGTAAATATTTGTTATTATTAACATATCTTGCAATAGGTACTACTTGATCTAGTATGTACTGATTACTAATAAGCAACAGTATTTACTGAAATGTTTTATTCACTAAAATACTAGTATTTACTTAAAATTTTGCAGTAGCAGCATTTACTGTCTTTTATTCACAGCGCCCAATTTCTGGAGGCCACGTGGCCGGAGAGAAATCGTGTTACGTTTTTGGAATTTTCTTCACAGTCTATTTCTTGGCGATCAAAATTCTGAGGTGGGCGACAAAGATTCGATTTTGGAAAACTTTTATTTTATTTCCTTTAAATGCTTAAAATCAATAAACAAAATCTAATTCGATAGTAGAGTTTGCTACATAGAGTCAATTTCGACGTGAAAAAGATGACTGAATAGTCGTAGGGTTATTTAATAATAATAAGGATAATAATATAATAAAGATGATAATAATAATAATTATTTATTTAACCTGGCAGACCTTCGCTTACAATCAACCAACTCGGAGCTTTCAGAAATATCCAGTGATCTGTCAATATAATTTGAATTTCCCGGGCGACCTTGATTAGTTTTGGTTCCTTTTGTTTTGGACAATTGAAACTGTAAGTAAAAGTAAAGTAAAGTGATCCCTATACAGGCCATGGAGGTCCATAGGGTTGCAGAAGGTTGAGGCTCCCAGGTTTTGGACATTCTGCATTCTCAGCCTTACGCACCGGCCGCCTTTACCCACAGGATTGTTCCTGGTACTCATTTGTTAGAGGCTGAGTCGACCCCAGGGCCATAGTGCCACCAGAAGGATTAGGCCAATTGAAAAGCTCCAAAGACCTCATCGGGAATCGAACCCGCGACCTTCCGATTTGTAGCGCAGCGCGTCAACCACTGCGCCATGGCGTACCCCAATATTGATACTGTAGCTCCTCTAACAATAAACAATGTAGTGCAACATTGTTTGTGACTGAGACAACTAATTGCGCATTACTGTAATATAACCGTGGACAGTCCTGCATGCTGGAATTTACTGTAGTCAGGGTGGATGAGGTTAACTGGGAGTTTTACATAGGATTTATACAAATATTTCAACTAGAGTGTGTTTTTCAATTTACTTATTCAATTTAGCGTAGGCTATTATTTAAAACGGATAATTACCTTAATACTGTGTGTTGGGCCTATATTAAATAAAATCAGGTAGACTGATGTAACAAACTGCCAGATAGAGTTAATAGACCAATATATGAAAACTTGTATTTTATATTCATGACTCGTAGATGAAGTCTTGTATTCTTTACTTTATATGCCATGCATTTGTTTTATCGGTGACAGTTGCAATTATGATATGCAAAAAAATAATAAAAACAATAATAATAAGCTCCAGTTCTATTTATTAAGCAGGGTTTATGGAAAAACAAAGGTTAAAAGTATGATAAGCATATGTGAAGGAATATGTGGGTAGTCTTATTTGTCAAAGTCCAGTGTATTGAACTTTCCAACGCCATATATGAACATTGCAAACAATGGAAAGGTAGAGTCAGACTGAAAAATTCAATGCCATAGCCAGGATTTGAACCAAGCTTTTTGGCTCTCCGTGCAGCAGCTCTACCATTGAGCTACCATGGCAACATGTCGGTAAAACATTAAATTTGTAGGTGTAAGTGTTTATTTCAATTCTAAAACTGACTCACATATCCCGGTATACCACCAGGCGTTCTCAATATGAGATCACCCAGTGTCGACTTAGTATTTTAAGGCCAGGGCTTCATAGTAAGCCACTAGTGTATTAGGCTTACAGTGAAATGCCGTATGTAAGCCAAGATGGAAAGATATAGTCAGACTGAAAAATTCCATGCCACAGCCGGGATTTAAACCAGGATCTTCGGCTCTCCTTGCAGCAGGTCTACCATTGAGCTACCATTGCAACATGTCGGTAGGCCTACAACATTAAATTCTCCAACTGACTCACAGGCTTTCTCAATATGAGATGACATCCCAGTGGCGACTAACCTGTAAGTAGGCCTACTTTAAGGCCGCTGCAAAAAATCAGTCTAAAATTTATTGTGTTATCCAATAAATTATTTATAATCCTGCGTGTACCTTACTTATATAAATAATTGTAAGATTGTTTAAAATTTATAATATTTTTTTCTTATAGTTTGCTATAATAATGCTAGTTAAAATATGCAATAATTATGTTCTTTACTTGAACTCTGTCCTCTTGCTCGCCAAAACTTGCCACGGTATCAACCCTTCTGCTGGAACATTGAATGTTAAAGTGTACCCGAACCGTACTCTAGCAAATGTGTCCGACTAACAAATTCTGAAAAGTTATATCAGACATCCGTCTTAAAAATTCGAGGAAAAATACTTTGCATAAAACTTCTACCAGGCCTAATATGTCTCTCAATTTTTTTTTATCACCTGAATAGATGCAGGTGTAGCTTAATCATCTCAGTCGAGAAAATTCACAGACGATAGCCTATTTTGTGGTCTTGTGGTTAGCGTCGCTGACTACAGATCCGTCGGCCCGGTTTGATCCCGGTACCTCCTCGGATTTTTCTGAGGTAGGGAGGTCTGGTAGGGGTGCACTCAGCCTCGTGATTCAAATTGAGGAGCTACTTGATAGAAAAGTACCGGCTCCGGTCATGGAAACCACCATTAACGGCCATGGGTGTCGGCATGCTGACCTCCCAATCCTGCCATCTGCCTATGGTAGATGACGCAGCGGTCGGGTGGTAGGTCTTATCCCTTCAGGGACTTAGCGCCACCGAGTTTTATAGCCTATTTAGAGGAAAATGAGATATTGCTTAGATATAAAAACCGGGGAAATTTGGTATCGAGACTCTAATATAGGCTTGAAATCCTTAAATCTACGACATGGGACCCACGGTTTTTAGCCCTCTTGAACAACTCGTGTCCAGGCCTGAAAATCTCGGCCGGGTTTGAAGTACGACCTCCAGATCCAAAGGAAGGCATTCTACCCCTTCAACACCGTGGCCTAATAATGTAGACGCAAAGTAACGTAAAAAAAGAAAAAGAGTTAGTGGCATCAATTAATAGCCCAGACGAACGTGAATATTACTAGCGATTATTATCAACTCCTAATTTTACCAGAAATTGAAACACGTTAAGTATAACTTCATAACTTCATATTAGAGTTATTTTGGTCCAAGCTTCACTGAGTTTTAAAAACACACAACAGATGTAACTACTATCGCAGAAGTTGAATCCAAATCATTTCGATATCGAGTAGCCTAACGCTGCTCTAGCGGAGAACAGCGGAAATCATGCATGTTGTGTTTCTATGTTTCACGTAGTAAAACCAAAAGAAAGCGACCAGTCCGTCTTACGTGTTGCGATGCGGTGGCCTTGAGTTATTACGATAGTGATTTAGTGTAAATAAATCTATTAACGTTTGGAAGTGTGTTGTGACTGGCTACCGGGAGATATTGGTTAGAGCTACGTTCTCAGGAATGTTACATCAAAGGTAAGAATTGTACTAATCTATATCGAGTAACGCGACTCTAGCGGAGAACTGCAGAAATCAATCAGGTTGTGTTTCTATGATTCACGTAGTAAAACCAAAAGAAGACGATCAGTTCGTCTTACCTGTTGCGATGCAGTGGTCATGGTTTATTGTGACAGTGTTTCAGTGTAAATAAATCTGTTATTAACGTTTGGAAGTGTGTTGTGACTGAAAAGAAGCTGCCGGGAGATATTGGTTAATGCTACGCACTCAGGAATACTATTTTAAGGTAAGAATTGTGCTGATAAAAATCTGTTACTTGTGACCCTGCAAGGGTACGCTTCTCCCTAAGGAATGTGGATTGCTTCTCGTGTCTACCAACTTGATAAAGCGTGTGACGGTTAGAACACCATAGCTTTGGAGGACAATGAGTAGGTCTATATAAGAGAACTTTAATAATTCCTTAAACATAAAACAGAAACGCGTGATTTACACATGGACAAAGTTGCTTAACAGTAATGTTTTTGTGCAACTCTGAACTGTACTCTCCTATCGATGGACTTGACTTGTGTTTAGTGAAAAAACTGTACAAAGGGATTGATGGAGCGAATCAAACCATGATAATAAAACAATGAGGGCAATATAGCGGCTACCCTCATGGATCTGCCGGCAATCACTCCAAACACAAGCATAAGAAATACTGTCTGCTTATGTATACATAGGCTACTGTGTATGTACTATGCATAGTTAAGCAGTAAATAGAAAAAAGATGAAACTTTGTACTGTACGTTCACATTAATTGGTCGTAGGTTTACTTAATCTTCCAAATAAAGCATTAGGTCTGTTTCTAAAGCTAAGTCATGTACTATCATGCGCCACAACGCCTGCGCACATTGGCAAATGGCATTGTGTTCATACCGAATGCATCAACACTGGCAATGTTCTCATGTGTCTTGGCACAATAATAATAGGCCTGTACATGAATTGACTTTGCGAACAAATGTATTATAAGTTACGGCTATGTGAGTTACTGTAACTAATGAGCAAAATCTGAGGGATGTGTCAGGACGAACAGATACCAGGTTAGACCGTGGTTAGGCTATGATGAAGTTCACATGTACTGCCGGATCAGATTAGACGAGTCCAAATGGTTCGCTCTGCAGCGGTTGAAATAGAGTATGTTTGTATTGGACTACGTAAAGACTCAATACAATAGCCTACTGCTCAGGTCGTGTGCAGTGTTGTGATCATGAGCGTCCGCAGAAATTTTGCCAAGGGGACCAATGAACAAATTACCGCCACCATCACCGTGACTATGGTACTACTACTACCGCTTTATTATTATTATTACTATGGTTTGGGCGTTTATGATCTAAAGAAGTGGGAAATATTATTCAAAACATGACCTTAAAAATGTATTAATATAACCCAAAAATCCTAAATTTGAACTCTTAAAAGAACGTATTTACTAAAAATAAATGTTCCAGTTTTAAATATTTAATGACACTAAATTATTACAATACATTAATTCAATCAACTTGTTAACAGTTTATTTTGCAGCGATTTACAATTTTACTTGTAAAGAACTTCTGATCTGTCAATATTTCCAGATACCACTGTAAATGTGAACTGAAAATATTTTTAAAACATGTCTATTGAAAGTTGTTAACAACAAGGAGCAAGATGTAATTGTGCTATTACATCTTATTGTCGCTTCACATTTCAGTTACAGTGAAATCTAAATTTTCGTGACTCTTTTTCGGGGGGGGGGGGAAATTAGGCCTATAAGTCGACAATGTAGTGTACATAGGCCTACTGCCATAATTGTGCTCTTTTACCGAATTTATAACCGAAATATGACCAAAATATTACTATGCAAAATAGAAAAAGTCCGATTAGGATAAGAAATGTGCAATTCTTGTTTAATTTGTGTTTGCGGCGAGAATGGAGGAGAGAATGAAAATCTGTCGTGTCATAAACATTCGAATCCTAGTTATTATATAGCCTA
Source organism: Ectobius pallidus (assembly GCA_964059195.1). Taxonomy (NCBI): domain Eukaryota; kingdom Metazoa; phylum Arthropoda; class Insecta; order Blattodea; family Ectobiidae; genus Ectobius; species Ectobius pallidus. The sequence goes on from CAXKWD010000002.1 coordinate 191,972,701, forward strand.
TAAGACATCCTTGATTTAGGTCAGACATAGGCAAACCCCTATCCATTGACACGCAACCCGCAAACTTTTGTCAACTTACACATAGTTCGAAAAGAACGGATAGATGGATGTAGATGTAGATGTAGATGTAGATATCTCGTCCTGTAGATCCTGTGTTGAGCGGGGCTCAAGGATATAGAACACGTCAGATAAAAAAATACATGCATGTTATAACAATAATATAGGTCTACAGAAACTGCAAGCTGCCAAATTTATCCAAGCTGGAAATATTCCTCCAAATTGTAGAAGGTGTGAGTTATTAAAAATTCCTTGACAGCTGTTTTGAAAGGTTTGATCTTTTTTTGAATACATAATAATTTAATGTTGTTTGGAAGCTTGTTATATATCTGTACTGCAGAATAATACGCACCCTTTTGAAAGAGTTTTAACGAGTTATTTGGTCTGTGTAGATCATTCATGTTTCTGGTAGTACGTCCATGTACACTAAAATTAGTTTGAAATTTATCAATATTATTCACTACAAAACACATAACAGAGTATATATACTCCCCTGTAAGAGTGAGGACTCTTAATTTTTCAAACAGCGGTTTACAAGATTCCCTTTTTTTCTTTCCACATATTATTCTTATTGCCCGCTTTTGAAATCTAAATATTTTCTCCCTATGGGTAGAGTTGCCCCAGAAAATGATCCCGTACCTCATTACCGAGTGAAAATATGCAAAATATACCATAAGTAATGCATCCTGTTTTAATATATTATTCAAAATTCTTAAAGCAAAGCATGCTGAACTCAGTTTTGGACTTATCATTTCTATGTGTGTCTTCCAGTCAAGATTTTGGTCAATTTGCAGTCCTAAAAATTTTACATTGCTAATTTCTTGTATGATTTGTGTTCCATAATTAATTTCAAGATTTGAGATACATCTGTTTTTTGTCCTAAATTGTATAAAATGGGTCTTATCAATATTAAGTGTCATTTTATTAGCCAGAAACCATGTGTTTAACTCGTGAAAAGCCTTTGTAGCTATTCTTGATAAATGTTCTTGTGACGTTCCTGTTACAAGTACACTAGTATCATCTGCGAAGAGCAATACCTTTGATTCGTCACTTAAGTTATAGGGCAAGTCATTAATGAAAATTAAAAAGAGCAAAGGTCCCAGTATTGATCCCTGAGGTACCCCATTCTTAACAATCCCTAGGTTAGATTCATTTCCATTTATTATTACCTTTTGAGTTCTATCAGAAAGATATGGAGACACAAGCAGACAATAAGTGCAGTGGCGGTTACTCATTTTTAGGGAAACACTAATTTCACTTTAAAATGTACATTACAAGAAACAAATAATACAAACAATCTTGTATTTTTAATTATTCTTTTACGTGTGCAATTATTTAATTATACCATGGCTTAGAATGTATCATAACGCCTTTTCAATTGGAACTGTGTCGCGACCCGTCACTCATGCATGGGAATAATCTACCACGTACACCGAATGCCCGCAATGCCATCTTGTGTCTTATGCGGGAAGTTCAAGAACCACAAGTGGTTCGCGAACCAGTAAATGCCCATGTATGATTTAGGTCTACGGGGAAAAAAATTGTTTTATGTCGCGTACTAGGCTCCTCCCACTAACACTCTAATGGGACCCACCTGGGAAGGAGGAATTTAGGGTTTTGAATGTCTCCTCTTGGATGGCGTGGCTAATAATGCACAAGGTGAAACTGGGAAAAATTTATTTTTCCTTTATTCCCTTTTTGTCTTCCTTTTCCTCTCTCTTCCCTTCTCTCTTCCCTTCTCTCACCCTACCTACCTATTTGGGACCTATTCCTAACAGTAAATTTTGGATCGACCGGGAGTCGAATTAGTGACTACTAGCACCGTAACCAGTAATAACCGTTTTGGTGCAAGGGTCATTTTCGGAATATTTTATTTTAGTTTGTATACGGAACTCCTTCAGAATAGCGTAGCCAGCAAAAAGTGAGGTATGCTCAGCCATTAGCGACCGTGCCCCTCCTAGCCACGGAAAACAGCTGGTGCAAGGGTAAAATTTCCCGTTGCAGAAGAGATTCATTGTGAGACATAATAAATCTCGCGCTATTCAGTATATTGCTCCTAAACTAACATAACGTTCCTAACCTAACCTAACATAACCCGTCACTGACCTAGAATTTACCTATAATTATATAACTAAATGCAGAAGCGCCATGGTACAGTAGTAGACCTTGGCTGGTGCGCGACATAATCTATCTTTTGCCGACACAGTAATAATAATAATAATAATAAAATTAATAATTATAATAATTTTATTGTCATGTAACATCAAATGATGCATTGACATAGTCTGTAATACTACGTCTAAGATAAACTTACAATATTATTTACAGTTCAATTGATATAAAATAATGTAATGCTACATGTCATATAATAAAATAATATAATATAACTATGTTATGCGACATGTTAATTAATTATACATGTTTAGTCCAATCAATTCCAAAGGATTCATCAATATTGTACAAGCATTCAGATATAAGTACAGCATTCATTTTATTCTTAAACGCTGTGATTGTCAGTTGTTTTATTCTAGGTGGTACAGCATTATATAGCTTGGTCGACATGTATAAAAAACTTTTTTGAGAACTACTGTATTGAAGTCGCTGAGTTATAAGTTTATTACTATTTCTTGTATTGTGTTGGTGTATATCACTATGTAATGTAAATTGATTTGCGTTACTATGGACCTATGACTACGGATACAAAGATAAATCTGATGTATTACATTTACATGGCTTTTTTCTGCACCTTACAATTTCACATGTACTGTTCATATAAAATGCGATACTTTCTTGCCTTATCTTCATTATAATAAAAATGTTTGTCAGTCACTATGCAGCAATAGTCAGTCACTTACATTCTATCAAATATATACTTATTAAATCCAACACCACCTTGATTACACCCGAAGATGTTCATCTCCATAACACAAGACAAGTCAGTCATCTTTTTGTAACTCATAGTGAATCCACTACGTATGGCCTAAATGGAATATTACCTCATGCTATAAAATTGTATAACATGTTACCTGAAAGTGTGTCCAGTTCCATTAGAAATTTTAAACCAAAAGCATTATCATATTTTTTAGATGAGTGCTTCAGTCAGTAGGATAGTTATAATATATTTCCGGAAATCATACAAAAAAATGCATATTTCAAAATTGGTTAGTATATTTCAAATTTTGTTTTGTTTTGTTTGTATTTTGTAGTATTGTCACTAGTGAATTTGTTTTAGCCATAAGATAATTGTAGTATGTTTTATAATTGTAAGACAATTGTAGTATGTTTTAGAACCTATGTGTTTATGTCAACCCTCCAATGAGCTTTGCTCTTTGGGGTTGTACTATATTATATATATTAAATAAATATTAAAATATGAAATGATTTCAAGTTTATGGGAAGTAATTATTCATACATGCTCATATCTAAGGTTACAACTCGCTTTTGTCCAACAACTCCAAGAACATTATGTGGAAACTTAAGCCTCACTTCACATTAGTTCCTTTTGCAGTCACTTAGTTTAGAGATTTATGTGTAAACGAAATTTCCAGGAGTACCCTGCCCCCCTTCCGGATGATTGTTGCAAGTTGTTTACTATCAAGGGGTCTAGCCTTTACCATCACAGTTTTAATTTTTACTTAACGAAAGAAACTTAAAAATGTGTTCCTAGTCGCAAGGATTATAATTAGGTGCGAAATTAGATGTATATAAGAATACATCCCGTAATTTATTCTCATACTTTGAAACATATAATTAATGATCATAACATATAACTGAGGCCATCTTGTGTGGGTAAACAGGTTGACCAACACGACAAACATCGCAGGATATACTCGTAATATGACAAATTTTCGAAACACGTGAATTCGGTATACCCTACTAAACTAATACTACTGTTCTTAACCTAACCTAACCTAACTGCCACTAAAATAGAATATAGGGCTACTTGCCACTACTTACCTTAATGCAAGAAGGAAAGTTGGTATCCTGCTTTGCAGTTGGCATCCTGCTTCGCCCAGAACCATAATAGGGCTGCGTAATAAAAACGAACTGATTGAAATGGATAAAAGTACAAGATCAAGTTCTCAAAACTAGTAATTTCACCCCTTAATCAATTCCTTTAACAAAAGTAAGTATATTTAATCAAGTGTTCAGTTCCAGAAAGGAAAATTGCAATGGTTAAGGAGGTAGTGCTCTCACCACTATCAAATATGTTGAATTGTGTGTAATGGAAGCCAATTCATGTCATGACTAGACCTGGGATTTTAAGGCAAATGCCTATTTTGTTCCTTATGAAATAACATGACAATTGTTAAATATGTTGATGTTTCATGATAAATCACTTACATTTATAGAGTTTTATAGTGCCCTAAAATGCCTATTTGGGCCTTTGGAGCCTATTTTACTATTTTAGTGCCTAAAATGCCTATTTTGTACATTTAAAATGAAATTAAACTGCTGTAGTTTTTACAATCATGCACATCCTTGAATGAAGAGCAGAACAGCAAAGGGTCGGTTTTTCACAGGAACTTGATTTTCCAAAGGAAAACTGATTGACGGGGGAGGGGGAGGATTAGCTCTAAAGAACAAGGAAGAGGCAGTATAAGGGACATAGTTTACTCTGTTGACCACACGGCCACCCACCACCCATGAGCTGACCGTTATTGTATTCGAAGGCATTCAAGGCCTGTAGTGACCTAATTTTTCTAATGACCCATAACTGCTTTTGATAAATGTCTTTTTAATTCTGTCTTAATTTTGCAGTTATTTATGTTAAGAATACATATACCACTTTTCTAACAGTAATAAAAATATCACGTTACAGTTAAGTGTATGTTGTAATATTGTAAAGTCTATTTTCTGTCTATTTAAAGATTTTTAAGCATATTTTAAGTGCCTATTTTCTAGTTTAAAAGCCTATTTACTTGTTTTAATAGCCTATTTTAGGTGCCTAAAACCAAGTTTTTTAGAGCCTAAAATCCCAGGTCTAGTCATGACACACTATGAAAAAAGCGTGTGGGAGAGCTCCACATTTTATTTCCACCGGACTATAGGCCTACCAGTGAAGCGCTATCTCGACGCTTGCTCTCGTGAGGACCTCGTTCTTACAAACAATCCGGACATACAGAAACTGAACCTGATGACATCCTGGGACTTTCCTCGCTCTCTGCTAATGAGATAAAGCGTATTAAGGCAGCCAATCGGAGTATTTGGACACAATCCACGACCAGCATTATACTGTAGGATCAACTCAAGAACACGCAGTTTCGCCAATTGAAGCGATTAGTTTTATAAGGGTCTAAGCGCCAAAATAATTATCTTTCAGCTGATAATTCAGGCCATGGAGGCTCCCAGATTTTAGACAATCGGAGCGTGAAAATGGTAAGGTTGTCAGCCTTACGCACCGACCGCCTTTACTCCCAGAATTGTTCCTGGTACTCATTTCTGTTGGAGGCTGAGTCGCCCCAAGGGAAAAGGATCTATGTACCCAGACCAATGCATTTCAGAAGGGTTCAAGGTCCAGTGAAAGCCACGCTAGGCTAGTAGAAATAAATTCCAAGATATAGTGCTGGGTCTATCTCCGGCACCTCTTTCGTGAGTCTATGTCTTGTTTTCTACACAATCATGATTTTAGCACTTAGACCCTTATAAAACTAAACGCTTCAATATACTAACACCGGAAAAATTGTCATGGTTAGGAATCGGGTTTTCAGCTTGGCAACTTGACGTTAAGACCACTACTCCCCAGAATCGTATACGTGTCATTTTCATGATAAACCGAATCAGGGTCTAATTTCGTTTATCACGCACACCGCACCAAGTTGCGCCAGACCTATGTTTCCGTAAATGACTAATTTGTTGACACAAATCCCACATCTCATTGATTTTTCGTTATCAGCTTTGCCACTGCATAGATATATAAGCATTCATGAACCACAGATTATTGTCTCTGTTGGACATTACATGAGAATATTATAGGAGAAAAATTCTTCCGGCACTGAATGCTTATAGATCTATCTTGAATGTTAAGTGTACAATAACAGTGGGAGCCCGGTCACAAAAATCACTAATTAGTGTGCCTCACAATACTGCATATGGCATAGATTGTCTGTCTGTGAGGTAGACCATTAAGGGCAATCAGTCATAGGAGAGAGATTCCATCTGGCGCTGTGAAGTGAACTCTGGCTTAGCTCAGTTTGTAGAGCAGTGGCACGGATAGCCAAAGGTGCTGAGTTCGAATCCCAGTGTCAGAGGAATTTTTCTCCTATAACATTTGCCACTACAATCTTTGTGGAATGATTCAAAGCACACATTTCCCGGGCTATTCACCCGCGATTCTAGGTAAGTGACAGTTAGGTTAGGAATAGTGACATATAGAGCAAAGTTTGAGGCAGTAGGTTAGGGATATTGATAGTAATATTAGTGACATGTGACTGCTTGGGTAAGTAAATTGTTACAAAGTATTTGAAGGGCCACCTCAAACCATTTCTGTAATTAACGATTATTGTGACCTTAAATAAAGGTTATTTTATATTCTTAGGCAATATTTGAAATCCATAAATATTTGAAAACAATAGTTCATTTATTAAACTTTGATCATAACCAGCGAATTTTTAGAAATATAATCCAGAAATAATATCCTCCTCTCACGCAGCTGGCCCGGGTTCAAATCCTGGTCGGGACAAGTTACCTAGGTGGGAGTTTTTCCTCACCCGTGAGACAAATGTCGGGTAACTTTAGGCCCTTGTGGTCCCCGGATATCATTTGGCCGTCATATCTTCATCCCATCCTCGCCTTGTTTGGAGTGAGTGTGTGTGTGAATGGTGTGTCTCGTCCTATGTATTCGTGTTGTCTCGGAGGTGGCCCCGGCATTGGGCTGATCACTCATCCGGGGAGGCCCTTCCTGTCCTTGTCTGGTCAAAAAAGTATGTATGTGATCCCAACAGGTCGCGGCCCTGTAATGCCCGGGAGGCTTGGGTCGCTTAAATATCCCTAAATGGAAGAGGTGACACTAAGGTGAAGAAAGAAAGAAAGAAAGAAAGAAAGAAATAAGATCGCTTTTAATATAATATAATGAAACTTCTCATCTGGTCATTTAGGGCAATTCCGGGAGATTTGCCGCGCCGGTAGAGATGCCGCATATACGAAAAGTATAGGTTCCCGATATTTCTAACAGATGGGAATAAGCACTCTTCCTCATTGTTGCGAGAGAGCTGTTGTGAGCTGAGGTTGTAGAATTTAGCGGCATTTTTTACATGTTTACTGATTGTTTTGTCTTGTAAGTACCACTATTTTACGTACAAAGTTTTTGCACAGTTTCATTACATGTACTTGAAATGTCTTTTTACTGTAAAAAATCAACATTTAATGCACAGTGGGTGTTATAAGAATCACTGTTCATGCCATTGAATGTGATTTCATCCATCTTTGTCATTCGATGTTGTACTAATTAGCTGCGGCATCTCCACCGGAAGATTGGTAGAGTTGCCGCACAAAAGTCAGGTGGAGACGCCGCAAGCAAAATTTCCGTATTCAACTAATTTGAACAGAAAATTTCACTAGGAAAAATCTATTTAGTAATCGTAATGAACGATAGTATTTAATTCTTTAATTCAATATAATTATATTTACTGGTTTCAGAATATTTAATTAGAATATGATTTTATTTTAATATTTCATACCATCAGGACTTCTAACTGAAGCTGCACATGTAGAAGAACTAAAAATGCAGAAGGGAAACCAGAACACAGTGAGGAAGGAACTGTCTACTAAAAACAGTCTACTAGTAGTATACTAGTAGTTCTGTAGGTCGAGCAATCGTGAAAAGGAAAACCACTGCTGCCCCTGATGTTCTGACTCAGATCGTTGCTGGGAGTGTTGGGAGAACTACTTCCTAACGACCAAGAATGGATCCAGTTCGTTGTGTGTAAAATGTGGCTACATGAATCCTGCACCATGTTTGAGGATATGTGCATTGACTGTGACCGAAAACTTTTAAGGAAAGAAAGTGACAAAAATGAAAGAAAGAAAAATAGCGGCCATAACTACAAACACGAACGCAAGCTGAATTGCTTTCGAAGTTCCTATAGCCGGTTTTTAATTTTAATTTTTTCCAATTACAGTAATAATATAGAAAGCTATTAAATTCATGCAGTGAATTAATTTTTGTATGAATTATGATATGAATTATGATCGTTTTCTTCTGCGGCAAATCTCCCTGACTAGGAGCGGCATCTCTACCGGTATGCCCGGGAGAGACGCCGCAGTGACAACTTTTTTTCGTCAATCTGTAACACACTTGGTTTTCATTTTTTAGCTATTGTGCTTTAAATTTAGTGAAGTAGACATAATGAATTTTCAACCTCTAAGTTTTCAGCTAAATTGAAGAATTTAGAAGGATATGGTAATAACAAACGCAAAATATGCGGCATCTCTCCCAGACTTACCCTATCTGTATCACGTTTCACGTAGCCTAATTTATATTTTTGTTTTTCGAACCAGCTTTTGATTTAATTTCTCAATTCTTGTGTTTTGTCCATTTCTCAATGTTTCTGATTGTTCTCGATGCATTTAAACTAACTATATTATCGACAGGTGAATGTTATAGTTGAGTGAAAGTCACTGTATAAACTCTACTGTTCCTCGCTATGTGTGCGCGGACGTTCTTCTGACTAACCTGATGTATGATTTAAAATGAAATTATTGTCCTAATTTTCTCTTAACGTGTGTATACAATTCATTTGTAACACGCGAAAATATGACCACATCACTCTTTCTCTGGAGATATTAAACTGGCTTCGACTTCATACATGCCATGATTTTCACTCTCTTCTGCTTCTCTTTCAAATCCCTCAATCCTCAGCACCATCCAATTCATAAATACACATTAATACGCGTTCAACACAAACACTATCACTACTATCACTTCCACAGCTCTTTCGTTCACTACTTCCACAATTCGATTATGGAACCCCTTGCCCATGAATGTCAGGGACTGTCAAAATTTCAGATAGTTAAAACAAAAAGTATTATGTAGCCTACTTTACTCAGGCGTATAACTTTGCATATAAAAAGTATTAACTCTAACTGGTTAAGGATGTAAATAATATAAAAATTCATAATTGCTACTTTCCATTTTTATTATTGTGTAGTGTTTTTATTGCACTTTTATTATTATCATATTGTGGCAATTTTACTTATTATTATTGTAATTTTTATTTATTATTATTGTTGTTGTCTTGTAATTTTATTTTTCATTTTTTGTGTCAGTGCTATTTTATTTTCTTTAATGTATTTTTACTTCCTCTGCCCGTACTACAGGCACTATAGATAGAGGACGTATTGTTTTCGTCCCCAAATTCGAAGTTGAGTTTTTAACATAAATACATGTTTTAAGGTGCCATGAATCCAAAAGTACTATTTTCGGAAACATGTCTGTGTGTCTGTATAGGCCTAGACGTCTGGTGAAGAACCAAGCTCCAGAACGGAAAGTAGTATGCAAACATCATTTTGTATTTGCGTCAGGTACCTTCTGAAGATGTGAGACGAAGATTGACGAACGTTTCTTTTACTTTAAGGGGACTTCACATGAAATTTTTTTTGTTTTTCGCACTTTTCAGACGTTGCCGACATTTCAGTCTTTCATTATATTGTTTTCAGAAAGCTGTAATCATGGGTACAAGTATGGAAATATGTCACGCAAACAAGGAACAATGTTTATAATTCCGCAAAAGCAGCTCAGAATATGCGTACCCTCAAAATTCAATCTCAGACATCTACGAAACGACCGGCTGTTACGGATATCGGCCATCTTGATTATTTACGTCAAGTTTATACAAGGGGGCCAGGTTGTGTAAAGTGTTGCACACATTCAGCCTTGTGCAAGGATTATTAGTACACTTTTTCTCCTCAGCTGTGTATATTCCTGGTATAAATGTTACAACTGGATTATTAGTAAGACTGATAGTATTTGTACGGGCAGTATTGGTTTTGTGTTCAAGCAGTGTACACTAGACACATTATCTTCGTTGTATGAAGCAAGCGGATTCATTGCTTCAACATAAACATCAGCCGGACGAATAACTGTCGTGAGCGCGACTCCCGACCGGCATTCGAGCGGTCCACTCACGCTCATATTGATTTTTCCTTCGGGATCTGGCGAGCGTGGTTTGCCCATCCCCAGAACACATACTATTTTTATTACATTGCGTAATATAAAATAATATTATTGCCAAGATGAGTTAAATTGACAACAAAAAGGAAACAGTGCTTCGGCCAGATTTGTGATTCAGCCACTGATGGGCTCATGAGCTTAGGATTGCCATCAGCCTTTCCCATGTCGCTGTTCCCAAACATTTCGAACGCAAGACCCCATTTGGATCAAATGCACATATCAACAATGCATCTATAAACTGGCATGGCTTTTGCATACCAGTACACATTTGAAATCAAACAATATTGCCATTGTCAACAGACAATATCATTATTTTATCCTTGAGGTACCAACCCCCAGTTCAGTAAACCCTGCCTTAAGTCAAGACACATGCAGAATGCTCATCAATCCGAATAAGTGCCACTATGGTACTTGATAAGATTGTATGATGGACGGGAAATGTCTGTACGCGCGATAACTCTAATACGCTTTATCAGATTTCCATGAAACTCGGTATATGCATTTATAACGTCCTTGGGACGAAGCCTATCGGGTTTAGACCAAATCGGTTGACCGGTACCGGAGTAATGCCCATTAAGGGCCTAACCTGTGAAAATATTCATCAAATGCAAATCAGTTCTCATGACAATAATATTGTTTTCACTGCCCATTTACGGCTTTGGAAGTTGCAATAGACTGGGCTTTGTCAAATAACATTACCCACATATTCCTTCACATATGCTTATCAAACTTTAGACCTTTGTTTTTCCATAAACCCTGCTTAATGAATCGATCTGGAGCTTAACTCGGAGATCGATTACAAAAATAGATTCTTTTCTGTATATCGTAAAGACAACTGTCCCTGATTAAACAAAAACATGACATAGAAAGTAAAGAATATAAGATTTCATCTAGAAGTTATGAATATAAGATATAAGTTTTCAGATATTGGCCTATTAACTTCATCTGGCACTTTGTTATATCAGTTGGCCTAATTTATATTTTCTGATCTTTTTGTATGCAGTCATGCTTGTTATTTCTGACCACACAATATCCGATCTTTGTTATTTTATTTTACCTTCGCTATGGAAACTAATAATTACTGACATGGAACACATTTCACAAGGGAGCAAAAACGATCACATGTTCAATGGCTGTCTACAGACTGTCAGCATTTTTATGCTAACTATCCTATCCTGCATTAAAAACAAACAATACCAAATTAAAATTAAGTAACGTGCATTGTGCTGTGTTCTTTTATTTTCGACATAGAACGAGGTATATAAATCGCAGGGTATGAAAATTAATTACTCACTAATTGCGTTGCTTCTGTCACATTGTTGCAGTTTTGCACAGTAATGGATTTTTCTGCTTGAGGCTCGTGCCTGAAGAGCCGGTAGACATTTTGTCGAACATCATTTGGCAGTCTATAGTTTTTGCTTGTTGTTTGACGAGCGTGTACATTATACATTTCGTTATGACGCTTTTTATATCTGCTTGTGTCGTTTTTATTTATGTTTCAGAAAGGATATTTCAGATAACTAGTAATATATCGCCGTGGGTGAGTTGGTAGCGTGACTGCCAGCACCATGGGCTGTAAAGTTTCCCTCCTGGGTCAGGACTGGGTATTGTGTCCTCATTCCCATCCAGCGAAAGGAGCTGGCCCGGGTTCGATTCCCGGCCCGGTCGGAGATTTTACAGAGCTGTAAAGTTTCCCTCCTGGGTCAGGACTGGGTATTGTGTCCTCATTCCCATCCCGCGAAAGGAGCTGGCCTAGTGGCCTAGTGTCTCTCCTGTCCCAGGGCAGGATCGGCTTCCGGACGACATGATTGTTAATACATCTTAGTAGCTACAAAGCGAATTTAGATAAAGAACTTAACTAAAGTTCGGGCCTACCATCCGACCGCTGCGTCATCTACCACAGGCAGATGGCAGGATTGGGGTCAGCATGTCGACACTCATGGCCGTTAATGATGGTTTCCGCGACCGGAGCCGCTACTTATCAATCAAGTAACTCCTCAGTTTGCATGACGAGGATAAGTGCACCCCGTTCCAGACCTTCATACCTCATAAACATCCGAGGAGGTAGCGGGGGTCGAAATCGGGCCTACTGATCGGTAGCCAGCAACGCTAACCACGAGAGCATGCAGGCGGTCTATTTAAATAAAGAACCACTATAAAATGTAAATCGGAGCGTTGCCTAGAAGGCTGTAGAACTGTATCATGGTTAAAATATAAATTATCATAAGAAAATCGAACGATAGAGGAGAGAAAATCATTTTTGTGCCAAGTGAGTACTTTCCTCAGAAAAAAAAATTCCCTCTAAACAATGCTTTACTTGATAAGTATTATCCGTACTGTTATAATTTTTTCACATCAGTAGAGGAAAGAATAAGGAATTAATTTTCCTTTTGTGGTTTTTTCAATAAAGTTGACATTAAATTAAATTAAAGCAAGGAAATTAAATACAAAGATTAAAGCTTGGACAACATAGTCCTCTGACATTATAAATGCGTATACCAAGTTTCATGAAATACGATAAAGTGTATTTGAATTATAGCGCGTGCGGACACACGGACGGACAGACAGACAGACATTTTCCCGTCCATCACACAATCTCATAAAGTACCATACCACTTAATAAAATCAGGTAAACTGATATAACAAAGTGGCAGTATGTTTTTGTTGAATCAATTATAATTGCAATTATGATATGCAGAAAATAAGTTTTTCTAATGAGATTAAAATCGACCAGCGTCAGCAGAACTACAGATTTGTGATACCTTGACAATCGCGCACTCACATAAAAATAAAAAAATAAAATAAAAAAAAAAAATCCATGTCAAATCGGCCGGCCGGGATTTGATCCGGGGACCTCCAGAATACGAGTCTAAGACGTTACTATTTGGCCAACTCAGTCAGTTTGACGGTGTTGTTTGATAAGCATATGTGAAGGAATAGTGTTAACTGTCAAATTTTACCGGTAGACAAAAATTAAAAAAAACATGTGACTTTTAATTAGTCGTTACTCTGGTATCGGTCATCTGATTAGATCCAAAATTAATAGGCTTCTTGCCATGGACGTTATAAATGTTTTTACCAAGTTGCATGAAAATCCGATAAAGCTTATTTGAGTTATGGGGCCTTTTGTTATATAATACTATAAAAATGCACTAAATTGAGCATTATTCCGGTACCGGCCAACTGATTTGGTCCAATATCAACAGACGTCTTTTCATGGACATTATGAGTGTGTATACTAAGTTTCATGAAAATCGGATAAAGCGTATTTGAGTTATAGCGCTTTTAAATAAAAACACCTAATTGGGTTTGACGCCGGTATCCGTGAACCGATTTGGTTCAATATCAATAGGTTCTTCCCATGGACATTATGAATGCTTATATCAAGTTTCATGAAAATCCAATAAAGCGTATTTGAGTTATGGCGCGTACAGACACACGGACAGACAGACAGACAGACAGATAGACGGACAGTCATTTTTCCGTCCCCCACACACAATCTCATAAAATACCATACTGGCACTTAATAAAAACATTGCAATATTATGAAGAAGATATAAAAGGACATAAAACATCAGAGGCTTAAAAGCATAAAAATTATACAGGCAAAGCGTAGGAAGTAATATTACAACTGAAACTGTTCTACGTTTGAATATTTGTTCATGTTCTTTCTCCTTGGTACAACCCCCCCCCCCCCCCATTGTTCGAGTACGATATACGATAGAACCAGGCCATATAAATGCTAATGATAAATGAACGTCCGCGAGTTTTAAACCTAGTAACTGTGAATTATATTCATATCACATCACCACACTTGGATTACATTATTCAACTCATTGTATTTACTGCAGATTCATAGCCTCGCTTTATGAACATGAATATGTCTGTCTGCGTGTCTTGCTTCACTTCGCTGGTAGAACACAATATCCACTAGCCCTAACCTGGAACACAAACTTTATGTTTTATGTAACAGTGAACTGACAATAAAATTAAATAGTCTTAATACCAGCAACTCAACAATATTTTATTTTAATATTTGCCCAGGCCTTTCGGCGTATTTCTGCCATCTTCAGGGTATTTTCTTTTGCTGGTTTGGATGCCCCAAACAGAAACACAACGAAGATGCCACAGGAGGGTGATATAGCTGATGACTAGGGCAAGGCATTTAATGACCATAAAATAGTAAAAAATTGAAAAATAAAAAAATGCATTTATGACCTAAAAATAGTGAAAAATTACCAAAAATAATAAAAAAATGCCCAATAAATTTAGATGTATTATCACTTATAATTCTTTTTTTTAAAGTACTGAATTGCTAAAAACAATTTATGATAGTGCGTTATACTGTATATGAATGCACATTATAAAACACACTTAGCCTATTTTGTTGCTAAGGAAGTAAGTAAATTTGTGCTACCTGGACACCCTTAGCGAAAAAGAAATTCTTTCTGAACTGGTGCCCATCAAATTGCCCCTAGCAAATATGTGCCATTTAAAAAGAAAGAAAATAGTCTTTATTGCTACAAGACAAACTGCTATAGCCTAGTGTTTACAATAAACCTGATTTAAAATGAACTATGAACACTTGGCGGATATTCTCAAATAAAAACGATTGTCTGAAAGTAACGATTTGTAGGTGGAAAAACTTCTCTATACCTCCACTGGAACATGACCTAAAAATGCCGAAAATTACCTAAGAATTCCGAAAATGACCTATAAATTGGCAAAAAAATGACCTATCCATTGGAAATGACGAAAAATGCAAAATAATGCAAAAACAAGTTGCCCTTATTTAATCAATTATTTTATGATACACATTTATAATATTCAAGGTATCCTTTAACCTTCATATGAAAAAGTTGCAAAATCATCAAATGCCTTACCCTACTGATGACGATTTAATGATAGTGTTTTTATAAAGCTTTACAAAATCTTGATTTTATAAATGTGACAAGATGTAAGAGAATGCAGTTTTGGTTTTAATTGTTGAGGCACCCAAACCAGCAAAATAGGTTAATCTTTGAAGATGGCGGAACTACGCAGAATGGCCTAGGCGAATATTAAAACAAAATATTGGTGAGTTGCTGGTAGCAAGTTCATTTTATTTTATTTTTCGAGCTCAACGGTTTATAACATGTATTTTAATACCAGTGAACTGACAGTTTTAGAAGAAACAGTCAGCCTATATTAATGAATGGCGGTTAGGGTTTAGAGATAGGAAATACTGTGCAAAAAGTTACGTTATTTCGCGTATTTTTAATAATGCTATATTTCAAAAATTAAAAAATGATAAACTTTAATAGTGTTTCTCTTAAAATAATGTTATTGAAAACATAATAAACACAAGGGATGGTAGGCCTGGGCAGCACAGTGAGTACTGATCTGGTTTTCTGTGCTCGAAGTCGCGGTTTCGATTGCGGCGCAAGTCGATGGGATAAATGTGTGTCAGGACTAGGTCTGTAGATTTACAAGCATGTAACAGAACTCATGCGGGACAAATTCTGGCACGCCGTCAACGGTCACAGGCATAAGTTACAGAACATAACCAGTCATTTCATAACTATATAACTAACCAGAAGAAATGCATTGAATTAAGCAAGTAAACTAGATGATGTAATCAGTTATTCTTAAATGCACTGATGTTGCTTTGAATACAAGTCTTTCTTTCTTACTCATAGTTTTACATCTCCCCTTTCAGAAATTGCGCTTTCATATACAGGGCAGCGACCTGTCGGGAGAGGGATTATCTAATGGTCACATATACATACTTTTTTGACCAGGCAAATACATGGAGGTGAGGGATCGGCTGTAAGCCGGGCCACCTCCAAGACAACACGATCATATAGGATGAGGAACAACATTGGTAAACACTCATTCTAATCAAGGCAAGGAAGGGATGAAGATGATAATGACGGCCGGGGCCTGATGATATCCGGTGACCACAAGAGCTTAAAGGTACCAGACATTTGTCTCATAAGTGTGGAAAAACCCCGGAAAAACACCATTTAGGTAACATATCCCGACCAGGGTTCGAACCTGGGCCCGCTTCGTTAGAGGAGCGCCACAGCGTTGGGCTGAATACAAGGCACTAATAATGTATAATTATTCTTGATTCGCTGATTCATTCAGCTTTATTTAAACCCATTTGAACATTGAGGCCATACTAAAAGTTCAAGTTCTGTGTATTTGCCTACCAGTAGGCCATGATGTGCAGTTTTCTGTCATTCCAATTGAAATTCATTTTTAATTAACACTATACGGAGTTCGCCGCCGTAGGTGGGTTGGTAGCGTGACTACCTTCCACCTTGGTGGCCCGGGTTCGATTCCCGGCTGGGTCGGGGATTTTTCAGCGTTGGAAAATCTCCTTCTTGGGTTCAGGACTGGGTATTTTGTCCTTTCATTCCCATCCCGCAAGAGGCAAATCTCCGCGGAGTCACCCTTGCCTGAATCACCTCGGACGAGTCATGGTCGTCATCCCACAGCTTCGTCCCGAGGTCTGGACCTGCCTTCGGACATAATACTCATCATCATCATCATCATCATCTTCATCTTCATTATGTTCATCACCATCACCACTATGATACAAAATGAATTAATGACGATGAGTCATGGTACGTAAATATCAAATTCGGCATTTTTCTTTACTATGGAATAACTAAAGTTAAACTGGCTGGCCACAGGGTTAGAACCCGGAACCTCCCGAATACGAATCCAGCTCATTCGGTTCACAATAATTTGTATAATTTTCAATGGAAAATAAATGAAATCTAAATATTTAACTCTTCCTAAATATTTAAGTATGTTTATTTTTTTCACTAATCACAGTTAGCCTACATTTTATAAATAAGTTTATTTATTTTTACTTTTTGTGTATTTTTCGATTTCTTTTCAGGTTTATTACTAGGCAATGTCTTTATGGTAATCCTAATAAGAACTATGCTAATATTGGATTCCCCGAAAAATAATAAAGGGGTACGCCGTAGCGTAGTGGTCGAGGCGCTTCGCTACAAACAGGAAGGTCGCGGGTTCGATTCCCGATGAGGTTGTTGGAGAATTTCAATTGGCCTAATCCTTCTGGTGGCCCTATGGCCCTAGGGTCGACTCACCCTCTAACAGAAATGAGTACCAGGAGCATTCCTGGGGGTAAAGGCGGTCGGTGCGTAAGGCTGACAACCTTACCACCTTCACGTGCCGAATGTCCAAAATCTGGGAGCATCAACCTCCTGGAACCCTCTGGGCCTCCATGGCCTGTATAGGGTTTACTTTACTTTACTAATAATAATAATGATAATGTTGAAGATGATGTTGATTGTAATAATACATAATTTATTGTTCGATGCTGTGTCGCTCACGTGCGATGCGTTTTATTTAAAGGACGCAGTTAGTGTGATTCCAAAGTATTAGAGCAGGACAGGGTGAGGAGTCTGTGCCGCAGTGTGATTTCGACGCCGAGCTGGCGACTGCAGTGCCCATTCGTGCGGCCGCACCGCGCCTAGCAGAGTCTAGGTCAGGAACTGTATTTATAATTCCCGCACTTCCATTATATGCAAGTATTCCTCTTTTTTCTGCGTCACTAAACCAGGCCATGGAGTAATTTCAACTTCCCACTAATTGCTCATGTTTCCTGCATGTACGTTTTCATAGGAGCATAATAATAACGTTTAATAACAAACTAAGAATAAATAGGATGTTACGAGGGGCGTCCATAAAGTAAGTTCCCCTGGGGCCGTTTACAGAAAGAAAGCACATTTTAAAGGAAATGTTTATTGCAACACATACAGCAAGTGTTGAGCTTATTTTTTCAACATATATCGTGGGACCAACGTTTGAATACCTGTGTCGGATAAGTCTGCCGCCTGGGATTTGAACCACTGTGTGGCAACCATGTCCGTCTGTTTTTCATTCTCCGTCATTTTCTTGAGGTGTAGGTAAAGATGGAAAATCAATGAGAGCGAGATCCGGGCTGTAGGGTGCATTCTTAAACACCTCCCAGCAAGTCTCCTGCAGAAGTTCGACTGGGAGGTGTTTAAACAGTCACCCTACAACCCGGACCTCGCTCCCAGTGATTTCCATATTTTTCTACACGTCAAGAAATGATAGAGAATGACAGAGAGGCGGACATGGTTGCCGCAAGATGGTTCAAATCCCAGACGGCATACTTCTCCGACACAGGTATTCAAACGTTGGTCCCACGGTATGAAAAAGACTCAATTCCTGTGGCGAATATGTTGAAAAATAGCTGAACACTTGCTGCATCTGTTGGAATAAATATTTCCGTGTGTTTGGTTTCTCTAAACGACTCCAGGGAAACTTACTTTATGAACTGCCCTCGTAATAATGACAGTAAAGATTTAAAAAATCCCTTTAGGCAAGCCTACAGGCTGAGGTAGATTTCGAAGTGCTTTTGGTTTAATTTATTGTCGCTGCGCAGCACTCTTCTTCTGCAAGAAGAGGAAAGAACACTTTTTCAAACATTCAAATCTCGCCTTATGTGAGAGCTACCGAGAAACTGGTTATTGGTTTGTAGAGTATTCATCAAGAGCTTTTCAGCGATACTCCACAAGACGTGGTTTCAAAAATTTCTAATTTCCATCCCCCCACACCCACTCGTACCCCTAAAACCCCGAATAGTTGGTGTCACTGTGAACTCCATAGGGAGTACTCTAATTTATTCAAACAAAGTTTCCCTCTATACTTCATAGGGGCCTAGATATAAAGTTTTCAAAATTTCAACCCCCTCCCCCGTCCTGCCCCTTGGGCCAATTTTGCTCATTAACGAACTTGTCCGAACTATTGGGCCTAGAAATAACATAATAAAATTTGGATCAAATATCATCAAAATTACGGCCGCTAGCGTGATATATATAGGCTATCACATTTTTTTTTTTTTTTTTTTTTTTTTTTTTTTTTTTTTTTTTACGGGCGGTTGTTTCGTATTTAGGGAGGCATGAAACGCAGAGTTATTAAATAAATTTTCGAAAATCATGACGTGGTATCGATTGCAATAGGTAGATTTTTCTTCGAAATCTACCTAAAATTAACAGGGAATCTGAAATCTGATTCGGATCTCATTTTAAATAAAAGCTTCTGGCCGATCGTTTTACCTATTATATCGAGCTAAAACATTAAGTTTACAGTGCCCACCTATGTACAGTTCTTCTCCTTTTAATAATACTTACAAAGGCGCAATTTATCGACTGATAACAATTGTACCGAAAAGGTGATTAACTTTTTAACATCCTCACACTTACTTGAACATGGAACGAGTTAAGAGTGACAATTTGTGTAAAAAACTATGAGAGCCCTCATGTAGATATTGTGTTTAGAATCGCTTATAAAATTGTTCACTGTATAATTTTTTCTTAGAGACGCGTTTAAGTGCGGGACATTCTTGTAATACAAGGATTGTAATATCAATTTGAAGGACATGTAATATGCAGTAACCTATTTTAGGTCTAGGGAAATAAAAATGCCTTTGAATTGCAACCATAACTCTATACAAATACAGTGGAGTCCCACGCAAGAGTTGGCCAATGACGCGGGTTTCTGCGTCGCGGCGGGCACAGGTCCAACTCCCGAGCGATCGGGTGAAATATCTACGCAAATAAAGAAGCGATCGCTGTAATGATTCAGGTTCTCACATCTACAGTTAAAATTACAATGAAAATAACCACGTACCTCATCACAAGAGATGTTGGAAATGTCCTCCTCTTGCATCCACACAACACTGGCAATTTTCTTTCATGCGCATAAGTTCAGCTTCCCAGATATAGTTATTTCTCTTGTGATACTATCTTTAAGTTCTTCTAATGTATGTGGAATTGAACTTTACACTTTATTTTTCAAGTTCCCCCATGAATAATAGTCACATAGGCTATTGTTAGAAGAACTTAAAGACAGTATCACAAGAGAAATTAACTCTATATCGAAAGCTGAACTTAGGCGCGTGAAAGAAAATTTCCTAAAAAGGTGGATGCAAGAGGAGAACATTTCCAACATATCTTGTGATAAGATACGTGGTTATTTTCATTGTAATTCTAACTGTAAATGTAAGCAACTGAATCATTACAGCGATTGCGGCTTTATTTGCGTATATATTTCACCCGATCGCTCGGGAGTTGGAGCTGTGCCTCAGCGATGCAGAAACCCGCGTCATTGGCCAACTCTTGCGTGGGACTCACTGTTCATCAAGAACTTCCGATGGTGAATGATGGTTTTTACTGCGATGTTGTATAGTCCTACAAGTTAGAAAGAAACCACCGCGGCCTGCGCGGAACATAGCTGCACTTGCAGCAATCCCAGCCTCGTTCCGCGCAGGTTTCTTTTTAACTTGTAGACCTATGTTATTGTTCATAGATGACATTCTCCCTCATCATTTGTGCAAACCCTTTTTTCACTAGCTGTTCTACTAAACTGAACAGTAGGTATGTGTCTGTTTATACCGTATATTTTCCTTCGTTGTTCTCGAACTTAAGTTTGAAAGTTATTTGAATGAATCTACCGATAAATTAATTAATTTTACATTCTCTAGTTCAAATATTTTCTCAGAAATGACGATATTTGATCATTTTTACTGAACACCAACAATGAGAGGATTAGGAAGCGGTCCAATTTGTCAGTTTATACTGATAACGCTTGCATGACACTCATTTGACAGAGCCGGAGATTGCGTGACTGATACAATGCATTTATGGTTCCGAAATAATTTATGGTTATATATTGGCGAAGGTTATTGATACAACTTAAATTCGTAGTAATAGTGTATTATTAACAATAAAAGCTCATCATTGTGGAATAGAAACAGTTTCTAACAGTTAAAATAATATGAAATCATATGTTAGAACCAGAGGGTTCTATCTAAATTTTGTAAAAACTATTTCTTCCTTTCTTTTATTCTTTCTTTCTAGTATCAAATAGTTCGGCGATCGTTGATATAATCTGTCATGTTTTGTTTGAAAACTCGAATAGTTAGGCCTATATAATTTTAATAGGTAGGCTACTTTTAATTATAGAGCAAAGAAATTGTGTTTATCAAATACGCAAACTTATTTTTACGTTCAGAAAATTTTAACAAAGACTACGCCTGTTCATAAATTCTTGAAGAACAAGTTAAACTCCCCACCCTCACGAAGCATTGACAAGAATATGATTTAAACATTTTAGAGAGGGAAGGAGTTTAGGAATGTTCAAAGTATAATATTACATTTAGACCAATTCGATATTTTAACATGGAAGTAAATAATTTAATACTGTATATGTAAAGTTCAGCGTTATGACAGTATAGGCCTACTACAATGTACATGCCACTTCCAG
This sequence comes from Ectobius pallidus, assembly GCA_964059195.1. NCBI lineage: Eukaryota > Metazoa > Arthropoda > Insecta > Blattodea > Ectobiidae > Ectobius > Ectobius pallidus. Next base: position 191,994,242 of record CAXKWD010000002.1, read on the forward strand.
TCAAAATTCTATCAAAATCTATACATTTTAAACTTTTTTTGAACTATTTAAGTACAAGGTTAAAAACTGGCAGCTGGAAGTTAATAATTCCTCCGTGTAGGAGACAAGCATTTAATTTCCATGCGTCTCTGAGAAATAAAAAACAAATAAGTTTTTTAATGAACCGATTATAGAATCGTGGAAACTTTTACTAATGTGAAGATTTAAATTGTTTCTTCTAGGACAATATCCTTTTTCTATGGGATTTGAATATTGTGTTATATTTTAATTTCGTAATGAGTACGTATATTATTTCTTTTCGTACAACTATTATGACATTACGTACTGAACATAATACTCTGATATTTAATTCTATAACATAATAATCCACACTCCATTTTTTAAAGCGCAATATTCGACATCCACTTTACTCTTCTTGTCTGATCTTGAAAGTGACATGGCAACGGTAGAATTAAATAGTGTGTATCTTATCTAATAAAGTTTTCCCCTGAATTGTTCTTAGCACCTTCATTTCACATGTGCTTAGTATCTGTTAATTTACTTGTAATGGTAGAAATTAAGAGCAATATACATTTTCTATGTTGTAAACACAGTTGTATAAAACGAACAATTTTTCTATGTTGTAAACACAGTTGTATAAAACGAACAATTTTTGTTTTAATTTAAAAGGTTGCTGAGAGTAATAGGTGAAAACTGTAGTTTTGTAAACGCACTAGGGAGAGGGATAATCGTAATAATGGAATAGGAATCCAGAGGTTTGGCTTTAAAAATGGTGTGTATTATTCGGTTTTGAAGTATTCTATTTATCAGAAACTAGTCAGCTGTCCTCTGAGTAATAATTTTGTATTGTATTCTTGAATGTGCATAACTGTAAATAAGTTTCTCTTTTCATTAGTGAAGTATGATGCTGTCTTAAATACCAAAAGAAAGATTAGCATAATAATTTTGTATATAATTTTTCCAATTAACCTCTTCACTGCTACTGACGTATAAATTTCCCACCACAAAAAGTGTATAGAAGTAGAATTATTATATTAATAAAATAATGAATCATATTAAAAAAAAAAAAAATAAATAAATAAATTCACAATTTCGCGAGCGCCGTGAAAGACACTACTACAGCGTCACTGAAGCAGACAACAGAACGTAATCCAATCTTCGCTGAACTAGCAAGACGCAAGTAGCATTATGTGCGGTCATTATTCAAAACTTTTCAAATCGTCTGTCAGCCATTGTGTTAAAGAGCGTAATAGGGATGCCGCCGCGTCAAGCAGCTTAGACAGTGGCGCAATCAGGGTTAAAAACAATAGATAATATTAACTAAATAGAAAAAAACTCTGAAAAAAATATGATTGAAATCTGTTAATCAACACTATGAGTTCCATGCTTACTCAATGGGAATAGAAAATTCCTCAGAAAACTAAAGGAATATTATCTAGTTTATGGAACCCGAAGGTTCATTGCCGCGCTTACCTGAGCTCGCCATTCAACCCTATTCTGTGCTAACTCAATCCAATCATCCCTCACAAATCTTACTTCCCTTAAGTCTACCCTAATATTGTCCTCAAACCTACATCTAGGTCTTCCAAGTGATCTTTTCTCTTCGGGTCTCCCAGTCAATACTTTTGAGATATGTCTTTCTTCCCACATGCGCGCAACATGTCCACCCATTTCATTCTCCGTGATAAACATTAGATAATATTAGATAAATAGAAAAACTAAATCAACATTATTGGTGAACTACAAAAGTAAATAATCTGAAAATACTAAAAGTACACTTAACACTATTTAATGAAACTTGTTAATGTACGATATTAATCCACGGGCCGAATTGAAAACGGGTTACGGGCCGTAGTTTTCCGTCTCCTGCCCTATATGCTTAACTTGATTACACCTAAGACGTCGTAGGACTAAAGTTATCTCTCAAAGTAGTAATTATTATTATTAAATTAAGTATTATTAGTCCCAAGATGACTATGCTTGTATACCTACTCCCCCAATCCCATTGAGCATGCATGCATTAGCGCTCGTTCAGAAATTTGCTCATTGTTATGGTTATTTTAAGACTGTTGTGTATTGCTACTTAGGCCCGTAGGCATCGTCTATGTGCCGATATTTAGCCCCACTAGAGTTCCTCTACAGTAGTGCAGAAAATCTACAAACATGGCGCTGGCGTATGCAGCAGACATAAATACTATAAACCAGCCTTTGTTTTGACAGTGTCTCTTCAGTTTTCTTAAAAGTACTCATATACACCATAGAGCATAGCGTTTTGTCTTACTTATTCTGTGATTCTTTCTTGACTAAATCATAACTGATTGAGAATTCAGTCTGTTTAATTACCCTGAATATACATCACGGATACAGTATTTGAAAATTCTAGCCACATTCTATGGTAAATACCTTACCACGACATGTAAGTTTTATCAAGATGCTTTGAACAGTTTAGGATTAATAAATTATTTTTATAAATTAATTATGAACAATGAAGCCATGGGACGTCAAAGTATTTACGATTGATTTGCCTATGCTTTATTCAACAGATTAGAAGATCTTAGAACGAGATAGATTCGAAATTGCTTCAAGTAATGCACTTTATACATTTTAAATCGATTTTTAAAGTTCGATATGCTAATGTAGGCCTATAGTGAATATAACCATTACCTAAAAATGTAATTTCCTTATGTGTACATTGGACACTTGATTTCTTTCGCGAATATGCCAAACTAACATGCTACTATACAGAAAATGTAAAAATAAAAAAAATAATAAATAAAAATAAAAAAATAATCAGATGAACCCCACTAATATTCAAATCCAAGTTACCAAAACTACGTGAATCTTAGCATAGTCTTTAAACTTTCACATAAGTGCAGAACATATTAAGTTGGTTCATATTCAGTTTGAATTGCGCCCGCCAGTAAAAGCAGTAAACGATATGCAGTGGCCACACAAAACTACAGTGATAGTTACTGGAGGGATATGTTCCCATGGAAGTGTTCAAGCTCTGCAACAGATTTGCAATTTGGAGCGCTGCTAACAGCTGACGGAAGCTCTAATCGAGAAATACAACGCATATCTCCCACTTCTTCGCTTCGAGTGCGTCACAAATAGCAGGTTGTTTAAGTGATACTGTACATTGAGGAGTGTATATATTACTTTCTTCCATAGCAGATATCCTACAATTGAACCCAGTATAAGAAACAACCAAAATATGTGATCATGAGAGAAATTTTGAACATGCGGAAGTTACCGCAGTGGCGTGCGGCGTCCGCCAGTCTGACCCACTGAGATAACATCGGTCTCATACATGACGCAGCACAGCTAGCGTGAGAGCCCGCCACTGGATAATTTTAATATTCAATACTGTGTACAGATCCAATATGCGGATTATATTAACGCTCTGACCTTCAGTAAGAAACATGCGACATTCCACAATACAATTACAGCTTCACTCGCTGGTTGGACAGAGCCTACCATAGACCACTCCGTCCTCTTTTAGCTTCCTGACTCCTACAGCCGTTATTGATGATTTTCATCCCCAGAGCAGCAATCCTCACAAGGCTGAGTGCATCCCGTTCCAGAATTTCCTACATCAGAAAAATCTAAGGAATACCAGGGGCCTGTGGATCTGTAGTCAGTAACCGTAACTACTAGACCACTCTGGCGGTCGAAAACAAGTTTTTCCAAGTCATGGAAGCTACAAGCCACTTGGGATCATGACTCATGAACTGCTTTTGTAGCCACGAGTAATGAACCAAGAACCACTAGCTTCGTCACGAGCTCCATGGAATTTGGAGGTCCTCACCAGGATTCGAACCTGGGACAGCCTGCACCATATTCACAAAACGCTACCGTTGAGCTAACCGGGGACCAATTACTTGTATAAGATTTTACGAACGTTACCAATATGGAAGGTGTCTTTCCCTATTATGCCTAATGCATTTCAGCTACCGATGAGAACAAAGGGGCTTTAAAATAGGTGGATCTTCTCATGGGTGACGACTTTTGGGGGAGGGGCAACGTATTTTCTGCCTCTCCAACTTTTAAGTTTTTACCATTTGAGGCCAAAGTATAGCTACTAAAAATTCAATTCTTGCCTTCTAACAATGTTTTCAAGTAGGCGCCTCTGGGTCTTTCACTTTACTCTGACGTTAACCATGGTTTTCAAACTGTACCTCGCTAACATGCCGAATTCACGTGGAGCCTTTCAGTACTGCCATTCCGATACTAATAGTTCATTTTATTAAGTGCCAGAATGGTACTTTATAAGATTGTGTGGGGGACGGGAAAATGTCTGTCCATCCCTCCGTCCGACCGTGTGTCTGTGCGCGCCACAACTTAAATACGATTTATCGGATTTTCATGAAACTTGGTATATACGCATTTACAACGTCCGTGGGAAGAAGCCTATTGACCAAATCGCTTACCCGGCACCGGAGTAAAGCCCAATTTAGTGCCTATTTTATGGTAACATAAATGCAAATCAGTTATCATGACAACATAATAGCCTATTGTTTTACAGTGTTCATATACTGCTTTAGTTATGACAAAATAACAATACTATTCCTTCACATACGCTTATCAAACTAGACCATTAAACTGAGCGAGGTGCCCGAGGTATTGGACTCGCATTCTGGATGTCCCTGGTTCAAATCCCGCAGCCGGCTAATTTGACATTTTATATATATATATATATATATATATATATAAGTGTGCGATTGTGAAGATATCACAAATCTGTATAGTTCTGGCGATGCTGGACGATGTTAATATGATTTTAAAAAATACTGGGCCTTTGTTCTTCCGTAAAGCCCTGCTTAGATGAATCAATCTGGAGCTTAGCTCGGAAATCGATAAAAAAAAGGAATTTTCTGCTGCATATCATAATTGCAATCATAACTGATTAATTTAAAGCATTCTTTTTTACATCTGTTTACCTGATTTTTTATTTAGAATTTATCACCATGTCCCGTTACCATAGTAACATTACATGCATTCAAAATACATTTTTAAAACATTACAGTTCTGTACTGATATTACCTTTAGAATACAAACTTACCACACCGTCTTACTTTGATTTACGTCAGTATCTTTCACATACTCGTTTATTCCTTATAATGCTTGTTATAGGCCTAAGCTTACATTTTCTATCTAATTTGGATGAACAAGGATTTACCATACTTACCGAAACTTCGTTTGTGACGGGATATTAATACTTCATTTTGATGGGCCATGTACCTCCATTTTGTATTATTTCTTTTATGAGGATGGATCTTTGATTTTCTGTGTTTGTTCGTTCGTCAATAAGACTATTGACTCTGTTGTGGAGTCCGGATTATCTGACTTTGAATCTCTGTATGTAGTGTATTTACGTCTTGATGCGCAATAGAGGTGTACATATTCTGATTTTAGCTTGCTTGCCCCTTTCTAACTCTGCAACCAACCACAGCTTTTAACTTGCTTGACAAGAGAGTAGGCCAGATTGCTACGATACTGTCGCTATGAGTCACAAACTCTTCATAACCTGGTGGGTTTCACGGGGCCTAAAGAAACTGCAAGGCCTGGCGGAAAGAATATGAAACTGGGTATATTAGTGCACAGGTAAGTCGTGCAGTTACTTAGTTGAGGAACTTCAGATGTGTTTAGAGTGCAAGTAAAAGGAGAATGAAGAATTTTACCCTGAAGGAAGCCGAGGAGAACCTAAAATGTGGAGAGTTTAAATTATCAATGAACAAAGGTACTAGTCAGGCATGGGAAAAATTTTCAAACATTTTCCAGAAAACATAAAGACATCAATAATACCAATAACAATAATAAAAATAATAAATGTGTTAGGACGCTAAAACGATTTTTAATACTTTATCCACCTTTCATTTATCTACATGATGAATTTCTTCTACCAGCATGTAGAAAAGCAAGAAAGTATTACCTACACTTAGCAACTACAGTTGTTTAGCTGATAAGAATGTCGCAAGTTTATTCAGACTTGATGGGTTGGGTTTAATCTGACCCATTCAAGTCTAAAGAAAGTTGCCTGCTTGCTAGCTGGGACGCTCGCAACTTGCTTGCCTGGCGTTGAAGCGGGTATAGGCAAGCTAAAATCGAGATTTTTACACCTCTATGCGCAATACAAACCTACACGCTGTTGAATCAAATACGAATAACAGTGGGTCCTTATTTCGTAGGGTCTCTTGAAGTTATATTATCGAATGTTAGGTTATAGCAGAGAAGAGTTAACTCCTTTTTCGAGTGTCCTTTGTAATTACTGACTCGCTATATGGTTGATGTTATAGACTACGTACGCTTGTGTTAGATTTATCTGTAATATCAGCCGATTTGTCCACGTGACGCCATCTTTTCACACCTTGTCATGGATGTACCTCAAACAACGAAGAATGATCCATTCTCTTATCTTCCTTCATAACATATTATTATCTTCCTCTCCTTATTTACACTCACGTTTTAATCTCCTTTCGACCTCACGAAAGCATAACCAAAATCTACTGCTTATTCCCCGACATACATCATCATTCTATTCTTCATCTTTCAGTGTATCAATTCCTCGCTTTTGGAATTCGTTGCCTTGTCATATCAGAGACTGTCGAAATGTACAATTTAGAAATAAATTGAATATCCATTTTATTAGTTATTAATTTTATTTTAGTTTAATTTATCAAACTTTTAATTAAATTCTTGTAATTTTATTGTCTGTAGCATGTTTAGTTTTAATTTATAATTGATCAATTCTTGTATTGTTTGTAGTATGTATTATTTACGATGTGTAACTTATAGTGTTACTGGTGCAGTGGAAGAAAAGTCCTTATGGCCTTAACTTCGCCAGTATAAATAAATAAATAAATAATAATAATAATAATAATAATAATAATAATAATAATAATAAATGTATGTTTGTCGAGAACTTAAATATTTTCATTGGGGAAGAAAAATACGTTTTCTTTGTGCTCCCTTGCACGTCGTGCACTTTTCCGCGAATAAATTATTATTATTATAAATTTTAAATTACTATTATTATTATTATTATTATTATTATTATTATTATTATTATTATTATTTCTATACACAAAGAATAATAATAAACTGAATAATAATAGTAAACTGATTTTCACTTTTAGACTTCTTTCATTTAATCGGTTTTCCAACGATCATATGAATATTTTTATATATTTACGTTTATTGATCAGGTTCGCATCCTAGTGGGGACCTCCAAATTTCATGGAGCTCGTGGAGAAACTGGTGGGAGCCACAAGCCACTTCGGTCATGACTGAGCCGCGAAAGGAATTGCAGCCACGAGCAATGAACCATGAACGTGACGTTATCACCTCGACCTTTTCTCGGTTTACAAATATAACATATCAAATAAAATACAAAGGAAGCTGACAATTATTTTGCTCGAGTACACTTTGCCTTTCATTTGTCACAACAGTTTAGTCTTATATGAACTAGAAAATACCACTTTAAATACTGCTTAAAAGAGAAAGTTAGCGAATGCCACCCAATCAAACTGGTCATCGTGTGAACAGGGAACACTAACAATATAGCACAATACAGGTCAGTTAGAAACGAAACCCTTAAAAACGAAATTTTGAATGACGTACAGTACTTGGAGATAAAGCCGCAAAAAGGAAAATGTGACAGCATAAACCGAATCTTTGATAACAGTACCGTACAGTTAAAGAAGCTACTTTTCGGAAGCTTTTCTAATTAAAAATGATCGTGTAGGCCTACTTGCGAATTCACATATAGGCTACACCCTATGCAAAGTGGGTATAATGACTCTTAAACGACGGGCCATATGCGGCGCAGTTTTGAAAGTAACACCCGATGACCGACGATATCGAGGTCTTAGATTCTTCTATAGCGTAAGCTACGGTATAGGTGAGAGAGAATGAATCCTCTTGCAGTGGCTGAAAAAAATGATATCGTAGAGGTACAGTGCACGCCGCTTATTGTGATCACTTCGGGACGCAGCTAATCTGATAACATTAACCGATTGATAACAATAGCCGAAGAAATTAATATTGAAGGTTATTCATTCATAGACAAGATAATAACACTACAAAAACAGAATTAAAAACTATTTATTCATAAGATAAAATGTAACTGTGAATCATTGAACCACGCAACTATTTATCAATCAGTTAAAAAGTTTTTAATTATTTTGTTTTCCTTTAGGAGTCCATTAACCAATTCTACATACTCAGTTACGAGTTACATGTGTCTTTTGAAATGTACTTAGCCTATCTGTGATGCACACCGCGTAGCAAAACTTCTAAGGCCTGTATGTTCAAGTCTTTTAATTTTACACTAGCAATAACTGTATGTCAACAATGTCATCTTCATAAATCAAAAGCTGTAGCCTTAGGCAGCGTTCACACTGAGGCGATAAGCGATAAGCGATTTATCGGAAGGAATTTGTTGCGACGATATATTGCCAGGAAGGTTCACACAGCGAGCGATAAATCTGCGCGACCTGGGCGATAAAAATTCCCTTTAGGCAGGCCTACAGGCTGAGGTAGATTTCGATGTGCTAAATATCGCCTTATATGAGAGCTATCGAGAAACCAGTTACTGATTTGTAGAGTACTCATCAAGCGCTTTTCAACGATACCCCATAAGACGTGGTTTCAAAAATTTTGAACTTCCATCCCCCAACCAACCACCCCAACTCGTACCACCAAAACTCCCGAATCGTTGGTGTCACTGTGAACTCCATAGGGAGTTCTCTAATTTATTCAAACAAAGTTTCCCTCTATACTTCATAGGAGCCGAGATATACATATTTCAAAATTTCTACCCCTCCCCGACCCTCCCCTGGGGCCAACCTATTGCAATGGATACCATGTCATGATTTTCGAAAAATTCGTTCATATCTTTACGTTTCATGCTCCCCTAAGTACGAAACCACCGCCCGTTCAAAAAAAAATTGTGTGATATATATATATATATATATCTTTACACGATAGCGGCCGTAATTTTGAAGATATTTGAACCAAATTTTATTATGTTATTTCTAGGCCCAATAGTTCGGACAAGTTCGTTAATGGGCAAAATTGGCCCAAGGGGGTGGTCGGGGGAGGGGGTTGAAATTTTAAAACATTTATATCTCGGCCCCTATGAAGTATAGAGGGAAACTTTGTTTGAATAAATTAGAGTACTCCCTATGGAGTTCACAGTGACACCAACAATTCGGGGGTTTTTGGGGGTACGAGTGGGGTGGGGGTGAGGGGATGGAAATTCGAAATTTTTGAAACTACGTCTTGTGGGGTATTGTTGAAAAGCTCTTGATGAGTACTCTACAAATCAATAACTAATTTCTTGATAGCTCTCATATGACGCGAGATTTTAATGTTTGAAAATAATAACACTTAAAAAAATTATTATAATATCATAATTTTGTCTTGTTTAGCGGCTTTGCTAATTTTATTCATTGCTGATCTTGCGCACGGCCTCCCAGAATATTATATCCTATTCTTGTTGTCAAAACAAATAATTGTAGGCTCTTCCTCTTTACCGAATTCAGTTCTTATTACTGCGGGTTTGCCATGCCAAGGCTAAAAAAGAAGAGTGCTGCGCAGCGATAATAAAAGCACTTTGAAATCTACCTCAGCCTGTAGGTCTGCCTAAAGGGATTTTTTTTTTTTTTTAACGGGCGGTGGTTTCGTACTTGGAGGCATGAAACGTAAAGATATGAAAGAATTTTTCGAAAGTCATGACATGGTATCGATTGCAATAGGTAGATTTTTCTTCGAAATCTACCTAAAATGTGGTGGGAACACAATCTTCACTACAAAAGTTACAATATCGTATGCAACAAATCGCTCAGGCGACCAGCATGCTGCACTTCGAGCGAGAAAGCACTTGCGATATGTTGCGCTATCGCGTGAGTGTGAACCTTTTTTATCGCCTCCCTTTAGATTTCAAGTATCTGTCCGTGCGTGTCGCGTATCGTATATCGCACCCTGCCTTAGGCTTAACTGAGGAGTGATAGGTTACATGATTTATTGCTTAAAAGAGAAAGTTAGCGAATGCCACCCCATCAAACTGGTCATCTTGTGAACAGGCAACACTAACAATACAGCACAATACGGCTCAGTTAGAAACGAAACCCTTAAAAACGAAATTTTGAAAGACGTACAGTACTTTGAAATAATGCCGCATAAAGGAAAATGTGATAATATAAACAGAATCTTTGATAACAATAAACAGCATTTTTCATTGTATCAGTATTAATCCATACGGGACTTCATAAAAGTGATAACATTATAATATTGACAACATTATCCCCGATTACATTAAGCGGTGTTCACTGTATTTGTGTTTGTACAAGGAAACTGGTTTAGTGTTATAGTTATTCACTAAATAGTCACAATAAATATAACCTGAGGTTCGGATACCTATATATCTGTAATAAAACTTAACAATCCAGTGACTAATTGTTTAGTAGGAATAATAGTAACCGTAACTGGTGAAATAAGAGTTGACTCGTAGAAATTTATAGTTTTGTCCGATCGTACCGGAGTCAACGCCGTGGAAAGCGAGTCTTTAGGAATGTGCTTCAATAATTTATTGCCGGTCTGTGAAAATAATAAATCTTCAGTTCCATAGTTTAATTCTATAAAGCATGCAAATGTGCGCGAGATTTTGGAGTCGATCTCACTATCTGATTTATTCCACACTTCCATCACAACACAATACATTGGTCTAGACACGCCAGACATCCATTTTGCTATTAGCAACTCGATAAATGTTACAGTTTATTGCTTCTCATTCACCATCATGTTCAGTCGGTTATACGTCTGCATCCTTTTACCAGCTAGTAATTTCCTTCGTTTATTATTAGCACCAATATGATAAGAAATATATACATGTTACCGGAAAACGCCCTCACCATATTCAGGTCAAGCCTTACTGTTACATTGTAGAACATTTTTCACTTATGAAAACAAATCTCAATATGAGTGCATCAAATTCAGCAAATAAAACTGCATGACACAGAAATAAGTCGTCATTCTTGTTTTATCCGCTATCCTACATAAGTTAGTTACAACGAAACAATAATGTATTATGTGCCAGTGTGAGATTGTATAGGGTACGGGAAATTGTCTTGACTGTCTGTCCGTCCGTGTGTCTGTACGCGCGATAACTGAAATCCGCTCTATCAGATTTTCATGAAAACTTGTATACGCATTTATAATGTCCGTGGGAAGAAGCCTATTGATATTGGACCAAATCGATTGACCGGTACCGGAGTAAAGTTCAATTTAGTGCCTATTTTATGGTAATATAAAGATTTTATCAAATGCAAATCAGTTCTCATGACAACATATTGCTTTACAGTGTTCATATACGGCTTTGGTAGCTGCAATACAATTAGCTATGACAAATAACACTATCCACATATTCTTTCACATATGCTTATTCAACTAGTCAGATGTTTGTTTATTTCGTTGATCAAGTTTAAATGAGTTCTACATGAATACTGTTATATGCAGAAGCTATATTACTGTGAAATAATTTAGGCCTACGTACATTAAGCGGAGTTCTTTGTCATTGCATTTTGTGAAATGTTGACATATTTTAAGAATTTCTTATATCAGTGTATACCGGTACGAGTATGAATTAAGGTTAAGTATCAAACTTTAGACCTTTGTTTTTCCGCAAACCCTGCTTAATTAATCGAAGTGGAGCTTAACTCGGAGGTAGACTACAAAAATAACTTAATTTCCGCATATCATAGCCTAATTGCAATTATCACTTTTTAAACAAAAGCATTCCGGCACTTTGTTATATCAGTTTGCTAATTTTATTAAGTGCCAGTATGGTACTTTATGAGATTGTGTGGGGGACGAAAAATGTCTGTCCGTCTGTCCGTCCGTCCGTGTGTCTGTACGCGCGATAACTCAAATAAGCTTTGTCGAATTTTAATGAAACTTGGTATACACGTTTATAATGTCCATGGGAAGAACCCTATTGATATTGGACCAAATCGGTTCACCGGTACCGGAGTAAAACCCAATTTAGTGTATATTTTAAAGTCGCAATAACTCAAATACGCTTTATCGGAATTTCATGAAACTTGGTATACGAATTTATAATGTCCCTTGGAAGAAGTCTATTGATATTGGACCAGATCGGTTGGGCGGTACCGGAATAATGCCCAATTTAGTGCCTTTTTATGGTAATATATCACTAAGGCCTGGATAACTCAAATACGCTTTATCGGATTTTCTTGAAACTTGGTATACGAATTTATGACGTTCTTGGGTACAAGACTATTGAATTAGGGCCAAATCGGTTGACCGGTACCGAAGTGACGAGTATATCAATATTAAATTTGTAATCAATATTCTTTCAAGGCCCACAATGTATTAAAAAACTTAACAAATTGCCAATCGTTTATTCATATTGTTAGCAACCTTGATTGATTTGTTTCTTCATAATGATGTCAGTGTGGCTAAATAATAATTTAAATAAACGATTTATAACAACTAGCCGTTGAATATTGATATTATAATGTGTATTCTATGGTTATGTAGACTACCGATATTTAGATTAGGTTATATTTTACTGTGAGTATTTTTCTTATTCGTTCCTGTGCAGCAATATACCTAATATAATTCCTGACAGATAGATTTCATATGCTTATTATTCATTCATAACCTTTAAGGCTGCTTTAAATTGAAACAGAGATATCAGCGAATCGTAGGTCTATTGCATCATTATTATTATTGCCGGCACATTTTGTTTTTGGAGTTAACTCGGACATCTATTACAAAAATAACTTTTATGCATGGGCCTATCATAATTGCGTGTATCACTGATGAAAAAAAAACATACTGGCACTTGGTTATATCAGTTTACCTGATTTTATTTTAATAGAATTCGTCATTCGATGTAACTGAAAAATAGGTCTTCCATCTTAATATTGTTTCAATAGAAGGAAAATCCATAGACGCATGATTTACCGCTATTAACAGTAATTCATGCGATTTTATATTAAAGAATAAAACACCATAGAGTGAAATAGACTCGCAAATAAATTCAGGCATGCAACATGAAGCTTGCAGAAAAATATATTAATTTTATAAAATTCTTCTGTAACTTAATCAAGAAGTAATTGTAAAATTAAAAATTTTGTAATTAATGTAACATTCTAAATTCTATTAATTCAACAGAACCGCCATTCTAAACGATTTGTAGATATAATTTTCAAATCTTACAATAAGGAAAGATAAATACTTAGGGAATTAAAACTACAATTTTCTAATACACCACTAACATTTAGAAATTCACAAATTACTTTAAGGGAGATAATCTGATGAAGTTTCAGAAGACCTACAGTACGTGTGTTCGGCATTGTTTTGTTCTCTACCCATACCAACATACTGTCGGTAGAGGAAATGTGATCGATCCTGAAATTCGAATATGTTTTGAGGTAGCGGTACCATGGATCTAAGGTACAGTGAGTCCCACGCAAGAGTTGGCCAACGACGCGGTTCCTGCGGCGCGGCGGGCACAGCTCCAACTCCCGAGCGATCGGGTGAAATATCTACGCTAATAAAGCCGCGATCGGTGTAATGATTCAGGTTCTTACATTTACAGTTAAAATTACAATGAAAATAAACACGTACCTCATCATAAGAGATGTTGGAAATGTTCTCCTCTTGCATCCACACAATACAGGCACCTTTTAAGGAAATTTTCTTTCACGCGCATAAGTTCAGCTTCCGAGATAAAGTTAATTTCTCTTGTGATATTGTCTATAAATTATTGTAATCTATGGGAAATTGACCTATGAACTTCATTTTTTAAGTTTTCCCATAAATAATATTCACATACTGTTAAAAGAACTTAAAGACAATATCACATAGGCCTATCACAAGAGAAATGAACTCTGTCTCCTAAGCTGAACTTATGCGCGTGAAAGAACATTTCCTAAAAAGGTGCCAGTATTGTTTGGATGCAAGAGGAGAACATTTCCAACATCTCTTGTGATGAGATACGTGTTTATTTCCATTGTAATTTTAACTGTAAATGTGAGAAACTGAATCATTACACCGATCGCGGCTTTATTAGCGTAGATATTTCACCCGATCGCACGGGAGTTGGAGCTGTGCCCGCCGCGCCGCAGGAACCCGCGTCATTGGCCAACTCTTGCGTGGGACTCACTGTAGATAAAGTTATGTTGCCCATACTCAAGGTAGATGAAGTTATGTAGCACATACTTAAGGTAGGTGCATCATATAAGATTTTTTTTCATTGTGTTTGAAGGAACAGGGACTTGGCAGATGTTATATAAAAGTGAGGAACACGCTTAATACCCCAGCGTGGGAAGTTCGTCCTTTTTCTTTATAATCGTAGGTTCAATACTTTCACTGACCTCCCACTTCGTTCTGGCATGTTGGATACGATTGTGGTGTAGTAAAGGAAACCAATTTCCAGAATTTTTCCCCTCTGGAATGTGCTGTAGTGAATCAAATGGGTGGTTGTTAGGTTGTTCTTGGTCGCTGGATTGCTAAGATCGATAAGGTTGGGTGTTGCGGAACAGTTTGACGTTTCCCAGCTGTTCGTGTCACATTGTATTCTTCTGCTGTAAGCAGCATTTCCTTTTGTGTTACACAACGTTCAATGTATTTTCGGTCTGAGTTATGTAGCAATTAGTTAATAAATCCAAGTACAAGAAGGGGGAAAATCAATGCACTCCAAGTTTTAATTTCAGAATGAATGTGAGAAATCTCTGTTACCGGTATTTATATTTTCACTTCACCATTCCCCATTCCAAGGGGTCTAGCATCAATCACATGCTTGGGGGTCCAAATGTAAGAGATTCAGTGCGGATTTTTGAAGTAAAACTTCTTTTCTCGTGGTTGGGGTAAATCGGGAAAATCAGTCACACTAAAACCGTAACGAAATCAGTCACAAAATCAGTCACAAACTTAGTCACACTCAAAACTACGTGTTTCGGAGCGGACTGCACAGAAAACAATCAACTCAATGATTAGGAGTAATCAAAGGAAATTTTTCAGACATTACTTCCTCAATGGCAATAGACAATTCCTAAGCAATCTAAAAGTATATTATCTATTTTATGGAACCCGGTGGTTGATTACCGCGCAAATTCAAAATTAAAAATCCAAAATTAAAAAATACAAATTTCCAAAACTAAAAAAAAATTAAAACATCCAAAAATTAAAACAATAAACTCAATGATTCAACTCAATGATTAAGCTTATCCAAAATTTAAATAAATTATCCGACATTGGTAAAGTGTGTTAAAACCACCGCTTTCTCGAGAATTACACTGAATCTTTCTTTTCGTTTGACTGTGTACATTTTGAAAAAAGTTGAACAGCACTAGCCACCGCCTTCTCGAGAATTACACTGCATCTTTCTTTTCGTTTGACTGTGTACGTTTTGAAAAAAGTTGAACAGCACTATAATCAACAAAGTCGTAGCAGAAAACGCATACCATTTTAAATGAAGTGCATGATAGAACTGATACGTATGAACCTATATTAAAATCTGTTTTGCCTTATGCAAACTATAAATCTCATAAAAAGGCACACATAGACTTTAAAAACCCGAAATCAATTGCAGAAAGAGCAAGAGGATACCGTGAGAGGATGAAAGTGACAAAGAAAAGGAAAACTGAAGAAAATACATAAATAAATAAAGTTTTATTTCTGTCGCGTGGCGTTCCACGCACTCTTTTTTTTAATTTTTAATTTTTTGCTTTAATTTGCCTTGCTTCACTTGAGGTATGAAACTCATTAGAATCCTTCAGAGCATTCTTTTATATGTAAGTTAGGTGTCGCCAATTATAATAACGGCTTCAGATCACAAGGCTAGCCACAAATCCAACAACTTGGTGAGAAGGTTCTTATGAAAGAGTACATGGTTAATTTAACGTGTCTTGAACTTATAATGAGTAGAATGAAAAGAAGCGGAAGAATACTGTTACCAAACCACTATTGGGAAGTATTGGGTAGTCACAAAATAGGTAAATAGGTGCGTTAAGTTTTTCGCCATATAAAGCATTTCTTTTTTTATTCATCATTGGGGACTGCGCTATATAACCGATTAGCCAATAAATAGTTTCATTACAGTTTTACAATGGACGATTTTACCTGAAGAACTCTAAAGAAGTGAATCCCAATATTTCGTAAGACAAGGGGTTCAAGCAGAGATGTGGGTTAGTCGGATTATGCACACAAGCCAAGCTTTGCTTCTACTTCCCTCAACATGGGGCTAGACCAGGCTTGTCAAACAGTACTCCGAAGATGTAAAGTCATTCTGCTACTTCCCAGCTCCCTTCGTGACCTCCAAAGCGTAGTGATTGGATCAGTTGCACTTAGGAGGTTGCGAAGATGGGAGGGGAGGAGCATGGGAATAACTTCGCACCTTCGGAGTACTGTTCGGCAGACCTGGGCTAGATGGAGAAATTGAATATTATGCTTCTTATGCAAACTGATGACGGATTCATTATACTGTATATATTATCTGATTAACATCATTTCTGAGAATGAGTTTAACACGAGTTTCCGAATCGTGTTAATTTATGCACTGTAAACTGTATTACATTAATATTTAAAACATTGTTTGAATATTCAGAAATTCAGGTAATTCCTGTTGATTCATGAGAGACTGAAAACTATTGAGCCTTATTCTACATTGATCTGGAAAGAGAACGCATGTAGGCTACTTAGTAGCATTCTTCCATTCAATAGTGCGAGGACTTTTGGTCACCGATAATTAGTTAATACTCAGATTTCTCCATGGTCTTTGGTATGAATGAACATAGCATATTATGAAATGTGATATATGGGATTTTTAAACAAAATTAATGCTAAAAATAAACTGCTTTCTCTAGCTCAATTTTTCGTTTATACAAGGAAATGGCAGTCCAGCACTAGCATTCCCAGAAGCTCTTGAAATGGAAGTTCATCAATTCATTCGACAACAACACATTGATGTTTCTCAAATTAGAAGTCTTTGGAAGGAACACAATTTTCGACTTTGTAAGCTTAATTGTCTTTTAAATTTTGTATAATTGTTGTATTAAAATCGTTCGATGGTAGTATTACAATTAGTGTATCCCCTTGATGTGAGCTTTGCTTGTTGTGATATCTTTCCAATAAACTATATAGAACAAACCTAAGCCTCCACCTCTATTTATGGTTACTGGCACCTTGAAGGGGGTAAAATGTGAAAACTTCGCAAGGGTCTACTAGTAAATATATAATTTTGTAAACTAGAGGAATCAGTTTTCATATCAGATTACATCATTTTTTTTATTCTAAAAAATATGTTCAACTAAGGGTCGATTCGATTCAGAACATTGGTATAGCGTTCGTCATTTTCTTAGCATAGTCAAATTGAATGTTCGGGCTTATGTTTTTAGGAAACAATCCCTGATATATTTCCTTCTGTTGACGGCCAGGAATTTCAGGAACTGTCTTCCACACTGCTCATTACGGAAGAGCGTTTCCCCTTTAGAAATTTGATGCTACCTTAGGGAATCCACACTGAAAGCAGTCTCAAAATGGTATATGTTATCCACGCTTTCGGTAGAATGAGATTCTCATGAAGACAATCTGTCGTCACTAATCTCTGCTTGATGGTATACAGACTCTGATAGGTGATATTTATTCGTTATCGAGAACGGTAACTTTTCTTCAAATCAGATAAAGACTGTCGGCCGCGGTGGTCAAGAGATAGCGTGCCCACCTCTAGATTCAGGCGGGCGATCGATGGATTTTTGAGGACGTGAAAATCTAGGCCACGGAGTCCTCCGGGAGGGACTTCTAAACTGGGGGGGGGGGGGCGTGTCGTAGATTTACGGCACGTAAAAGAACTGCAAGCCTAAATTAGAGCTTATGGACAAAATAGCTCAGCTCTTTCACGTCAGTACCTTAGTTTCCGAGGGGTCTGTGAGGCGATGGGCTTTCCGCCTGTTCCCGTGTCCTCTATCGGAAAATAAGCGTAACAAAATTAACCGAGAAACCTCCAACTGGAGGCCCTACCAGGTGAAAAGTGAAAGGTGAAATAAGAAAAGAGAGAGAGAGAGAGATTAAGAGTAGAAACCGGATAAAAAGATATAAAAACAAACAATAACGAAATGTTCTATATCCTTGAGTCCCACTTAACACAGGATCTACAGAACGAGATGTCTACATCTACTGTACATCTACTCATGATGCTTAGTTACGCGTGAAGCAATCCGCAACCCGCAATTTCAGATTTTCCGTAGCCATCTTCAGTTTCTATTAGAAGCATCCATCTTCACGTAGACAAATTGGTCACTAGCTATCCACATTAAACAACTCTTCACTAACTGTTTTTGGTTACACAAGTTGAATAACAACTATGAAAGGTCTGAAGTTACCGAATTAGTGAGTTAAGTTGTTTCAAAAACACTAACCAAAATATCGTCTGTCCTCTTTATTTTAGTTGATTAGCTTCATATTTCAAGGAGTATAATTATAAATCAAGTGTTTAGACAATGTCCGCCTATATAGGCCTACCACTATTATACTTAACAAACAACAGCTGAAGCCTACAGGAGATATGATAAAAGACCAGTTAAATAACTTAAGAAGAGTGCAGTCTTTTTTGTATTTTCTCCAAGTATACATATATATATATACAGACACAGAGAGAGATATGCTTCGTATTTTTACAAGAACTGACAAGTATTGTTTTAATATTCTGTTGATCTAATCTTCATATGTGATTTTTAATGTATAAGTTATATTTTAGCCACTCTGTCAATATCAGCTTTAATTTTTATTATTTTATCATTGCAAATAATATTTAACTAAGAATACATTGAGCTCAGTGTAACTAGTCCAGAACCCACTTTGGGTTAATTACTTTGTTCTTCTATTAAGTGATTAGACAAATTAATACACTCTTATAACAGTACTTTTCAATATTACAATAAAGTTAATTTTAAAGTGAGTTTTATTTAACTGGTCTTTTATGATATCTCCTGTAGGCTTCAGCTGTTTTTACTTCCTCTGCCCGTACCATAGGTAGCCTACTATAGGTAGAGGAAGTATTGTTTTCGACCCCAAAATTCGAAGTTGAGTTTTTAGCATATATACACGTTTCAAGGCCCCCTGAATCCAAAAATACTATTTTTGGAAAAAATAGTCTGTCTGTGTGTCTGTCTGTCTGTGAACACTCTAGCTCCAAAACGGAAAATCGTATGAAAACGAAATTTCGTATTTGGGTCAGGTACCTTCTGAAGATGTCAGGATAAGATTGGCGACTATTTTCTCTTATTTTTAAGGGGACTTTACATGAAGAAATTTACGTTTTTCGCGATTTTCTCGAAAACGGCTCTAACGATTTTCTTTAAAATTTGCACATGTGTTCCTTTTACTGAGAGATAAAGTTTTTAATTGAAACTTTTTTCGAAAAAATTCTCTGAGGGTAGTTACAAGCCACCCACTGTTCACCCACTGTTTGTAGAAAGTTTGTTTTGCGTGATGAACAACTGAATACGCGCTCTTTCACGGCCTCTTATTCTATATAAGAATGTGAAGTGAGAAAGATGTATTGTTGGCCATGCTTAGAGTTAAAGAAGTATCTGAGGGAAATATTCGATAAATTTCGGAAATTATATTTTACGGCGGAAAGTTCAATAAACGTCTGCAGTCACTTGTTCTTTTTTTTTTTTTTAAGTTTGTTATATAGCCTGCGCTTTTAGTCGCATCATTGAAAGAAGAGGTATTTATAGGATAATTAGCGTAAAATTGTGTCTTGCGATTCTGTACAAGGATAATATGTGAATACTGCTAACATTTATTTGGGCAGAGGAAGTTATGTGACTTTCACATCAGATTTTTTTAAAGTATAATAGATTATCTATGCGGGCATTGTCTAAACACTTTACTCTTTATTTTCCTAATTTGTTTTAGATTGGTTTTGTCCTCTGTATAATCACCTTGCTCCCAAGGGCATATTATTATGTTTCAGATATATTTTTAGGTATGATTTTAATATTAACTTTGGTTATTACGAAGAGTTTATTTTTGGGCTGTGACCCGAAACTGCATTAAAACACACGTGTCTCCGAACTCTGAAACCAGTAGCTGCTTTCTGTTGCCGAAACTCACTCAGTAGTGGTTGATACAGCTACAAAAATGCTCGAGCGATGAATGAAGATTGTACTGTTGGAACGTAGAGCAGTTGTAAACGGTGAGGATATCTGAATTCAAGCCAAGTAGGCTGAGCAGATTCCTTAATTGCAGTTGGCTTGCCAGTTCGGACCCTTCGTCAAGGGGGCGTAGCTCAGATGGTAGAGCGCTCGCTTAGCATGCGAGAGGTACCGGGATCGATACCCGGCGCCTCCACTTTTTTCATTATAGTATTGAATTATGCTATTTTCCTTTACAGGTTTTATGGCGTTCATAATATTAAGCAGCCATGTTCTATTACGCTGTAGAGGCTACACGAAGTGTAATATCTCATTTACAGATTCGAATCGACGAGACGTAAAAGACAGGATGCCAGGCGTTGTGTAACATTTTCAGGGGGAAAACATAACTTTCATAAAAATTGGTATAACTTACTATAGAGAAAAAATTACTATTGATGATTTTTAATACTTTTTAAAATTATTATGAGCTCCTGTCTTCTATTATACAGGGTGGCGCACGAAATGTCATACCATTTATTTTACACATAACACATATTAATTTTTATTATAGCTTTACATAGAATACATAGAATTGATCATTAGGACATGGAATGTTGTCTTTGATACAGTGTGTGTTCAATATGACCGCCGTTTTGCCTCTCAATCTCTTGTAAACGAACCTTTACATTCGTCACCACTTTTCGACACAAGTTTTCAGATAACGCATGGCACAACTCCATTACATGCGCTCTGAGCTGATTCCTAACTTTGCAGAAGCCCTTTAGACGGACTTCGAGTCAAAGCAACGCGAACCGCTTCAATATTTTCAGGTGTACGAACACTAGCCCGTCGCGACAGTTTTTTTCTCAACACAAACTGCTCAGTTAGTCTGTAAATTGTCTGCTTGCTAGGAGCCAATCTTGTATTAAAATGAGCACGAAAATGTCTCTGAGTCAAAACTACACTCTTCGTTTCGGCGCAAAAAACAGAACAACTTTCACCTTATGTTCACCATTCAAACGCCCGTTGTGCGCCATTTTACAATCTAATGTTTGTGCTCGTTGTCATGGTAAAATCAGACATGTGATGACACCTATAGGATTTTCCACGAACTTCGTTTTACACTAGCACTGTTAGAAACAGCGAAACTGCTATATTACAATATTTATGAGATAATTAAATGGTATGACATTTCGTGCGCCACCCTGTATAAGCCGCAGCCCCACAGTAGATAACCGAAGTCCTTGGAATCAGTGTTTTCATTTTACGTCTCTTGGCGATTATATTGACGGTACCTACGTTGTCCCCTGTGTACTAAAGTAGTTTTCCTCCAGAATTATGGGCACTTTAGTTTTCCCGTCTAGAAATGTAGCCTAAATGCGTTTCAGTCTTTTAATAAACATTACAATGAACAATATTTGATCCACCCTAAACCAATGTATATCAAGTATTAGATGTGCTGCTTAAAAGTGAATTCCATAAGCAAAGTTTTATGGAACATTCAATAAAAAACATCGGAAATGTGATTAGTATCAGACATTCTTCGTGGCTGGATTATAGGACGGAGAATATCGAATGTCTGCAATATATTTTAATTGTTAGGCATGAGATATATTAAACTTTTTAAAATGTCCTTCATTACTATCGAGAAAATAATACATTTTGTTTACACAATATTGATTAAAACCATAATATAACAATAACCTAATAATAATAATAATAATAATTATTTAGCCATTAAATACAATAGGCTACGTCGATGTAATAAGTTACATATAATTACATAAATATACACGTACATAGAACACTAGACATATAGGAAGGAAGGTGATTTATCAAAAATTTATAACTTATCAATAAAACCAATTGCTTTACGCCACTCGCTAAAGTTACTCCTCGTCGTTCTCGGATTCATAAATTTCCTGGCGTAAATTCAGATAATAGACAGAACCCTTTGCCTTTATGTTGCAAAATGCTCAAGTTTTAAATGTTGTAGATCTTAAATTATGTTTTTTTTTTTACTTTTATCACTTCGATTATTTATGAAAAAACATAAAGGAAACGAGTGATACAGTTACTTCTGCTGGCTAAGTTTCTTGTGGCACAGATGGTACTTCTGTAGGTACTCGTGGTAAAAGTTTCACATAATTTTGAAAAAAATGTAGGTAATATCATTCCCATGCCTAAAACATCCCTTTCGGATGCTAAATCAAGTATTAACTGCATTTGCATTGTATTGACAAACTTACTTTATAGCTTTTCTTACAATTTTAAATTTGTCAAATCTTCTCATTTCTTTATAATATGTAATTCAGACTTCTTACCTTGAGCGAATCAGGCAAATGTTCCGACAGGAAGTCCAATATTTCCGGAAGTTCGTTTTCTTGAGCTAATCGGAAGTTCTTCCCTTCGGGCACTACTTCCATCTCTGTAATAAAAAGAAAATAAATAGGCCTACATGTTAACATGACAATAGAACTGTTTCACTTAAGCACTTATTATCCGTTTACAGTGATAGGCTGATCTTCAGTGAATTAAAGGAAAGTTTCACCAATCCCTTTCCCTTTCCCTTTCCTTTTATTTTTTTTATTTCTTTTTTATTTAAAAGGAATGATCTTGAGTGAACTGAAGGAAAGTTTCGCCAATCCCTTTCCCTTTCTCCCCACTTTTTAAAAATTTAAAACGAAGTATCCCTCGTCATAAAACAACCCACTACTCTTGCTCCTTTGTCGTCTCCATATCTCGATCTTGGAATGCTATAGGCCTACCTAAAAACTGTAGGAACTGTCAAACACAAATACAATTCTTACGTAAGCTGACCAATGATGCCATAGTTAGGGACTTAGTTTCTCATTAATAACAATAAATCATCACATATCTAAATATTGTAAGTGTTTCCAATTATCCACAACTTTTCATTTTTAACCTTTCATTTTGTTTTCACATTATATTTCTTAGTAATAGTTAATATTTTAGTAATAGTTTAAATTTTAGTAATAGTTTAAATTTTAGTAATAATTTAAATCTTAAATTTTAGTATAGTTTAAATCTTAATAGGCCTAAGTAGTAAATTACAAACATATTGTTTTTTATGTAGGCTATTGTATTATCTCTAGAGAACTAGTTCTTAAGCGTTTCTGTGTCTTTGTAACTTTGTATTGTATTTGTATCATAATTGTTCTATTGTAATATTGTAAAGTTCATTTGTATTAATCCTGGTTGAATGGAAGAGAAGGCCTAATGGCCTTAATTCCACCAGGTAAAATGAACCAATTCTAATTCTAATATTTGAAAGCCTTCTTGAATATCTGATAACATAAAAGTGTAATAAAGCTACATTCAAAATTAAGCTGCCTGTTGACACTATAAGACCTTGAAATTGAAGTTGTAATAATGTGAGAGAACAGTTATGTCACGCAGTTGAACAACTCCAATTCAATGTAACAATGTAGCACAACACAAGAGCTGTCCATTCCTGCCAGTGCTTTTGTTATACTATCTATCTACGTGCATAATCCAAGGTTCCAGTATTGGAGGCATTTCATTTTAGAAGGAAGTTATTAAGTGCCAGAATGGTACTTTCTGAGATTGTGTGGTGGACGGGAAAATGTATGTCCGTCTGTCTGTACGCGCGATAACTCAAATGCGCTTTATCGAATTTCATGAAACTTGGTGTACGCATTTATAACGTCCATGGAAAGAAGCCTATTGATGTTGGACCAAATCGGTTGACCGGTACCGGAGTAATGTCTAATTTAGAGGCTATTTTATGGTAATGTATTCGACTGAATTTATCAAATGCAAATCAGTTCTCATGACAACATATTGTTTTACAGTGTTCATATATGGCTTTGGAAGTTGCAATACACTGGGCTTGGCAAATAATACTGCCCACATAGACTATTCCTTCACATATGATTATTAAACTTTAGACCTTTGTTCTTCCCTACGCCCTGATTGATGAATCGATCTAGAGCTTAACTCCGAATTCTATTACAAAAATAACTTATTTTCTGCATATCATAATTCCATTCATCACTGATTGAGCAAAAGCATTTTGGCACTTTGATACATCAGTTTACCTGATTTTATTTTTCTTAGCCTACATTTGATCTTGTAGCATATTAGTTGTCTGCAGAATTTGAAGGTATATTTTGGGCGCGAAGGTTCTGACAATGTATTGGTTACGAACATGCCATATCCTAGCTTAGTTCAAAACTAGGATGGGTAATATTAAGATAAATTTTGAAAATATATACATCTGAACAAACCACTTCAGTTTTAGAAACTGAAATTTAAATATTATGTAGTCAGACCAATTAGGTTTCAGTGATATGATGTGCTTAAGTGTCAATTCGATGCAGGTGGTTTACTGGGAAATTGGTTCTTCTGCATTGAAAGAAAATACATTTTGTGGTTAATTGAGACTTGCTTGAGACTGAGAGTCTCTTAAAAAAAATTGAATAACATTCAATGAATTTCCTTACTATTGAAACTATCACATTAACTAGATAGTTTCCTTGTAGTTATAGCTATCCTGAAATATATTAAAAGGGTTTAAATTAAATGGAAAGGAATTTCCGTATTGAAATCCGATGCGTAGTCTACTAGAAAATACAGCACGCTGTTTAAGTGAATAACAGAACTGCTATTGGATTTGAGTTTAATGTAACGACAGTGGAATTTCCTGCAGATTCGTCTTTATGGGGTACATCTGTTCAAAATGCTTAATTGACAAAATTGGTTGTATATTTCTATGACAACAACTTAATTCCTCATTTAGAACTCATTTTAAGACACATTGTAAACCTCTTTTTATTAAGTGCCAGAATGGTAGGGCCTATACGCATTTATAAAGTCCATGGGAAGATGCCTATTGATATTGAACCAAATTGGTTGACCGGTACCGGCATAATGCCCAATATAGGGCCTATTTTGTAATAGTACTAGGAGGTGCCCGCGGCTTCGCCCACGATAATTAATTGAAAAATTATTTAAATTAATTAATAAGTATTTAAGCATTGCATTTGTTAACACTTGCACGCGAATCATTCTTAAACTAAACCATTAATAATTAATGAAACAGCTAAAATTCCGGCTTTAGAGTACAATCCACGATTAGAAATCGCCACCTGGGAAAACGATCTCAGATTCGATTATGCAGTTCCAAAGATAACTGTGAACCACTGCCTTCTAAACTGTATAATTCTCGTGCGTAATTCTCGAGACGGCGGTGGATAATACGTTAACAGTGAACCACTGCCTTCTAAACTGTATAATTCTCGTGCGTAATTCTCGAGACGGCGGTGGATAATACGTCGTTTCTCAACTGTTTGTTGACAGATAAATATGATGTGAATTTTATTTGATAAATTAGTGTAATTTTTAGAAATTACATAATTTTTCAAGGGAAGGAATAGTTTGTTTGGAATTTTTATTATCAGCGATATTTCAAGAGATAAAACCATCAATATTTTACAGCTATTGCCCCCGGCCTCGCCCGCCATTATTCATTGACTCCAGGATTTTTAAGAAAATTACACTGGTAGATTATTAAAAATGTTTGTGGTTCAGAGCTATGAAAATTGTAAGTAAAAATAAAATTAGAATATTTGTTCATTGTGTTCATTTCACTTAGACCTTATATAATAGCGGCTTACCTAATTTTGTAGTCGTCATGAAAGTTTAGACTGCGAGAGACGAACATCGCCGAGTATACCCGATGTCTCACGAAGCGGGCGAGCAAGCACGCTATTTAGGGCCGTTGAATTGTGTAATAAAATAGTATATTAGACTAAATGTATCAAACTCAAATCAGTTCTCATGGCAACATATTGTTTTACAGTGTTCATGTATGGCTTTGGAAGTTGACAAATATCCATTCATTTTGCGAATGCAATTTCATATAAACAAATGCACGTGAATTGAACCACAGCACACTTCATGCTACAGGACAATACAGTTCCATGCTAGATCTGATTTTTGTAACAGTAAAAGCTCATAATATGGACGAAAATTATTAAAATAACAGTATCAATTTATACAAATGTTTCAATGCATGGCAAAACGTGGCATTAGTAATATAACCCTTCAGTCTGCGAAAGGCATTGTTATGTGTAGTGAAAAAACATAATATTTCAGATTTTTCAGTGTATGGTGAAATGTGGCATTTATTATTATTCATAACCCAATCTGCAGGAAGCATTATTGTGAATCATTACAAACATAAGAACTGAAGTTCAACTCAGTCCGAGTGGTATCATTTTAAAAAGGAGGTAAATGTTTGTGGACGAAAGGAAATAATACCGAATGTGTTTAACGGATTGCACTTGCAATTGAGAAAACTGCCATTGGAATTCACCGGTTTATCTACCAGAAGTAGGATTATCTGGAAAGGTTCATCAATATTAATTAGTTATACATATAGTGACAGAGGAAAATAAGACGTGGGATTTTGATTGCATGCGTGACACCGTAGTCAACAGATTAATAACCGATTTTGGTTAAAGTTCCTTTTGGGAAGTCAAGCTTGTGTCGGAAGATTTGGATTTGGAAATTACACCACTGCCCGCGAACTCCGATTAATGTACGTTTGTCTGTCTGTCTGTCTGTCTGGAATCATATTTCCCCTCCAAGTGGAGGTTTCTGTTACCTAAGTGAATATTTTTACGCCTGTTTTCCGAGAGAGGGCAGAGGGACAGATGGTAAGCCCATCGCCTCTCAACCCCCTCCGGAAACTAAGGTATTACTTGGCCTAGAAATTTTGTCCAGAAGATCTAATTTAGGCTTGGAGTTCTTTAACGTGCCGTAAATCTACGACACGAGCCCCTCCAGCTTAAAGTCCCTCCCGGAGGATTTTTACGTCCTGAAAAACCCATCGACCGCGGCCGGATTTGATCCCGCAACCTTCGGTTAGAGGCGGGCACGCTACCTCTAGACCACCGCGGCCGACTGATTAATGTACGTAAGCCTAATTATTTCACAGTAATATGCCTCTGTATATAAAAGCATTCGTGTAGTACTCATTTCAACTTGAACAACAAAATTAACAAGCCTTTGTTTTTAACGCATAGGCCTATGACATCTGAAAGTAACCTCTGGGAAATTAAGTTTGGCGTAACATATGACCAATCAAATAACGTTACGGGCGAAATTATACAAATGCAATGTTTACATGCATTTTCATCATCAAAATGAATAGATAACACATTTTCCTTCACATATGATTATAAAACTTTAGACCTTTGTTCTTGCGTAAGACCTGCTTAAAGAATCGATCCGGAGCTGATCTCGGAGATCGATTACAAAAATAACTTTTTTTTTGCGTAAGACTATCATAATTGCAGTTATCACTGATTAAACAAAAAACAATCTGGCACATTTTTTTAAATGTCAGTTTACCCGATTTTATTACAATTTGAAACGGTAGCAGGATGGAGAAAGCTGAAATAGACTCTATTACACGATTTTTATTTACATTGCCTTTGTGGGGAAAATTTATATCGCGGGAAATCAAAGTACCACTCAGTGGCATAATTTTCTCCTTTTAATCAACAAAAGTGCTTCTTCAAGAGTATAGAAGGGATTTCTTATTAATTATGCGCAGAGTAGATTTGAAAACCTTTATTTGTTGATTTTTTAAAAAATTTCATCAGATATCATGTGGAACCTAAAATATTACATTAACCAACGAGCCTAATGGCTTTGCTCGTTTCATAATATTATCATGCGGGTATTTTTCTTTTTAAATTAAGCTACATTTGTAGTTCTTTGAGCATTGAGACCATATCAAGAGTTCAGGTTCTGTGTGTTCCCGTAGATCATGCAACAATTTATTGATGCTGTTGGTGTGTTTTATGGCGTCAGTAAATTTCAATTGATATTAACTTAAATAATTATAACAAAGGATAAAATAGCGAGGATGGGTCATGGTAATTAAATGTCCAATTCTGCATTTGCCTTCCCGACAGGGAAAACCATGAAAAAAACTCATGCCAAATCGGCCGGCCACGGGATTTGAACTTGGTTCCGAATGCTAGTCCAAGGTACTACACCTCGGTCACTTCGCTCGGTAGGTTATGTTATTTGTGTGGTCAGTGTATTATATCTTTATTGCTTATTATGAGACAACTAGATCCAATAAAACAGAGAGACCCACAGGGTAATTGCATTGCTTTTGGCCCTTTTGGCAATCATATTTTGTCAGTGTAATTTGTACGTTGTTACGGGGAATTCCTTCGGCGAGTTATGGGGATATTGTGTTATGCAGCTGATTTACTATTAAGGGGTTTGAAAAATGGTAACAATATTTGAATTAACTTAATTTCTACCATAAAACCTTATTTAATACTCAGTTATATAAACTAGTGAATAACTGTATTATGGTTAACATAATTGCAATGCATGAAATAGTTCTATTTAAACAGAATCATGATTGCAGAACATGGCGTTGAGGTTGTATTAAGAGCCAGAATGGTACTTTATGAGATTGTGTGGTTGACGGGAAAATGTCTGTCCGTCTGTCTGCCTGTCTGTTCTTGTGTATATGGTAATACAAACAAAGGTAACAAAGGACGAAAGAAAAACTTCACAGCCAAGTGAAAAGGAACAGTTGATTAATAATTTGTAAAAATTTTAAATGTAAAACTTGTAGCTTGTCTAGGGGTATAGCCTACGGCTCAGGGACCCTGGGTAACTTCACACTGGCCAATAAAAAAAAAGTCCTTGTGTCTGTACGCACGATAACTCAAATACGCTTTATCGGATTTTCATGAAATTTATAACGTCCATGGGAAGAAACCTATTGAATTTGGAACAAATCGGTTGACCAGTACCGAAATAACGCGGACAGCCAATCAGCAGCTTATCTCCCGTAACTAATGTAAATAAGAAAAGTGCAAACAATAAGCGAAATTACTTATTAAAAAGCATACTTTCATTTCCAGAAGTTCTATCAAGTTGGTAATTTACATAAATCGTATTATTTGCCCATTTGACAGCACGGAAAGTAGAAACACAATATTAATTTTATAATATGTATAAAATGCTACGACAGTATTGTATGGCCCACAATAACCTAAACATAAAATACCATAAAATAAAATATGTTAAATAGAAATTTGAAGGCTTAATTTTACCAAAAAATTCAGAGGAGTATGTCTAGATCTCCCGGTGGGCCCCACCCAAATCAAAATCCTGGCTACGTCCCTTTTATAAAATAATATGATTATAAATATGGGACAGTTGGCCTTTATTAAGTGTCAGTATGGTAGTTCGTGAGATTGTGTGCGGGACGGGAAAATGTCTGTCCGTCCGTTCATGTGTCTCTGTACGCGCGATAACTCAAATATACTTGAACGAATTTTCATGAAACTTTGTATTCGCATTTATAATGTCCATGGCAAGAAGCCTATTCATTTTGGTCTAAATCGGTTGACTGGTACCCGAGTAATGACTAATTAAAGGTCACATGCTTTTTAAATGGGAATTCATTACTGTACTACAATGCCGTTTTGCTTAATCATCGAGGGCCTTGACTCCAATGCAGTCATATGTTTGTTTATTTCGTTGATCAAGTTAAATTTAGTACTACATGAATACTTATATACACAGAAGATATATTAGGCTACTGTGAAATAATTAGGCCTGCGTACATTAAGCGGAGTTCTTTGCCAGTGCATTTTGTGAAATGTTTACAGATTTTAAGAATTTCTTATATCAGTGTATACGAGTATGAATTAAGGTTAAGTATCAAACTTCAGACCTTTGTTCTTCCGCAAGCCCTGCTTACTGAAGATCTGGAGCTTAACTCGTAGAAAGATTACAAAAATAACTTATTTTCTGCATATCATACTTGCAATTATCACTGATTAAACAAAAGCATTAAGACACTTTGTTATATAAGTTTACCTGATTTTATTTATTTTGTAATTATACTATACTTGTGAAAGTTTGACTTGTTACAAACCTCGCTGTTTTTGTTGCGGGGATGCCATCCGTTTCGCCGAGAGACACGCTCTGGCTGGTTGCCTTGCGAGTCTTTTCATTGCGATCAACACGACTGAGAAAAGTTTATTTTGAAATTTTGATAAAAAGTCGATTTTTGGGCTGTAGAGTAAAAAAAAAAAACCCTTGTCTTAAAGGAAAATGTTACGCCGTTAGGGCACATAGAACAGGTGCTACTGACACCATTTTTAACCCTTAGAGCTTGTCAGGCTGCCAGTACATGCAAATTTTAATAACCTATTTTCACAGTTTCAGTTTGAATGTTATTTTTACATATTCACAATCTGTCTTCTCCCGCAGAGATAGACATAAAACTATGCAATTTTTTCACAGTGTATTTTACAATGTGTTTAATACAATTACTAATTATATATATATTATTTCAACTGTGTTTATACTCCTTTCAGCTTCGAAGCTATATTATCAGGAGTTCGGGATCTGTGTTTGTACAGTAGGGTAGGCCATGGAACTATTGCTTGTCAGTTCTTACTATTGTCGGTGTATTTAATGGAAGAAATTTCAACTGATATTAATTTAAATGGATATGATATGGATGAAATGGTGAGGATGATTCATGGTATGTAAATATCCAATTCAGCATTTGCCTTTACGATTGGGGAAACCATGAAAAAACCCATGTCAAATTGGCCGGCCTCGGGATTTGAACCTGGGACCTCCCGAATGCGAGTCCGAGACGTTACCATAATTATATTTTTTGTATATGTCCTAGTTCTTTTTTTAATATTTAGTATAATCATAAATCAGTTTTTAAAACTTTTCATTTCTCTAGGTAAAATATTCTTAATAAAAAAGTATAAGCAATTAAAAAAATCAGTAAATTTTTAGAGCAAGCATCAAAGAATCTCGCATAAAAAATCAGGATTCATATTTGAATATCTGTCGGAGGAGATAGATGTCAATTACGATTTTAAAAATCAATTAAATTAATGAATATCTCAAAAACAAATTGAGATATTAAAATGAATTTTAAAATTTCGTTTTGGTTTACTTTTTAATTAAGTGTGCAACCTTTGAATTTTCTAGTACAAGTTGTTTACAAATCACTCTCAAAACGTCGGCCATCCCTTAAACACGTTTTACGAGAGTCCGCGATTCATTCAAGAAAAGGTTATGGGTTTCAAAAAATATCCCGCTTAATGAAATTTTAAACTTCCTATAATTTATTGTTACATTTTTTTCTGAATTTAGAGTGATCGATGACATTTACGAGACAAGCCTCAGCTTTCAAATCTTGTTACCTGTTGTGATTAAGTGTATTAGGACGCGCATAAAACTTGGTCGCCAAGTGCTCCTTTCTTTTCTTAATCGAGTTTGTCGCAACTTTGAGAGCTGGCTCAGGCAGAGTTTGCTTCTAGGAATCTGTAACTTGGTAACGATGGAACATTAGCTTTACCGTCCCAGCTCGTAAAACTCGACAAAAAAAGAAAGCTTTTTGGAGAAGCGTAAAGAAGAATAGCAGAAGACAGAACAAAGGATTCGCATGAAATGTTGATCAGAACTTAATTACAAATCTGTTAGTTGTTAAAATAGTCCACTGCATTGTAATGTTAGCTTATTTCCTCCTTTTTTATATAACTTTATTTACGGCATGTCCCATTACAAATGCAATACTACATGCCCTATTTACAATATTTACATTGGTATTCCTGTAACTACAATGTTTACTTTTACTTTATTGCTTTTATTATTACTACTAAACTTCTCACTTTAAGTATAATTAATTATTATTACCTTAATTATTATTACTGTTAACTTTTATTATTACTTAATATTGTTCCTTGTTATTTTCTCAATTTTCCTTTTCTAATTGTAATACTGCTGTTTACAATTATATTCAAATTTTAGTGGTCCTTAATCGATTTTGCTTAGTTCTTCCAATCTACTTTATTTACAAATCTTATAAAACTTTTTTTTTGTGTCTTAAATATTTCTTCTTTACTTATTGCCCATGCCAGCCCACTTTTTGCAACACTTATCTTAAATGGTTGTCGCTGTGTTTTTAATTTAGGACACTCAAAAATGAAGTAGTCCACTGTTTGGTCACCTAACCCACACTCGCACTCGGCACTTCCAATTAGTTTGAACCGATGAAAGTAGTCTGCCGTGTCCTGTCAAGAATATTGTCAAATTTGGAACAACTGATTTCCTTCTAAACAATGTCTCATTGTATGAAATCGATACAGTTTTACCACTCGTTGCGAAATAAGTTGATTTTATGTTACTCATTTGTAGGACAAGGCATTTGATGATTTTACATCTTCTATGAAGATTGAAAGATATCTCGAATATGTACAAATGTGTATAATAAATTGATTAATTACGGGTAATTTATTTTGACATTATTTTGAATTTTTCGTCATTTTCAAGAGATTTGTCTTTTTGGCATTTTTAGGTTATTTTAGGCAATTCCATATTTTTCAATAAAGCGAGAATATTATAGGAGAAAAAATCCTCTGACACTGGGATTTGAACCCAGGGCTTTTGGTTATCCGTGCCACTGCTCTATCAACTGAGCTAAGACAGAGTTCACCTTGCAGCGCCAGATTGAACCTCACTCCTATGACTCACGTAATGTCCAACAGAGACAATAATCTGTGGTTCATGAGTGCATATGTATCCATTTTCAATAGTTACATTAATCATTGAACTAAATCCAGGAGATATTGTTTGTTTTCAGTATGCACCAATTGTTTCAGTGGAAATAGAGAGGAGCTTTTCCATATACAAAAAATAATTTACAATTGAGAATCTTCGCCAAGACTTCAATTTTACACAAATAATGAAATGACACAATCTAAACTAACTCCGTGGCGCTAACATCCCAGAAGGGACAAAGCCTACCACCCGACCGCTGGCATCATCTACCATAGGCAGACAGCAGGATTGGGGGGCATGTGGTCAGCTTGCCGACACCTACGGCCGTTAATGGTGGTTTCCATGACCGAACGACAAAATCACCTCACAAAAATATTTATTGAATATCTTATTCCCTATAAATTCATTTTTTTCAAGCAGTTGAAATCTTACCACATCGAACGATTCAATTAAGGTCTTTAATAGCAGAACCTATGAAAGAGTAGACTAAATACTGTATGTGATAAATAAATTGTTAGATATCTATTTCCATTGAGAGTGGAAATACTCTTTGTTTTGACTTAATAAATGCCTATTTTCATTATATTACTGCATATTTTCGGTATTTTAAGTGCCTTTTTTCCCTGCCTATTTTAACCAAATAAATGCCTGAACTTCCGGGGCTCTAATCATTATAATTACCATTTATAGTGTTGTTATTCAAAACTAAAATAGGAGATTAATTAATGTGGAAGATTTTTAGCAAAGTGTAACGTCAGCCAAAAAAAGATTGGGAACCATTCCCTTATACCACCATATACTTGTGGAGCCTATAGCATAAGTTGTGTGAGGATCCTTGAAGAAAGGTACCTCAGCTTCCATGGGGGAAAAGTACTGCATATCCATGAGCGTTGCAGGATGAGAAAAGACAAAATTATGCAAGGCTATTCTGTTTCTTGACAGTCACAACTCATGTACCCATTCACTCTCACAAACACACTGCTTTATTCCTGTCCGAACGAAAATTACAATCTCATCGTTTTCACCGACCATACATTCTTCATGAAGCCCATTTCGCAATTCTAGAGTGATAGGGGAAAAGCGAATAAGTCAAAATACCGGGGTTTTAGGAGAGACAAAAAACAATTTATTTACACAGCATTGTTGCAATATTTAGTTCAGTCCACCAGATATTTTTACACAGTGTCTTATACTATGTAAAAATATCTCGGTGAGCTAATCTAAATAGTGTAACAATGTTGTGGAAATAAATTGTTTTTTTGTTTTTGTTTTTCCTGAAACTGTGGCATTTTGACTTATTCTCTTTTTTCCTATCACTCTAGAATTTTTAAATGCCTTCATTTAATATTTGCAAAGAAATGGAGCTTCGTTCAGATCCAATGCATGGCTGCTGGTCAGATAATTAAAGAGTTCACCTCTGATTAGTCTTGAAGATTGGTGGTGACATAACCTATCTCGAAAATTATATTTAATATTATAATGAATATGTATAATGCGTTTAATTTATTCTGTGCGGTAGAAAGTTATAGTTCGCGCATAATGCACTGGTGTTATCGAAAACTACACAAAAATCTGCATTCAACTGTTGGAACATAATATTGTACCGCATAACAAATGACATGGCATGACGCGGCATGATGCTCTCTGGTTACCACATTTCTCACTATTGTCAGTTGCAGGACATCTGATGGCTGATCAATACCAGATCTCACACATATAACTGACAGCAGACAAATTATATGCAGCTAGAAAATCTAATTCAGTCGCAGTATCTGATTAACGTTTTAGATGCAAGTTATATTGAATTGCCTAACATGAGTCGATGGTAGATGGTTATGCCTATTTTGTCAAATCCACTACTGGACTATATATTTTACTTAATAAATATGAAATATACTTAACATACGAAACGAATGCAAGTTTTTACAAATTGTGAATATCAAATATGTAATAAAGTAATTATAATTTTACCACCTCATACCCTCATTTGAAAAAGTAATGCTTGGATGGTTTTCCTTTTTAACATAAAATTATTTATATAATACTAGCTTAAACGGCCCGCCGTCGCCCGGGTTTTGTATTTTGTAATTTGAAATTAACTTATGGAGGACTTTCTATTTTGAAACTCTAGGTCCTTTTATAATATGTGTGTAGAATTTGAAATGAGGAAGAACGACATATCACACGCAAACTATTCCCTCAGAAACGCTAGATATGGCTCATAGAGGATGTCGAATGTTGCATTCCGTTGCTTCTACACACCATGCCTGGGAGGGGTTCAAATAAGAAGAAAAATAAATTCCTGTTGCATAAGATTGTATTGACAGAAAATGTTATTTCTCACTCTCATATTACCATACAACCGTTTCGGGACTGAAATAAAAAAGAAATTCAATATCACTTTCATACTTTCCTTCCCAAAAACCTGGGACATAATATACTGCGCGCGTAGGGCTGAATGTTCTGTTTGACGTGTTTGACTGATCGCACTTGAGAAATTCTTATTTGATTTGCCTTCAAACGCTGTCTACGCTCTTCATCGGTCTCATTGACTCGACCATCATGTATCTTGCGTTGCGCGTACGCCGACCGATATTTCGACACCTTATTGGCGGCATTTTCCCAAGACACCAAAATAATCTTTTCAACACACCACCGTCAACACTATATTCATAATATTACACTTCTATTTCATTTTACACATTTTAATTTCTTGGTTGCAAGACTGACACGTCTTTTATTTTTGTTATGAAAACAAAACTCTCACCCTATGTCACTTCTTTTGTCACATTTCTATTTTGTTATGTAAACAATTGACAGCAGAGCTCTCTAACTGTGCCTCATTTCACATTTCCGACTTTTCCCGTGGATTTTCAAAAAAATTTCTTTCATACAAACCTTGTCCTAACAATTACGAACACAACAAAAAAAGAATCAGCCAAATCGGTCGAGCCGTTCTCAAGTGATGCTCCGTCATACATTTTGGAAATTCATTTTTATTCATATAGATATAGATATCCCAGATTAAAATTATTTAGGCATTATATAAATAATTTTATGTTAAAAAGGCAAACCATCCAAGCATTACTTTTTCAAATGAGGGTATGAGGTTTTATTATAATAAAACCCTCATTGGACACAAAAATGAAGTTTATTGATCAAATATGTAAGTTTCAGTTTCTACACTAATCTAAAACATGTCGTGTTTCAAGAAGTGGACGGCGATTTCGGAACACACTGTAGTAAACTGCGTTTTTATTTTGCATTTTCTGTTGTTAAATTGGCAAATATATCTGTACAGCATGTGGGATTTATGATGCCAAATACATCCAATATCTTGAAATGTAATCATTCCAAATGGAAAACTTGCAATATCGGTAATGAATTCTTCAATTGAAGCGTTTAGGTTTATAAGGATCTAAGTGCCAAAATCATGACTGTGTAGAAAACAAGACATGGACCCACAGAAATACATGCCGGAGATAGACCCAGCGCTATAACTTGAAATTTATTGCTACTAACTTGGCTTTCCCTGAACCTTGCATTGGTCTGGGTACATAGATCCATTTAAAATTATCAGTTGAAATGTCATGATTTTGGCACTTAGACCCTTATAAAACTAAACGCTTCAATTACATTCCAGATTAATACTACTAAATGCTAGAAACCAGATGTGTATCCACTTTTTGCGAAAAAATGAGATGATGATGATTCGAACTTTTGACAAAACTAAGAGTTGGAAATATATTATATTACCTCCTTTTTTGCAAGAAGTGTAGTCATGGCTGTGCGAGTAATTTATTATATGTATACGTAAAGTGCACATAAGTAAATTACGTGAAATGTATGTAAAATACGTAATGTGAAAACAGTAGTATAATATACGTGATGTAGGCCTAACATGACTTCAAATTTAATTTCTGATTTGAGTTGAAGGATCACAATTATTCTTTTATCGCTATTACACCAGATCTAAGTGATGTAAATGTGCAGTGATCTGACTTATATTATTAAATATAACTATACTCCTTCCTCCTTTTTAACTTCTTGCTTCAGCTAAATCGCTGAACCCATGTAGATCTGATAACTTGTATTTATTCTTTTCCATCACAGTAAGGTGTGAATGAATGTGAAATGTGATTCTTTCTATTTTGGGTTTTTAAGCATGTAGTCTTTATTGTTGTCCGCCGGCGTGGTCTTGTGGTTAGCGTCGCTGACTGCAGGTCCGTCGGCCCGGGTTCGATTCCCGGTACCTCCTCGGATTTTTCTGAGGTAGGGAGGTCTGGTAGGAAGTTTCAAAATAATTTAACATCAATTCACAGAAAATACCGTGGAGAAAAATTATGTTTATCTGCAATAACTGTTGCATTAGCTTGTTCGAATCGTAGTTCTTGAACTGTAAGAAAAATTTGTAAAATCCAGCAGATTTTAAAGTTGTCACAGGTTTTTTTGCCTTTTTTTAAGTTCATTACGTTAATTATGCGTTTTTACGGAATTTAACTATTCTCTTTTCTCTTTTACCTTAGTTTTACCTCTCCCTTTTAGGTACATTTAAGCGACCCAAGCCGCCCGGGCCTTATAGGGCCGCGACCTGTCGGGAGAGTGATTAACTATGGATCACATACATACTTTTTGGACCAGACAAGGACATGGAGGGCCTCTAAAGATGAGTGATCAGCCCAATGCCGGGGCCACCTCCGAGACAACACCACGAACACATAGGACGAGACACACCATTCACACACACACACACACACACTCTAAACAAGGCGAGGATGGGATGAAGATAATAATGACGGCCAGATGATATCTGGGGACCACAGGTCTCACAGGTGAGGAAAAACTCCACCTAGGTAACTTGTTCCGACCAGGATTCAAACCCGGGCCCGCTGGGTGAGAGGAGCGATCGCATCCCCGACGCCACAGTGGTGGACACAGTATGTTTTACCGTCAGGTCTCAGCCCCGATATGAGTGCAGTACATTCCAATAATAATCTGCAGTTTAAGTCTATGTGGAATACATGCTTAGCATCTAAAAAATTCTGTAATAGCCCAGTAAACAAAAAATTCAGGATGAGGCTGGGAAGATAATATTGTAAGGGAAGCTCGTTAGGATGGGTCAGTGTAAGCTGTATTGTTCATTATACAACTGCATTAGCAATGCTTCATTGCGTCTCTAGCAAGCTCTGGATTGAAGTTTCACAAGCGAGTTACATTCATAAATGGTTTATCGTGGCATAATACTCTACTGGCTAATTAACACGAGACTATATGCCACAGAGTAGGAAACTTTATCCCATTACCATGCAGGAAAACTATACCATTCTTATTAAATAATACACATACGATTCAGTTTAATTCCTTTGTACAGTTTAGTTTGGGAATTGAAACTTATTTTTAAAAAAAATTATTTATTTATTTATTTATTTAACCTGGCGGAGTTAAGACCATAAGGCCTTCTCTACCACTCAGCCAGGGCAAAAACATGAAATACATAAATAATAATAATAAATAATAAATTAAAAAGAACTGATATACATGAATACAAGAAACGTACATTAAATACAAAGAAAAAATTCGAACATAAGTACTTGAATAATATGAATATATAATACAAATGACTAAAAATAAAGAAATAAAAAAATATGAAAGTCTAAACAAATACATTCTTAATTATTACAAAATATAATGAAAATTAAAATATATATATTACTAATTAGCATGAACTCCTAAATGTTATTGTATACTAAATTTATTAAATGGCGCTTGAACTGTGAAGTCGTTTGGCAGCTCCTGAGATACATATTACTGTGCAATTAACGATTCAGACGGTTGAGGTGTTGAGGAGATTATTAAGTGCCTGAATGGTACTTTCTAAGATTGTATGGTGAAGGGAAAAATGTCTGTCCGTCTGTCTGTCCGTGTATCTGTACGCTTGATAACTCTCATATGCTTCGTCAGATTTTCATGAAACTTGGTATACGCATTTAAAACGTCCGTGGGAAGATGCCCATTGATTTTGGACCACATCCGTTGACTGGTACCGGAGTAATTCCCAATTTAGCGCCTACTTTATGGTAATATATCAGACTGAATTTATCAGTTGCAAATCAGTTCTCATGACAACATATTGTTTGCAGTGTTCATACTTACGGCTTTGGATGTTGCAATTGACAGGGTTTAGTCACATAACACTACCCACATATTCCTTCACATATGCTTATCAAACTTTAGACCTTTGTTCTTCCGTAAACCCTGCTTAATGAATCCATCTGGAGCTTAACTCTGGAATCGATTACAAAATTCCTTCGACACCGGCAGGAGATTTTGTCCACCAATAATGGTATCCAGCAAGAATTGTCAAGTGAGTAATACAGCCTACTAAACTAAACTCTTTGGTGTTAAATGCCTGAAAGGACTAAGCCTACCACCCATACGCTGCGTCATCTACCGTAGGCATCACTTATGGCAAGGATTGGTGGGCCTGTGGTTAGCATTACAACACCCACTGCCGTTAATGATGGTTTCTGAGACCGGAGTCGCTACTTTTTCATCAAGTAGCTCCTCAGTTTGGGCCTGGCCTGGGCTTGCAGTTTCGTAGCCACGAGACCACGCAGACGGTCAATATAGTCTACTATCCCGAAAAATACAGAAAACTTCTCCCACTTATGGTGTCTCTTCTTAACCGATGCATCAAACAAAATAAGTTCAATCGAAGCCAAGTTAGCAAATTCGAAGTAGATTCTCTTTGTATAGTTTCTTTGACTGACCCATATCTTAAAATGTTATTTTATACTTCACAATTGTTTCTGATCTTCTTGCACAACCCTAACTCGTAATTCTTGCTTCTGTTATCTTGCAGATGTAGGATGAAAAATGTTTAAATAAATAAATTAGTCCTATTACAAAAAGATGAAGAATACTGACCACTTTTAGTTCAGCCTATATATGATTTATTTTGATTATTATAGTAGTTTCTTCCAGACAATGAATAACTTCATCTTAAATGAATGAATTCACGTTAGATGACGGCTGTAAGGCCGCAGAATGACACAGCCATTGAGGGGAGAATTCCACCTTGCTCCAACCGTTGGACCTTTAACTCGAATGGACTTTAAATGGTACTTTTTCCTTTTAAAGTTCTATGGTTGGTTCATGCATGAAACAGTAAAATGACAAGCCTACCTGTAAGCCTACAATTACCATGGGCATTTTAATTGAAAATTATGTAAGCTATAACTTTGTCAAGTTATGTAGGTCTATAATATTAATGAATCGTCAGTTATCTTAATTTCTCTCTGTAGCCGGGATATCTTTACTCGAGTTTCACCTCTCCCTTTTTAGGGACATATAAGCGACCCAAGCCGCCCGGGACTTACAGGGCCGCGACCTGTCGGGAGAGGGATTATCTTTGGATCACATGCATACTTTTTGACCAGACAAGGACATGGAGGGCCTCCCCGGATTATCAGCCCAATCCCGGGGCCACCTCCGAGACAACACGAACATATAGGATGAGACACACCATTCACACACACACACACTCATTCCAAACAAGGCGAGGATGGGATGAAGATGATAATGACGGCCAGATGATATCCGGGGACCACAAGGGCCTATAGTTACTCGACATTCGTCTCACAGGTGAGGATAAACCCCGGATAAACCTCACCTAGGTAACTTGTCCCGACCAGGATTTGAATCCGGGCCCGCTGCGTGAGAAGAGCGGTGGACAACATGCCGATACAAGATTTTAAAACCCATCTTGGAACAGAAATAAAATTAGGTAAACTGATGTAACAAAGTGCCAGAATGCTTTTGTTTAATCAATGATAATTTATTGCAATTATGATATGCAGAAAATAAGTTAGTTTTGAAATCGATTCCCGAGTTAAGCTCCAGATGGATTCATTAAGGAGGGTTTACGGAAGAACAAAGTTCTATAGTTTGATAAGCATATGTGAAGGAATATGTGGGTAGTGTTATTTGACAAAACCCAGTCAATTGCAACTTCCAAAGCCGTAAGTATGAACACTGCAAACAATATGTTTGAGTTCCATGGACAAATTGTGTTGTCTAAAAGTAAAATTAAACAATATTCCATAGGTGTAGCTCAAAGTCAGAAAATCGAATAAAATGAAATATATATCAGTTGAGTGATATTAGGCATTTTTCTGAGGTTGGGAGGTATGGAACGGGGAGCACTCAGCCTCGTGATTCAAATTGAGGAGCTACTTGATAGAAAAGTAGCGGCTCCGGTCATGGAAACCCCCATTAACAGCCGTGAGTGTTGGCATGCTGACCACATGCCCCGCAATCCTGCATCTGCCTATGATATATGACGCAGCGGTCAGGTGATAGGCCTAGTCCCTTCATGGATGTAACGCCACGGAGTTTAGTTTTTTTAGATATTAGGCATGGTGACGACATTCTCTTACTTTTACTACCATTTTATATACATGAAATTTTTTTTGGCTATTTTATCAAACATTGGGACCATACATTTTATTTAAAATTTGTACACAAACTTTATTTATTAATAGGTAAAACTTTAATTTGAAAGATTTTTTGTACAAATTCTCTCAACGGTAGGCGAGTTGTCTAACCATCTCGTTAAAAAGCTTAGATTTTAAAAGTTGCCTAGTGAATAATAGGGCTCTGAATGAGGCTTAGATAACTGAATTCACAATCCCGCAATGTGACCATTTGCTCCATGTCGCAATAATAGGGGTAGGTGAGTGAATCACAATAGTTTCTTTTCAAAGACTATATGGGTATGGGCAGTAACAGACTCTTCACTTCTTCTACCAGTAGGCCTACTTGCAAGATAGATTAAGTACCCTGAAATTAGATTTCGAGTTTTCAGCATTAATACGTCTTTTGAAGTCCACTGAATCCAAAAATACAATTTCTAGAGACGTATCTGTGTATGTGTGTTGGTGTGTTGATGTGTACCGTTTGTGTATGTAATTGTATAAAACAAATTTTTATATTTGAGTTAGATATCTTCTGGAGACCATTCCACTCATACGCCGCGTGTTTGATATTGACCAGTAACGTTTAGCGATTCCTCGGATATAGACCAATTACGATCGTTTATCTTATAAAATGCTTGCTAATATGAGAATGTTGTTTTATCGATAAAATCGTCTGCTCTTTACTGGATACGTAAGCATCAGTGTGCCATTAAGCAACACGAAAATAGATAATTTTATACGACATAACTTGTTTGGAAATTGAAATAATAGAAATGTACATTGATTAAAAACATAATTTCGATTCGGTGCAAGCTAGTTGGTGTGCTTTTATTCTGTTTTGCTGATAGCTTTCCTGAATGAAGTTAGCCATGTCGTTTATGCACTATTGGTAACACTGATCACAACATGGTATCTCGAATCGATTCATGGATGGTCGTTTCATAGTATGCCGTGATCTTGCAGCTGTTAGTTTTGTTTTTGTATAACAAAGCACGAAAGTAATTATTATTTGTATAACCGTTACATTTTTATTCATGGAATAGTCTTAATAAATCCAACTCGTCAATTCTCGTGGGATTACCTATGATAAAACGTCAGCTCGTTACTGGACACGTAAGCCATCAACGTGCGGTGCACATGCTGCAACTGAGCGGAATAGAAACATGTTATTTAATAAAACATAAGTTGTTTGGAAATTGAAATAATATAAATGTCCATTGATTAATTTCGATTCGGTGCAAGCCAGTTCGTGTGCTTTTATAGCTTTTTGATGTAAGCATCTACCACGACCCCCTCAATCTTTGTGATGTGCACTATTGGTAGCATTGGGAACTCGGATCATACGGCTGACATAATATTGACAACAAAGTGTAAGAAAATATAATTATTTACAAAATCCGTTACATTTTATTCATGGAATACTCTTAACAAGTCGAACATCGTTCTTGCAAATATATCGATAAACTCGAAATTTCTCGTGGGATTACCTATGATATGTCGCGATGGTTGGCGATGATTTCCACACTTTTACTACAAACTTACACGAAGAAAATTTAATTTGTCTAGATACACTCGAAAACGGCTATAATGGTTTTGTTTAAATTTCGTACACGAGGTGCTTGTATAAGTACTATGAGCTAAAACGTTTATTCGGAATGTATATATATATATATATTATTTTTTATTAAATGAGAAATTTCCTCAAAACAGAGGTTTGTCTCCAACCAAACAAATACAACAGTCAAGCACTATCACATAACTCATCCTGACACACAAAATATGATACCACCATTCAGAACTCTACACTGCTCACTACATTTCGCCACTTATCCCTGTCTTGTACATCTTCCTCCACTAAACCAAATCTTCCCATTGACATGTGTACATTCTGTATCCAGGTAGTAGCAGGTCGTCCTCTTCCTCTTCTTCTCTTACTTTGCCATTCCTGTACGATTCTAGGTATTCTTTCTTCTCCCATTCTACATACATGTCCATACCATCGAAGTCGTTTCCTTTCAATTGTGACTGCACTCTCTTCTTCTACTTCCATAATACGTCGTATTTCCGTATTCCTAATCCTGTCTTTCCTAGATATCCTGGCAGACCGTCTCCAGAAGTCCATTTCCAGTGCGTTCAATCTGTTAACCTGTTTTTTATTTAATGTCCATGTTTCTGCTCCGTAGAAAACTATACTCTGTAGTATGGTTTTGAATATTTTCGTTGTTGTACTATTGATTATATTTCTACTCCATAAAATTGAATTTAACATTCCTATTATTTTCTTTCCACTAGTAATCTTTTGATTAATATCCATATTTGATGTCCCCTCTATTTCCAGAATTGAACCCAGGTATCGAAAATTTTGCACTTTTTAAATCCGTCTCCCATCAATGTATAGCTCATCTAGATCATTCGTCAAATATTCTGTCTTATCATAGTTTATCTTCAGTCCCCACCTTTGATATTCCATTGACAACTGACGACATACATAATTGGCATCTTCTCCATCCTGCGTTACTATTACCTGGTCATCTGCAAACAACAGGTGGTTTAAATATATTTCTTCAGATACCTCCAATCCCATCCTTTTGCATTTCCTAGACCAGATACGAAGGCTGATGTCTATATATATTTTGAAGAGTGTTGGTAACATGGGACATCCCTGAAGTAATCCTTTGCTTGTTCCAAATTTCCCAGAAAGTTTCCTCCCTATTTTAACCTGGCAGACATTGTGTCTGTATATTTGTTGTATTATTTTTATTACTGAAGTATCTATGTTAGCCATATTTAATGCCTTCCAAAGCAGTTTCCTTGGTACAGAAACATATGCTTTTTCAAGGTCTATGAACACCAGACCAATATTCTCTCCCTTTCTATTGCATTTCTCTAGAACTTGCCTCAGCGTGAAGATATGACCTATACAGGATCTTCCCGTTGTAAATCCACATTGTTCTTCTTGAGAGACGAATGC
This sequence comes from Ectobius pallidus, assembly GCA_964059195.1. NCBI lineage: Eukaryota > Metazoa > Arthropoda > Insecta > Blattodea > Ectobiidae > Ectobius > Ectobius pallidus. The sequence goes on from CAXKWD010000002.1 coordinate 192,038,482, forward strand.
ATTCTCTAAGTTCCTTTTCACTATTTTCCCCCAAATTTTTATAAGTGGATTCAAAATACAAATTTCTCGATAGTTGTTTCTATTTTTTCGATCTCCTTTTTTAAATATTGGTATAATTTGTCCAGATTTCATGTCTTCTGGTAATTTATCTCCCCCTAATATCTTATTCAACAGTTCCTTTATTAATTTGATTATCTTTTGACCCCCATATTTGATTAGTTCTAAGTTGATCCCTCCCGGGCCAGGTGATTATCCATTTTTTCCATTTATTACTGCTTCTTTCACTTCAACATCAGATATTTGCAATTCTACTCCTGTCCAGTCATTTCAAAATTCTTCTTCTATAAAATCTCCTCTATCTTCTTGCAAGAGTTTCTGAAAGTGTTCTTCCCATTCCCCAATTGTTATCAATTGTAGATTTGTTCCAGACTTCGTTTCCTGTCTGAGTCCTTTTAGTATAGACCATGCTTCTTTAGATCTTCTAAAGCAGAGTTGGCTATTTATATTGGCACATGTTTTTTCCCATGACTAATTTTTCGCCGTTCTTATCATTCTCATAGCTATATTCTTCTTTTCTTTATATAACTGTCTTGTTTCTTCTGTTTTTGCATTGAACCATATGTTAAATGCTGTCCGTTTTTCTTGTACCATCTGTTGTATTTCTTGCGTCCACCACTCTGTTCCTTGTTTGCGTCTTCTATTTACATTGGTTCCTAACACTTCATTTGCTACTCTTTTTATACTCGATCTGATATAGTCATAAGTTTCTTCTGCATTTACTTCAAATGACTCATCTAATAGCTGTTCCATTCTAGTTGTATAAAGTCTTCTTATACTTTCATCCTGTAAACTGTCGATACAAAACTTCTCTTCCCCTTCATTTTCTATTGCCTGCTGTTGGGTATCCGTCTTAATCCTTTCCCTTGACCAAGGCCAAAAAGTTTTCATTTTTAATAGATAATGATCCGAGCCACATATGGCTCCTCTATGAACTCTAGCACCAATAACTTTGAAAGTGGTAGATTGTTTAGTGATAATATAATCATTAATTGCTCTAAGATCTCGAGAGTTTTGTTGCCATGTATATTTGTGTACATCTTTGTGTCTAAAAAATGTATTATCTTAAAATCAAATTGTTCACAGATATTAATAAGGCGCTCTCCATTATCGTTGCGCTGTATTTCCCCATGCTTTCCTACAACCAGCGACGAATCCATACTTCCCACTCTCCCATTAAAATCTCCCATCATTATAATTTCCTTTCTTCTCGGGATCTTTTCAATTGTATCTTGTAGTGTTGTCCAAAAAATATCCTTCCCTTGCTCATTCGTATCATTTGTCGGTGCGTATGCTCCGATCATTACAATTTCTCTAGAAAATAAGGTCATTTCGAGTAATATAATCCGTTCATTTATGAAATCCCATGTAGTTATATTATTTTTCCATTTCTTCTTAATCATAACCGCTACACCTACCTTGGCTCTCTTTGCTTTGGATACTCCACTCCATATGTGTACATACTCGCCGATCTCCTCCTCTCCTTTCCCATTCCTTTTCGTTTCTGATAGTACTGTGATGTCCATACCAAATGTGTCGAGCTCTGCTGGTAGTATATCTATTTTTGTCGAGATGCCTTGTACATTCCAGCATCCAAAAGAGATTTTCCGTTTTTCATCGCCTGTTCGTCTACCCAAAATCCAGTTCTTCCGAGGCATATTGTTCGGTTTTTTAGCATTTTAATTTTTACGTGGATGAGGAGCTGGCCCACCGCACAACCCCCTACTGGGAGGATCCGGGATTTGATTTCGGAGTTACCTTCTCCTAGATGAGTTGCCTTCACTTTGACTTGAGGCCCATCTCCCCGGTTTTCTGTTAGGGTTCCTTCCCTTAGTCTTTGACAATCCAATGCCCAACTACAAGACAGCAGTCCCTGTTGGTCCGCGGGAGGTATTTCATTTCCCTCCTACCACCCATATCTGGGAGGCTTTCCCCTATCCGCCACCTGGGGACGCGCCCTCTAGGGGTTACAGGCTATATATATATATATATATCTATCTACATATACAGGGTGTTAATAAATAACACCGAAATATTTTACCTGTGTTTAGAGGGGACATAGACAAGCAACTTTTATTACATTTTTCTCTATGGATTCAATTTTTCCTGTTACAGCATAAAATCTCCCAGGGCATGGCCACCACTGACTTCTAACATTAGAAAAAATGCAAAACCAAGGAACATCGCTGTTAACACTGTAGTCAGTAGTTATGAATAATAAAAAAAAAAGACTAATGCAGTGGCGACCGGTTATGTGATTAGTCTGTAAATTTTGAAGAAAATGGGAACATTAAATTATGATATAGCTGTTGACGATTGATTAAGAGTCAGGCTTTTTCGATCACTAGGAAGGCATGAAGTCAGTTTAATGAACATTTTAACCCTATATCGCGTAATTATTTATTTATGAGCACCAAATTATAATGACTTTAATGCCCTTTAGCATACACATTTTACGTCATAGAGCAAAAATCTCCTAATAAAATTTGCTTGTCTAAGTCCCCTCTATATGCAGGTAAAATATTTCGGTGTTATTTATTAACACCCTGTATTTAAAAAAATATTCGAACGATTTTTCTAACTAATTCAATTACCATTTGTAGGAACTCTTTTTTTAAATATTGCGTAGCGAATAATTCACCTTTGCATGAGGCTGAAACAACTGAAAAAGCACTCTCAGCAATACGGCCTCTTTTTCTATAACACAATTTGAAGTGAAAATTGCAATGCTCGCCCTTAGGGTAGCGAAAGTTATGTGTGTGTGTCGCATCATATTTTTAAAATATTAACTGAGGCCGTGTGCTACATGATAACAGTTACAAACTTGCCAATTTAAAGCTGATAGGTCACGTTCAGGGGTTTGCTTTGCTAATCGATTTTCCTGGTTACTGGACTGTTAATGTAGTGTGACGAGGACCTTCCACGCTTAACAAACTTTAAAATGAAATCGCTAGCTAGGCCATTAGGCTACCTATGTCCGTGTATGTGATTTCAAAACCCCTAGACAGGCAACTAATGTTCAGATATATAGGCCTAATGAACGCCTCCACACTTCACTCCGCTTTCAACGAAGAATATTAATTACTAGGGCAAGGCATTTGATGATTTTGCATCTTTTTCTAAATGAAGGTTGAAATACAGGGTGTCCGGGAAAGACCTGACGAAAAAGAAATAATTATATATATGAAACTATTGCATTTATTGACGTGATGTTTTCACGGTTACAAAGATAAACACGATAAGTTTTAATAAGCCTCTATGTGAACACCATTTGTGGCCCGATACTCGTGCCGCACACGCGAAAGCATCTCCGGTGTGACTAGTGCTATTGCATCGTAGATTTGGCCACGAAAATCTGCATTATCGGTCACAGGCGTGCGATACACTTTGTCTTTCACAAAACCCCAGAGAAAGAAATCCAGTGGGGTCATGTCAGGTGACCTTGGTGGCCATGGTGTAGGTCCTTCTCTCCCATGAACTGTGGATTTTGGCATTTACAGTTGTCTTGCCGCCTCACGAATGGATTTCCTCAGGCTTCTTACAAAAGCAGCCCGTACCCTTTCAATGTCATTGTCGTTTATGCGCGATTTCTTTGCCTTCCCTGCTGTGACTCAACATTACCTATCTCCAGAAATTACTTATGCCAATGAAGGATGCTGTTTCGGGCGGGAGGATTTCGGCCTTTGTCTGTTTGGAAACGACATTGTAGCCTACGCACAACCTGCATTCTCAGGTCTCAGAATAAGACTAACTACACACGCTGCGCAGATCAAGATTTTTCTCGTTTCTCCTCGTGCAACAACAATGTGCATGCTCATGAGCATTACGGGATGCTACAAAACAAAACTTTTTGAGTTTGTCTTTCTAACTGTGAAAATACTGAGGTAGTAACTGTAATAGTTTCTGATATATAATTATTTCTTTTTCGTCAGGTCTTTCCCGGACATGGTGTGTTTCTAAAATATATTATATTCTTTTTTCTCTTTCCCTCTTATAGGGACCTTTATGCGGCCCGCGCCGACCAGGCCTTACCGGACCGCGACATGTCGGGAGAGGAATGAACTATGGATCACAACATAGACATACTTTTTTGACCAGACAAGGACATGGAGGGCCTCCCCGGATGAATGATCAGCCCAATGCCGGGGCCACCTCCGAGACAACACGAACACATAGGACGAGACACGCCATTCACATACCCACTCACTCAAAACAAGGGAGGATGGGATGAAGATGATAATGACGGCCAGATGATATCCGGGGACCACAAGGGCCTAAAGTTACCTGACATTTGTCTCACAGGTGAGGAAAAACCCCGGAAAAAACCTTACCCAGGTAAGTTGTCCCGACCTAGAATCGAACCCGGGCCCGCTGCGTGAGAGGAGCGAACGCTCGAATATATATATAATTGATTAAATAAGGACAATTTGTTTTTTTTCTTTTTGCTTTATTTTACATTTTTCGTCATTTTCAAGAAATAGATAATTTTTTGGGTAATTTCCGGCATTTTTAGATCATGTTTCAGTGGAAGTAGAGAGGAGCTTTTCCAAGTACAAATCGTTACTTTCAGACAACAGACAATCGTTTTTATTTGAGAATCTCCGCCAAGTGTTGGGGGTTTTTGTTTTATCTATTTTAGTTTCAATGATTCGTGTTTATGGAAATGATTATTTTTAAAAGTTATAATATGTTACGATGTTAATTTTTTTTATATTTAATGGTTTTATAATTCCTCTATGCTTATGTAAAAATTTTCATAGTTCATTTTAATTCAAGTTTATTGTAAACACCATAGCAGTTTGTCGGTAGGAATAAAGAACTATTATTTTTTTCTTTCTTTTTAAATGGCATATATTTGGTAGGGGCAATTTGATGGAATTTCTTTTCCGCTAAGGGTATCCAAGTAGTATTTAACATGGTGCTCTTCTGACGTCATGTACTGCCTCTCCGGTTGCAAAACAACACCGGCAAATCCGACACATTATAATGGCTGTAGCACGGAAACGGTACGTTTCCGGACATGGGTTCCTACTCCAAATATTGTCTACTAAGTCCCCTCTACTAGCCCTAGAAGTTTGTAATATGAATTTCTGAACACCCGACAGGACTATCTCTGGTAATACGGGCAGAAGAAGTAAGAAGAGAGAAATTATTATTGGGCAATATAATTAATACGGTTCGTAATTATTATTATACTTGCGTTCTTTTCTTGTTTGAAGATCATAAAAAAGTTGGTCAGATAAGTAATTGCATGTCACACCTCATCATTAGGAGAAGAAATAGTTAAGGGTATTCAATGTTAAACCAGAATTACCACCATACCACACGGGATGTAAGCTAGTTTAGTTTTGAAGGATCCTAATTGCAAAATAGCTTTATATACTCCCACACATGGATGTATAAGTGTGTGTTTGTGGAGAACGCTCTCTTCCTCTATCCACCCTGCAGCGGTTGAGGTTTCGGTTATTAGGCCTCAACCAACCCGTTCGACTGTATAGCAGCCAGTGTGGTTGATTGAGGCACTCCACCCCAAATCGGAAAGTCGATCCCTGTGAGGTTATTGAGATCTTTCAATTTGTCTAACATGTTTGTTGACACCAGGAGTAAAGTTAAGGTAAAGGCGATCGGTTCTTAATGGGCCATTCAGATAGAAACTTAACCGTAAATTTAAGAACGTAAACTTCAACGCAAACTTTAGCACGGAATTGAGCATTCACATTGAAAACTTAAACGCAGATAACCAATCACAAACGAGAACGTGAACAGCTGATGAAATGGCTGCAGCATACGAAAATACTTTCATGTTTCTATTAAACACGTGTAGGCCTTTAAAATTGAAATCATGTAGTCTATGCAGACATACAAATTAACAAAATATTATATGGGCTGTATTTACTACTGTACTTCATTTCTTGGGGAACTAATGTTCATATTATTTTCCTTCAATGCCGCATCTTTATATAACAGATGCCCTTTATCATACAGACAGGGATAGGATACAACGTTACGAGTTCCTCATTCATAGACGCCATCTCTTGGCTACTTCCACTTCCGTCTCCTGTTCTGTTCTCTGATTGGTTGTATCTTTATTTTTCGCATAAACTTAACGCGAAAACTTGGAGTATGCAAGGTTCTAAGTAAAGTTTAAGTTTACGTTTAAGTTTCAAGTTTACTTGATGCATTGTGAATGGTCACATTGAAAAACATGGCCCCAAACTTTTAAATTTACGTTACGTTTACGGCTAAGTTTCTATTTGAATGGCCCATAAGATTGACAACCTCACCGCAAGTCTAAAAATGTCTTCCTCCTAGAATAGGTGTGTCAAACACGCGGCCCCCTCTGCTACAAAATGCGGCCCCCAGCCCTCGTTTAAGAAATGCGGTCCCCTAAAGAATAAGGTAAAATGCACAAATATGTAACACTCAATTGTATTCGTTCCAGGAGATTGAATTATCATAAGCTTTCTACTTTCACTATCATAGAAGTAGTAAATATGAGGGCTTGCCGTGCTTGAATTTGCCAGAATTTAGCTGACTTTCTTGTGAAAAAGTTTTTAAAAGCTTTTGGCCCCTTCTATAAGAAATTAAAGTTTTCTTACAAATGAAAGGCGAATCACCCGAATTACCCGATAGTAGTAGTCTTGTAGATTTGACATTCGTGGTACATTTTGTAAGACATTTAAATGATTTAAATTTAAAATTACACGGGAAAGGCCCTTAGTAATTTCGTTGTCTGATAATATTATGGCTTTTGAAATTAAAGCTCATGCCTAGGGAAGGGCAACTGATAAGCGGCAGGTTAATTCATTTTCCTACCTACCAGGAATTTAAACATTCCCATATTGCTTCTGACTTCAGTCAATATGTTTCGGTTCTCCGTGGAAGCATATTGACTGAAGTCAGAAGCAATATGGGAATGTTTAAATTCCTGGTAGGTAGGAAAATGAATTAACCTGCCGCAGAATCTAATAAATAAACTCATTAAGATAGCTCAGTTGGTAAGAGCAGCGGCACGGAGAGCCGAAGATCCTGGCATTGAAGTATTCAGACTGACTTCACCTTTCCATCTTAGCCTACACACGGCTAGTGTGAAAGAATTGTCATTCCAATAATAGAGTTAATCCCAGGTTGCGAAAAGTGGTTTGAGAGCTAAAATTGTGAATGCGCACGTAAGTGTCCTAAATTGTAGCGCGAGCAGAAGAATTGCATGGAGTTGGTAATTATGCAGTATAACAGGCTGAGCTGCGCGGGAAGGCGTGTTCTAAAGTGACATTAAAAAGTTATCGAATAAAAAAATCACGCGATGTTATGTAAATGGTTGGATGCTAATATCAGAAGTTTTGAGGAGAAAATTACTCGAGTGCAAGAAGGTGGTGCGTGTAATGGAGCGAAATACCGCAGTGTCGCGTGCTTTACAGGCGTCTAACCCCCAGATATCATGCCCACTCCTTCATTAGGTTTCAGCACGCATAGCCATACACTACATCCCTTGCCCGAGAATTTTACATCTCCTTCATTCACATTAAAGTTCAATGAAAGTGTCGTTATCATGTATTGGGTAACAACCTAATAAATAAACTCATTTTCTTGAGTAGAAGGATTAAAAGATTCCGCGGGTAGAACGGTTAAGAAGGATAAGAAAATTATAAACTTCACTGCAAATAACAAATAATAGTAATAATAATAATAATAATAATAATGAATTCAAATAGACTCGCAAACCAAATATTGGAATTCTATGAAAGCAGAAGTAAAGCAAAAGTAGATACTATGAAATGGATTGGTGAAGTATACAATGACTTAAAAATGGCAGAAATTACTCCAGAAGATATTTTGAAAAGAGATAGCTTTAGAATTAAAGTGCATAAGTGGGAAGTTTAACAACAGGACAGACCGAAGAAAAAAACTGGAACAACATGGACAAACGAAAGGAAGGAAGCTCACAGCCAAAGGATGAAAGCAATATGAAGTCAAAGGAAAACACAGAAACGTCGTTAAGTACTTTGCGTAATCCTACATGAGCTCATGCGCGAACATAATAATAATAATAATAATAATAATACTAATAATAAAATTAAGTAGAATAAAAAATAAAAATAATCCTATGCACACTTAAAAATATATTAAAATATTAGATTTAAGGTACAAGCTCTTGAAGTATATGTTTTTAATTTATAATTTCAACCTGTGCTCAGTGTTTAAAAATTGTAGAAACCTAACCTACTTCATACCACATTCTTGTCTTATTATAGTTTACAAATATACGTAGCATAAGCTATTAAATGGGACTCAGCTTAACTGCCCTGGAATACACTACTTTCCCCACATTCCAGAGCAGCTAAGCTGAGTCCCATACTATACTAATCTGGAAATATAAAACCTTGTACAAACAAATTAGTCATAAATATTACTACAAATTCTTAAAACTGTTTTTAAAATGTGCTTTAAAAATCCATACTCTACAAGTCTTGTATTAAAATGCAGATGAACATAATTACAATATCTTGAAGTATATTTCTTTGGAATGAAACCGCAGATAAAAACGCCAGTTTCGAAATAGGAATGTATACCAGACAAATTTTTCGTATTACAGCCAAGGGCGATTCCAGAACTTATTGAAGAAGGGGCTGACTTAAAGGAAAGTTTGTAATTACTGGGAGGAGTGAGGGGATGGAATATCCTAAAAGAAAATAAAAAAGATGGTGTAAGGTCCTACCCCGGAAATATGTATAAATGAAGTTTAAAATAATGAGTTTTTAAGTCCTCTGGGTGATTCCCCCGAATTTCTCAGCAGACTGAAACTCTTCATGCCCAAAAGTTTTAATAATAATAGTAATAATTGCGCACAATGTGCATTGTTCAGTTAGATTTAAGCAACTCGCTGATTATTAGATATCGTTCTGCAGAAGTTTTAGTTCTGTTGAGAAATTTGTCGGTTTCGGTTTGACATATTACATAAATATTAAAATCATTAATTAAGTATCAGACTTTTTGCCTTTTTTCATTTTAAGCTAGACCTGCATGTATTAGAGAGCTTTAAGTAAGTGTTGGTCTGAAATAGTTCACAAGAAATAAATTAATCATTTATAATAATAATTAAAGGTAAGGAACTCCAAATAAGGAAATAACCTACCAGCTAGTCTATACATTTGAGACAAGGCGTTAGAATATTTAAATAAAACTCTCATTTTACAATCCTCAGGTTGAAATATGTGAGTACATAAATTATTTTTTATTCTTGTTTCGTATTAATTAAATTTGAATGTTATTTGGAGGGTCTTATGCCAGAGTGAACTTACTACGAAATATGAGATTTGCTGCTCTCTGCTGAAACACATTGTGGAAGGTGACATCTAGTGTGTGCACAGTGAACTAAGTCGTCAGTTCAAAGCATTGAAAGGAAATTCTATGTTTGCATTCTTAAAAATGAGGTTTTTGGTTTCTTCTGTTGGCAAAGCGAACCAAGTCTGGATAAAAATGGCTTCCTTGTCTGACAGGGTTCTCGGGTGAAAAAAGATTTTTGTCTGTAAACAGCAGGGATACAGACATTGATGGAGTGACGAATAGGGCAAGGCATTTACTGACCAATGAATAGTGAAAAAAGGCAAAATAAAATATGCATTTATGTCCTAAAAAATGAAAAATGACACGAAATTTAAAAACATTACCAATAAATTTCCACTATTACTTATAATTAGTTTCTGGAGTAATTTCTAAACGCTGTTTAATGGATGACAGTGCGTTATTATGAATTTACATTATAAAACACATTTATTTTGTTACCGTACTAAAAATATGAGTAAATTTGTACTACTTGGACACCCTTAGCGAAAAAGAAATACTTTATGAACTGGCATACCCATGAAATTGCACCATGCAAATATGTCCCGTTTAAAAAGAAGGAAAAAATCTTTATTGCTACAAGACAAACTGCTATTGTGTTTACAGTAAACCTGAATTAAAATGAACTATGAACACTTGGCGGAGATTCTCAAATAAAAACGATTGTCTGTTATTTGAAAGTAACGATCCGCACATGGAAAAGCTCTTTTCTACATCCACTTAGACATGACCTAAAATGCCAAAAATGACCTAAAGATTGCCAAGAAATGACCTATCTCTTGAAAATGATGAAAAATGCAATATAAAGCAAAACAATGCAGAAATTAAGTGTCCCTTTTTAATCAATTATTCCAAAATACACATTTATACATATTCCAGCTATCTTTCAACCTTCATATAAAAAAGATTCAAATTCATCAAATGCCTTGCCCTAGTGATGAATATGTTCCAGGAAGTATTGAACCAGGAAGTGGAGATATATATTTAACGCCATGTTCATGAAATGTGAGAGAACAAACGAAAACGTTTGAGTGTAACATGAGTTGAATTAAGTGGATGGTTTGTATGCAACTACATTTGCTGGACATGCGATAAACTCTGTTAACACTGTAGTATTACAGTGTTTCATTTCTAAAGCCCGGATTTTCATGCACTATCAAACTTAAAAATATGCATGCATTCATGCACTATCGTATCTCCAAATATGCACAATGAAGGGCGAAAACATGCACTATCAAAAATCCGCACTGTTCTGCAATATATTTCAATTTCTCTTAAAACAATATACGAGTTTTTTTTTCCAAATTCTTCTCACTTAAACTCGTGCGTTTATCAGTTAAGATATTCTTGAACGCAGAAAAGGATATTTTTTCTTCACAAGAAGTAACAGGTGCATACTTAAGGGAAGAAATTTGACTGAGGGTGAGATCGAATTCCATGTCTTTTACATTTTTTCCACATAATACGTCTTTCACTGTTTCCATAAGTTTAAAATCAGGATTTGAACTAAGTACCTTCTTAAGTTTTTCCCTAACTGTCACACCCATTTCTCCACAACACGATTCTAAAGATAATAATTCAACGACTTCAACAATGGCTAGTGACTGGCAAATTCAAGCAGTGAACATTCTGTTTAGAGTTTTCTTTCAATGGAATGTGGTGGGGGTCGGCGAGTCGGAATTTTCTTTTATAGCCTGGTGTATTATATTACTGTTTATTTAGGGTAAACAGTAGTTTGCACTCTCAAATTGATGCAAGTGGCAGACTCTGTTGCCATGTCAATCAATACAACATTTACGTTTCTTTGAAAAGCCGAGATTTTAGGGCGGCACATTCATAATATGCACAGTTATGCATTGTAACTTGATATTATGCACTAAAACAAAAAAATGAGGGTTTATATGCATTAAAAACGTCTGAATATGCTATATTAAAGCACAAAAATCCAAACATGCATTATGCATGAATTTTGCCATAAAAAGGCCGAAATATGCAAACATGCACGTAAAAAATATGGTTATTTGGAATTCATAAGTCATGTAATGAGTAACTACGAAGTTTGAGAAGTGTAACCAAAGTATATAAAAACATGCATTTGCATGGAAATCCGGGCTCTATATCATTTCCTAACCATTTTCTCACCCACTCAGGTTCACCTTAGACTAGACTTTCTTATGAAAAGGAGATAGCTTCTTCTGTTCTCAAAGTGTTTCAGTACCTGTGTTGATTACCTCATTTAAACTTTTAAATTGTATCTATTCATTTCTCTGGTTTTTTTTATGGTTATGCTGTGTTAACATTACTTAAAAGGTATAGTTTACCTTACATCTTGGTAATTATTAGTTTCGTTTGCCAGAGTGAACCAAATCGAGAATATTATTGATAAGCAATGGTACTCCATATTTAAAACTGACATAAATGCAGATTTCATAATGCATTACTGCAATTATTTTCATTTTTACAACTAAACTTTAAAGCTCATTTCACGAAAAAACTGAATTTTCGTAGTTGGTTCACTCTGGCATCAGGTCGTCCATTGTGTAAGTAATTATTCTCGACGAATGAAAACAGTCAAATCAACGTAACAGAAAAACCAATGGGGGCCGCGGCCCTTAGGACCCATGGATCCGCCACTGACTATACAGCACTATATAAATTAGTATAGTAAATAAACACTTAAATGTACGGTACAGTAGATACGTCATATTTCAAGCTAGACAGGTTATAAGGTAAGGATTTCATGGCCATCTGAACCTGCGATCGTCAATTATTTTTATTTCCTTGTGCGTAAAATGATTACTTCAGTTCTTAAGGCACTTAAGTTTCAAAGGCAAATCTTACCCACTAACAAATATAATTTTTTGCAAATTACAACATTAGTCACTATCGTAATTAAACACATTTTTCACGAATTTCCCGGACACGTTATGATGGTGAAAACTTGAATTTTTAACGCCAGTAACCTAACCTATAACTTTTGATATATTTTCGCGATTTTCTCGAAAACGGCTCTAGCGAATTTCTTTAAATTTTGCACATAGGTTGCTTATACTAAGAGCTAAAACTTTTATTTGAAACATTTTCTCGAGAAAATTCTCTGAGGGTAGTTACAAGCCACCCACTGTTCACCCACTGTTTGTAGAAAGTTTGTCTTACGTGATGAACAACTGAATTCGCGCTCTTTCACGGCCTCTTATTTTATATAAGAATGTGAAGTGAGAAAGATGTATTGTTGGCCATGCATAGAGTAAAGATGTATCTGAGGGAAATATTCGATAAATTTCGGAAATTATATTTTACGGCGGAAAGTTCAATAAACGTCTGCAGTCACTTGTTCTTTTTTTTTAAGTTTGTTATATAGCCTGCGCTTTTAGTCGCATCATTGAAAGAAGAGGTATTTATAGGATAATTAGCGTAAAATTGTGTCTTGCGATTCTGTACAAGGATATGTGAATACTGCTAACTTTTATTTGGGCAGAGGAAGTTATGTGACTTTCACATCAGATTTTTTTTTATTGCATTCATTAAAAATAATCATATTCTGTAGTTTAATTTTACTGTTTCAATGTTACCTGTTTCTCGACTTCCTTTTTAATTATTAATATTCATACTATTACATTAATCGGAAGCTAAATATGATGCGACTAGTTTCGCATATGCAAAATAATTCATATATATTGATCGCCACCAAGATTAAAATAATCACTACTTTTTAAGGTTGGTCCTCTTTCAATTTGGAAGGCAATCTTGAACAGATTTTATCGGTTACCGTAATTATTTTCACACATTTAAGGCTATTCGCTATCGTAGAAAAAATAGTATGCAGGACACATACGTTAAGTGCGTTGGAAATTTAAAAAGACCAGCCGAAGGCAATGTTCTACTAAAATCTATATCTCCTTAAGATCGTAGATTTACTAAAGAAAAACGTAAATCCTTAGGGCCCGGACAAGCTACACCGCGATGTACTGTATTAGACAAGGTATATAAAGCTACTAAGGTAGCGCCATTTCTCGCGGCCGGCTGCTTCATCAGCGTGTGACGTCATCCACGAGGGAACGATCGAGCATATGGCTGCTATTACATAGCAGTTGCATAGTCAGTACGTCAGTACGCTTCAGCCCTTGGGTATACAGAAATATTCTCATGAAAGAAGTTGTAGGGAAATAAATTCACTTTAAAATGAGTTGTCATTTGTTATTTAGTCTTGAAATGTTCAAAAGTTATAACAATTTAAAGTTTCGGTCAAATTTCGATATTTCGAAAGAAAACCGTACATCGCACTGTCTCTATATTTAGGGGTTATATCTTTGAATATAAGCTGTATATTGTGTATTTACATCATGAAACAAGTGAAGAAATATCACACAAGAATTAAAGTTGAATTTATTAAAAATCCGATCACGGTACAAGCACAGTACATGTAATGGAAAATACATTAGATTCCAGGCAAGAAAGGAAAAATAGGAACACAAAAATCATGTAGTTTTGAAATTTGGCAGAGATGTGGGGGAAAGTGTCCTAAACAACGTAGTAAAAGTCCCCATGGATAGAGGGTGAGCGGGGGTGGGGGATGGGGGGTACTTTTAAATGTCGTTTCTCTCAGTTTTCTCTAAATACACAAAAAACTATGGGTTCTACCAAAGAACAGTTTATGCACAAAATTAACTACATAAAAGATCTGCATGATATTTTTTTGGGAATTAATAGTTCAGGAAATATAGAAAGATATGAAGTATTCAAGTATGACAGTTCTCGAAATTCTGTTTTACATACACCTATGTATTATATTTTTTAACAAAAAAGAAAGCAGACGATAATTAAATTAGCATGATGCCAAAAGCAAACTAGTTCTTAGGAAAATATACTTACTAATGGTTAGTGTTATTACACATAAAACTAATTACCATTATAATAATAATAATAACAATAATAATAATTATTATTATTTTTATTATTATTGTTCTTGTTGTAATGCTTAGCCGTTTTATGTTTCGTTAAAAAAAATAATCGGTATTTTGAAAGATGGTAAGGAATTAGATATATTTAGAAATTGTAAGAATAGTAGGCCCACCTATTACTTTAAATAAATGTTGACTTGTCTATGTGGCTCCTGGGAATATTTGCACATCATATTTTGTTACTGTGCAACTCGGTGTGGTGGAAGATACGGATGCCGAAAAGCTGGTATCAAATGCTCATCCACAAACAGTATACCATTAGAAGAAGATGAGCTTAAAATTGATGACGTCCAAGCAAAATAAGATGTTTAGGCACTCTTTAATCAATGTTGTAGGCTATATGTGTATAAATACTGAGTGTTCGGTAGATAGAAAAATATAACCCTAACTTATCATACGATGTACTAGGATTCCAGTATTGGCGACTGAAAAAAATAGACAACTGAACATTTATTTAAAGTACTATGTAGGCCTGCTAGGTTTTATAATTTCTAAATATTACAATTTTTTCAAATTATATTTTAAACGAAAAATATAACAGCCAATAGGCCTGATTTATAATTCTTTTAACGTGCACTCATACCATGTGATTTTTATAAGCTTTATAACAATAATCATAATAATTAGTTTTATGTGTGATGTTTACCTTTATTACGAATATTATTCTAAGAACTGGTTTGCTTCATATCCTTCTATTTCCTGAACTATTCTAAGAAATATCATTCAGATCCATTTTATAAGCACTTTTATGTAGTTTAATATTGCGCATAAACAGTTTTTTTGCTAGATCCCATAGCTTTTTTTTTCGTATTTAGGGAAAACTGGGGGGAAATATTTAAAAGTGCCTCCCACTCCCCGCTCACCCCCTATCCATGGGACTTTTACTATGTTGTTTAGGACACTTTCCCCCACATCTCTGCCAAATTTCAAAACTACATAATTTTTTTGTGCCTATTTTTAGGTAGATTTCGAAGAAAAATCTACCTATTGCAATTGATACCATGTCATGATTTTCGAAAAATTCTTTCATATCTTTACGTTTCATGCTCCCCTAAGTACGAAACCACCGCCCGTTCAAAAAAAAAAATGTGATATTTATATATAAATACAGTATATATATATATATATATATATATATATATATATATATATATATATATATATTTATATCTTTACACGATAGCGGCCGTAATTTTGAAGATATTTGAACCAAATTTTAATATGTTATTTCTAGGCCCAATAGTTCGGACAAGTTCGTTAATGAGCAAAATTTCCCCAAGGGGGTGGTCGGGAGAGGGGGTTGAAATTTTAAAACATTTTTATCTCGGCCCCTATGAAGTATAGAGGGAAACTTTGTTTGAATAAATTAGAGTACTCCCTATGGAGTTCACAGTGACACCAACGATTCGGGGGTTTTGGGGGTACGAGTGGGGGTCGGGGTGGGGGGATGGAAATTCGAAATTTTTGAAACCACGTCTTGTGGAGTATCATTGAAAAGCTTTTGATGAGTACTCTACAAATCAATAACTAGTTTCTCGATAGCTCTCATTTAAGGCGAGATTTGAATGTTTGAAAAAGTGCTCTTTCCTCTTTTTTGCAATTATTATTGCGGGTTTGTCATGCCAAGGCTAAAGAAGAAGAAGAGTGCTACGCAGCGACAGTAAATTAAACCGAAAGCACTTTGAAATCTACCTCAGCCTGTAGGTTTGCCTAAAGGGATTTTATTTTCTTTCTTGCATGGAATATAATGTATTTTCCATTACATGTACTGTGCTTGTAACTTGATCGGATTTTTAATAAATTCAACTTCAGTGGTTATGTAAGTTCCATGATGTAAGTACACAATATACAGCTTATATACAAAGATATAAACCCTAAATATAGAGAAAGTGCTATATATGGTTTTCTTTAGAAATCTTGAAATTTGGCCGAAATTTTAAATTGTTATAACTTTTGAACATTTCAAGAAAAAATAACAAACGACAACTACTTTAAAGTGAATTTATTTCCCTACAACTTCTTTCATGAGAACATTGCTGTATACCTAAGGGCTGAAGCGCTAGAAGGCAAAGTGTGTCGAAAAGCGTGAGGCGAAAGAGCTTTTTTCGATGCACCATTGTTTAGATATAAGCGAAAAACCTAAAAACATGACCTTCTGCGGGCCCCCCGCTCACCCCCCACCTTCGGGGACTTTTAGTATGTTGTTCAGGACACTCCCTCCGACAACTCTGCATAATTTCAAAACTACACGATTTTTTTTTTCCTATTTGGTGTTTTTCGACCTTTATTGTCTGGACTATTAAGAAGGCTCAAGATTCTGAATATGGGCGGGAATTTTAATGCAGTATAGACCTACACTGTATACATGATTTAGAGTGATGATGTGACGGTCAAACCAAAAGTAAAGGTGATAAATCAAGCCTAATATATATATATAATATTGTTATCTCTCATAATAGCTATAGCTATAGGTACTATTAATTCAAAATTACTTTTAAACACTATTGCAATCAAAGCAAACTAATAGGCCTACCTTTACTACAAAAAAACATTCTGTTCTACTGTTTTAAAATTTCAAAGTTTATTTCGGAGGGGAAAAGATAAAAAAAATTAACTTCCTGGATTTTTTCCATCGGTTATGGGCTAAAAGCTATAAGTTTGTCAAATTTCAAGATTCTAGCTCATCTGGAAGTGAGTATATATCAATGTTAATAAGTGGTTGATTAGACTGTCGTAGATGTGAAAGATGTTACGGTTATCTGGCCAGTTTTCCCATACTTATGTGGCAGCTAGAATCACCAATTGTTTTACACTTATGGCTGTTGTATGTGCTAATATTTTTGCCAAATTTTACGATTTTATCTATCCTATAAGTGGGTCAAAAATTACATCATGTGAGGAAAATATACAACATTTACTAAAAATATACAAATGGTGCAAAATATGTTGCACAAACTTTCTCGCATATACGAGTTAAAAGCTAGCACAGAAAAAAGTAAATTAGAAAACAAATTTTACTTAATAGGGCCTACATTTTTTTTTATAAACTAACATGTATCTAGAATGGAAAGCATCAAGGCCGATCTTTATGTACAATAAATAATAATAAAAATAATAATCAATGGCGGAGTGTGGATATTTTGACTGGGTTTACACGTTAGTCAATAAATTTTGTTTGTCTAAGTAAATTATGCATTTGACAAAACTTATTACCTGCCCATAACGAAAGAACTCTATTTGAGCAAAGATACAAGAAAGCTAAAATATCCAAATTCATTAATAACCTAAAACAATAAATCATACTTGGAAACTTCTATGTGATTATGATTATCACCAGGGTCCGGATTCTAATGACATGTAATATTTTTATTGAAGCTGCATAGACATTGTCTACTTGTAGATAAATCTTAATCATGGCCTCTAGATTATAGAAATGCATTTTTATTAGCCATTTTTGTCATTTTATGAATTTTTGTATTTTTAGGGCATTTATTTCAATCTTAGGTCATCATTTTGTCATTTTCATGTCATTTCATTCATTATTTAGTCATTTTCATGCATTTACATTGGGTTTATTTACTTTCTTGTCGTCTTATTTTCCCATAGGGTAATATTTAAATAAATTACTTGGTTAGTATAATGCAACATTTTTTGTAGGATCTATTTTAAAAACTATTTTCTTACGTTTCTTCTCAAATGCTCCAACGAAGAACAAAGAACAAAGATTTTAGACCTACAACATCCTTTCTGCGTTTACAGTTTTTACCATTATGTACAACTTTGTGTGTACAATAATAATTTTTATAAATAAAATATCAGTTTTTAAGTCATTCTTTACAGTTATTAAATCATTTTCCTTAATATTTAGGGTCTTTTATAGGTAATTTTTTCAAACAATTTTAGGTCGTCAGAATCCGGGCCCTGATTATCACGCAGCCATAGCACAAGATATGAACTTTAAATATTTAAGGACCATATCAAATAGTGAGGAAACCGACTGGCGAATAATGTTATAAAAGAAACTAATAATACATAAAACTTTACACGGAAACTGTATAAAATGCACGTGCTACGGTTAATCTTTACAGCATTTCCCTCGCGGGCGACGTCATCATGCGCACCGAACGATATTAGGTAATTGCGCATGGCAAATGAGCACCCCTTGGTATTAGAAACAAAATGCTTCCTTTCAGAGAGGACGGAAACATAAATAAAATTTAGATATTCGTGGTGAAGGCAAAGAAAAAACTGTCTATGAAAGATGAAAGGCGAGGAGAATGAAATAAATCTTCTTCCTTCTTATCATGGATGAAAATATAGGTTGATTGATTGTATGGTTTGATCTGGTATGCTCTTGTTTTAGGAATATACTAGCGGGCTATACATAGGGATACACCACAGCTTAAAATTTGTACTTCCTCTACCTGTACCATGGGCACTGTTCACAATACCTCTTAAATTTTCCATTAACATAAGGCTCTGAAAAGCGGCTGATTGATTGACTGATTGACTGACTTAATGACTGACAGAGAATCACCGTAGAGCCTCAACTATAATAAGTATAAACTTGGAATTTTGATAGTGCCTTCGTTTCATAATGTAAGTGGTCACTAAGAATGGATTTTGCAAAATGTTTAATTTTAAATACCAAAAATCAAATGTATTTGAAGATACGAGCTATTCGATTGTTGTCAAAAATAGTATTCAATTATGAAATTAATTCAAGATGGCCTTGCTCGGTTGCTATCTAGATTCATTTAGAATTCGCAGCGATCTGATTTTTTTAAAACATAGGCTATGTGGACAGAAGGAGAGAATGAATGCACGCTTTAATGGGAAAACATTGAATGATTTGGACGGAACAAACTATGCGGGCGTTTTTAGGCTAGGGAACTCGAATCTGAGGTCTTTTCTTTCCCCGGGCGGCGCACTTCGTTTGTGAAATGCACTTCGAAGCCGGGATTTTAGTTTTTTTTTAAATTATCAATCGTTATAATAAAATTGTTTATGCATGATTTAGGTGAGGTTCATGAATCTATGGTTCATTTCAATCGTTTAATTTCGAATTTATGTGCCCATATGGCCGCATAAGAATATTATTTTGTTTGTTTAATTACTTATATTTTTAACTTTAAACAATATAATAAGAATAAAATTATGTAATTCCTGCATTTTATGTGAAAACGATGTCAGCGTTAATAAATATGTTTCAATTATTTTTCTGTTAAATTGAAAATATTATGTATATACACTATTGAAGATGGATGTTATATTTCAGAAAGTGATTCGCATGTGTTCGTTGTTATGGGGACCGAATATTTGTCCTGTTAAAGTCGCCACAAACTGGGGGGGCCTTGGTTCCGCTCTTCGATAAAGGCTTGTATTATGATGGATTTACTTACGGCACGTGTGCTTTTTGTCATTTTTACAGCACTGAGATTTCTTTTGTTTTCAAAGCGTGTGGGAATGTCAACTTACGATCCACGGCAACAATATTTGTAAGTACCATTAATTAGTTACGTCGTGCAAAAAAAATCTAACAGTTGAGTAAAAAATCACGGCGATGCCGCGGGCATCTGCAAGTATTTTAAATAAGTTACTGTACCCTAATAGTCCAGTCACCAGGTACTTTTGCCTGGAAAAAGGTCCGAAGTTAATGATTTTTTAGTATGTTGTATATGGGTATTCTGAGGTGTAGAATCCAAGTTTTCCAATTCGAGAACCTTGTGCTAACTTCAGGGCAGCCGAAAAACCCCGAAATTTTTGGACTTTTTTCAATGTTTTCCTTATAACTCCTAAACAACGCGTTTTATCTGAAAATACTCTATTATAAAAATTAAAGGGCAATAAATTTGCTACAATTTGCACTGTTTAAACGTTTTTTAAGTCGAATACGTACTGAGATATGGAGCTTCGAAGTTTCGAGTTATTTTTCAAAATATTGAAAAACTGCAAAAAATGCAGGATTTTCCCTAGTAACTTTCATCTTTCAATATTGCTATATGAATAACGTCTAATAACCTACACAATAGAAACCCACCCTTAATTAGATGTTCTTTTCAGAATAAAGAACACAATTCTCTATGTATAAAAATGAATTTTATAAAAATGTATAATACATGTAATGACATGTGGATATATTAATTAAGTACAAAATATGTAAATTATTACAAATTAGTCATTCATATTAATTCAATGCTTTTTTGCAGCTGCAAGCCCCGGTGCTATACCCTGTCATGCACTTGCATTGTACCATGTGCAGCAACTTTTCTGGATCTACGTCCATGGTCGTTGTTATAGGGATCAGCCCTAGTTTCGTTAAAGTCCAGCCCCAAACTGACGGTGACTTTTTGTAGCCCAGCCACGTCTGCACTTGCAGATAGGTATGAAAAGAATGGTACCGGGCAGCATCTCGTGCAGGGGGCAATCTGGCAAGGTTGAATTTGGATTTTGACACGGAGTTCGAAAATATTCGGTACCGAAGATCATCCAGAGTATCTGTGTCCATGTTACCACCGTACAGTATCACAAGAAACTTTTCCCCTGCTTCCGAAATTTGACATGGTGTTGCTTCGTTATCTTTGAAAACACTAACGATGTCAGACACAGAACGGTTTTTTTCATACATAGTGAAAACTTTCTTCTTTCCTTGTCCAAATGGGTTTGATGTAGTGTCACACCCGCTTGCTGCATGAAGGGAAAGAATATCCTGAGTACTGTATTTGCACGAAGCTGGCGAATACAAAACACTGGGGTATTACCTCTCCCACTCTTCTGGAAATAAACGTTCTTTTGAGAAGAGTCTAATACAGTCAGCAATACTAAGAGATCGATGTCTTCACCTGTGATAGTAACACTATCGAAGTCAGAAGCCTTAGATATAGCAGTTTTCACTATCATGAAATCAGTATCTTCTATTGCCTGCTTAACTTCGATGCCCTTTGCTGCCATTTCAGTCAATCAGCATTGAAATAAAGTTTCTCTTGTTCGTGTCATTGGACAAAAATTTTTCTTGCGACAATGTAACGGCCGTTGTTAACGAAAATACAAATTTTCTGGACGATTGCAGCAAAGCCCGGTGATATCTTTCAGCTGCTTTGGTGCTCTGATAAGCGATGTCACTAAGATATCCATCGAATACTACTATGGCATTATACCCAAAGGGTTTCTGTACCTAGTCCACGTAGGTCTTGCACACTGACTTGAACGTGCGTGATGTAGTCTTACCCCATACAACCTTATGCAGTCACTTACTACACATTTTCTGCTGCCAAGGTCTTCATCCTGTAAGGAGTGAATGCTGAAATGGCAGCAAAGGAGGACATCATCGATAAGATCTTTGCTCAGGAGGAATTACTGAAAGATGATGCCGATTTGCCAATCGGGAGCAAAGAGATCAATGCTTTTATCAATCAATATTAATGGAAGTTTGTAATAATTTACATATTTTCTACTTAGTTAATATATCCACATATCATTATGTAGTATACATTTTTATAAAATAAATTTTTATGTATCGATTATTGTGTACTTTATTCTTAAATGAACATCTCATTAAGAATGGGGTTTCTATTGTGTAGGTTATTGAACGTTATTCATACAGAAATGTTTAAAGATCATACTCCATTTTTGCAGTTTTTCAATATTTTGAGAATTTTTCAAAATTTTCAAGCGCTATATATCGGTACATATTTGGTTTTCTAAATCATTTAAACAGTTCAAATAATAGGAAATTTCATGCCCTTTAACTTTTGTAATGGAGTGTTTTAGGCTAATATGCAAAGGAAAACACTGAAAAAAGCCCTAAAAATTCGGGGTTTTTCGGCTGCCCTGAAGTTCGCACAGGGTTCTCGAATTGGAAAACTTGGATTCTACACCACAGAATATCCACATACAACATATTAAAAAATCATTAACTTCGGACCTTTTTCCAGGCAAAAGTACCTGGTGACTGGACTATAAGCCGTTCCACGGCCTTCAAGGAAATCGCCCAACAGTACGTCCTGACGGGGGGAGGGAGGGGCATGATGATGTTAAATTTATTAATTTAGATTCACCTACCATTACTACTATTATTATCCATATAGAAATGTTGGAAGATGAAATTTACTAGGGAAAATCCTGCATTTTTTGCAGGTTTTCAATATTTTGAAAAATAACTCGAAACTTCGAAGATCCATATCTCGGTATGTATTCGACTTAAAAAACTTTTAAACAGTGGAAATTGTAGAAAATTTATTGCCCTTTAATTTATATAATAGAGTATTTTCAGATAAAACGCGTTGTTTAGGAGTTATAAGGAAAACATTGAAAAAAGCCCAAAAATTTCGGGGTTTTTCAGCTGCCCTGAAGTTAGCACAAGGTTCTCGAATTGGAAAACTTGGATTCTACACCTCAGAATACCCATATACAACATACTAAAAAATCATTAACTTCGGACCTTTTTCCAGGCAAACCCAATTTTCAGTACCTGGTGACTGGACTATAAGTTTCTCTTGTATGAAAATTTTGAGTTTATGAATTGTGAAATTAATTTAATTGATAACGTGTGTTGTGCGATGGTTTTTCAGCGGTTTCTGTAAATACTGGCAACGAACACGTAAGAATCTGCTCGTTCCTTACGAAAAAGGATGCCACCTTTTTTTTTTTTCAAAACGGAACACTCAGCGATGTTTTCTATTTAACAAGTTTTTAACTATATGAAATGAAGACTCGTTTGATTCTCTACATGCATGGTAGTTGTAGCAGAGAATTTTCCAGCAGAAGGGGGATTCCTTTGCGAAACTGCTAATGATGCCCTAACAGAAATGTCAAGTAATGATACTAACGACATTTTAAAGAGCGTTTCCCGGAATCGTACAAACTTCTGAGGAAGTTCAAAAGGAATAACAAGAAGAAAACTTTAGGAGGGAAACTTTTAAGGTTAAAGTACATTGATCGAGTTTAGCATCTAATTAAAGAAGTGTATTACTGGAATACAGCTAATTAATATTCAAACTGAAGCCATCACCGTGGGAGTCTGAGCGACTGACTTTCCCAATTTAAAGTTAGAAGTACAATTCAGTTCTAACTGCTGTAGCCGTTTCTGAAAGGTTTGCGGGGAAGAGGGTTGCATGGTAAACAGGTCCAGCGCCTGTAGTATTCACCGTATCGGAGTTATCCTATCCTCCCGCTAAGCTTACGCTTCACCAGAATAACTGCAGTTATCAGAACTGGACTGTAATTTAAAATTGATATAAAAATTCAAATTCTGCCTACTTCCCTTGTGATATGGTTTCAAAATAATACACTTCTGATCTCTTAAAAATCATTTAAATAATCTCCGTAATGGATATATGGTATTCATGAACCACACAGAATATTGTCTCTGTTGGACATTACATGAGAATATTATAGGAGAAAAATTCCTCCGACACTGGGACTTGAACCCAGGACCTTTGACTATTCGCGCCATTGCTCTACCAACTGAGCGAAGCCGGAGCTCAATTCACAGCGCCAGATGGAACCTTCCTCCTATGAATGATACATTACAAGCCCATGCTTTATTTTTTTTTTTTATTTTTTTTTTATTTTTTTTTTATTTTTTTTTTAGTGAGCCTATATACAATATGTAGGTCTGCGAGAGGGCCTGAAAGGGGGGACAATGCTATGCTTCTTGCATGAAGACATGCATTCTTGCCGCTCGCTAACTCCTATACTGCATACTCTACTTAGGTTGTAGGGTTTTTAGTTCCGTACTTCATTTCGTTATTTTGGATATACTGAAGTTCATATTATACCGTAACGATTTTTTCATAGTTTTTATTGGAGTTCGAAATTACGTTTTATGTTAGAGAAATTTCAACGTCAGGTCTTCGGATTTGTTTTTCTGGAAATTTTTAGATTTTCTTACTGTATTCATTCTAAAAGTGAGGCCAAATTGCGTTTAATTTGACAATAGAAGCTCTATTAAAGGAATTAGTTAGTGACTTTGCATTCATCTTCAATAGGTAAATAGTTAAAATAATTTAAAATTTTGACTATGAGGAATGTTTTTAATGGACCAAGCAGAGGAGATAGATACTGTCTCTTATGTGACGGTTTTAAAGCAAAACTTGATTTGGAATCCGTTCGGATAACATTAAACTTATGTTCAAAGTAAAAAAAAAAAAACATAACATTTTGTAATCTGGAACCGCCTTGAACCTTTCGAAATAGAACCAATTTTTAAATGAGAATAATAAGTAAAATCTTACAAAAGATAAAACTGGAAAACTGGTCTTATCTATGAGTCGGTTTGTAAGTCATCCCTGTGGAGGATGTCTCCCTATGAAGACTATTTAAGCCTGTTAATTTACCCAAATACCTTCCACAATTTTACATTTTAATAATTTTTTTATTTATTAAATTTATTCTACAAATCATAGTATAAAATATCTACAAATGTAAATACGAACTCCACCCGATTAAGCAAATCTTGTGCTCGGGAGCGGTTCATAAAGACGTGAACCATTTAGTAGGACAAGTCCAAATGTTTAACAAAATATAAATAGAGAAGGCCATATTGCAACAGATTTCCAAGATTTTTTAGATGTCGAGGTGCTGAAACTTGGTTTTACTAGTAACAAAAGAAAATTAACCAAACTCGCTAAAAATGAGAAACAAAATCTGGATTTGTTCTTTAAAATGACTTTAAAATGTCTCATAACCTGTAAAAATGCCCTGCCAGAGAATGTATAAAAGTGCAGAAAATGGCCCATAAAAGTGGTGTATTTTCATTTAAGATGACGTAAACCACATTTAATTTCCATAGGGCATTGTCCTAGCTTAATCAGAAAAAAGTAATCGAAATCCGGGACCTAGTAATAAAGTTATATTAGTATTAGTCTATACAACATTACTTTATATACGAACTGCTTCTCCGTTCATAACTCTTGCTTTCGTAATCTACTCTTATACAATTCAACGGCCCTAAATAGCGTGCTTGCTCGCTCGCCCGCTTCGTGAGACATCGGGTTTACTCGGCGATGTTCGTCTCTCGCAGTGTAAACTTTCATGACGACTACAAAATTAGTAAAACCGTTTCTTTATTATATAAGGCCTAAGTGAAATGAACACAATGAACAAATATTCTAATTTTATTTTTACTTACAATTTTCATAGCTCTGAACCACAAACATTTTTAATTTCTTTAAAATCCTGGAGTCAATTAATAATGGCGGGTGAAGCCGCGGGCATCAGGTTTAATATATTGATAGTTTAATCCTCGAAGTATCGCGGACAGTAAAAATCCAAATCAATCACTCCTTCTCTTGAAAAATTATATAATTTCTGAAAATTACACTGAATTTATCTAATAAAATTCACATCACATTCAGCTGTCAACAAACAGTTGAGAAACGATATGTATTATCCACCGCCGTCTCGAGAATTACGCACGAGAATTATACAGTTTAGAAGGCAATGGTTCACAGTTATCTTTGGAACTGCATAATCGAATCTGAGATCGTTTTCCCAGGTGGCGATTTCTAATCGTGGAATGTACTCTAAAGCCGGAATTTTAGCTGTTTCATTAATTATTAATGGTTTAGTTTAAGAATGATTCGCGTGCAAGTGTTAATAAATATAATGCTTTAATAATTATTATACTATTAATTTTTAATTTTTCAATTAATTATCGTGGGCGAAGCCGCGGGCACCTCCTAGTAGGTAACATTTCTACATTGATAAATGTAACTGTACCAGCAAGATTCAAAATAGTTTTGAAATAGTATTACTCAAAATTTATAACAGTTATTCCTGACGATATTATACAGTTGTCACCTGAGGTATTTCAGGGGAAAAATAGATGTGCTTTATTCACAAACCCTCTTCAGACGATTAAGAAGTTTTACAATGTTAAAGGGGGTCTCAAAAATTTTAAATTTGATTTATTACTATTATATTGTTGATGTTGCTTTGCTATAGGCCTACTCTTTATGTCACAGGAATAAGCACATCTATCTATCCATCCACTATTATTATTATTATTATTATTATTATTATTATTATTAAGTTCCAGACTGGTTCTTTATAAGATTATGTGGGGACGGGAAAATGTCTGTCCGTCAGTCTGTCTGTGTGTGTGTAAGCGCGATAACTCAAATACGCTTTATCGGATTTTCATGGAACTTCGTATACGCATCATTTATAACGTCCGTGGGAAGAAGTCTATTGATACCGGACCAAATCAGTTGACCAGTTGTTCAATGAAACACAATTTAGTGCCTAGTTTATGATAATATATTAGAAAGAATTTATTAAATGCAAATGGAAAATCAGTAATAATAATAATAATAATAATAATAATAATAATAATAGTAATAATAATAATAAATGCAAATCAGCTCTCAAGACAAAATATTGTTTTACAGTGTTTATACTGTATATGGCTTTGGAAGTCGCATTACAGTTAGCTACGACGAATAACGCTACCCATATATTCCTTCACATATGCTTATCAAAGTAGACCTTTGTTATTCCGTAAGCCCTGCTTAATAAATCGATCTGGAACTTAACTCGGAAATTGATTAAAAAATGACTTATTTTCTGCATAGGCTATCATAATTGCGATTATTACCGATTAAACAAAAGCATTCTGGCACTTTGTTACATCAGTTTACCTGATTTTATTTTATTGCGGTGCTGTACGTTAATTTAAGGATAGAAGTTATCAATAGGTCACAGAGAGGATGCGTAGGAAAATGAGCCGAGATTCAATATTGTGAGAGGATGGACACAGGTTGTCATAAACTACTGGACTTGATTAATATTTGGTAGCTTAATGAAACAGTTCATGTTTCGAAATATTCATGAACTTTCCGGCTGAATTATGGCCACTCTGATGTACTTTCCTGTTGAATGCTCTTACAGGGTCACATTAAATGTGCACACGGTCAGCGGTTGCTTTTAAAGAATACTGTAATTGCGCATAGAAAACGTATCTGGGAACACACTAAACGCGCACAGGTTACATTTCTGGGACAAATTAAAGTTTTAATATTGATGAGAGTAACACTTGTCGAAAAATTTATATTAATATTGCTGAAACTTATCAAAAAGTAAAACTTATCAAAGAAATCTATCTTCTATCTTCTCTATATATATAAAAGGCTTTGTCCTGACTGACTGACAGGAATCAACGTAGAGCCTAAACTATAACAGGTAGAGACTTGGAATTTTGACAGTACCTTCGTTTCATTATGTAGGTGCCCGCTAAGAAAGGATTTTGAAAAATTCTGATTTTAAATGCTAAAAATCAAATGTTTTTGAGAATACTTAATCCCTTTTTACACATAATTATCGAATCCGAATCACATTTGGTATTAAAACATATTGTTGCCAGTGGATTTCAGATGGGTTTGGAATTAAATTAAATGGAAGTTTGACAATTACAGTTGGCTTTGTCTATTTTTGTCATACCTTGGAAAATAAACTTTCGCGATCGCTTGAATGTTGTAAGCCCTAATATGGTCAAACATTGTTTTATTTGGACGAAACTCACTATACAGGGGTTTTCTGGACCAAGGAACTCGAATCTGAGGTCGCTTTTACCAGGCGATGCTATCTAATCGTGGTATGTAGTCCACGTGATTTAGGTGTTAATCAATATAATGATGTAACTATTATGCTCTTAATTTTTAATTTTTGAAATAATTATCGCGGGCGAAGCCGCGGGCACATGCTAGTATAGTAATAAGAGGAAGTGTTTGTCTATCTGTGCGCGATGTCCAGTAAAATCTACTGAACGCAGAGATCTGAAATTTTAAACGTAGATGGCCGAATGGACCTCGAAGCCGGATATTTAATTTTTGCTTTCGTTCACAAGTAACGAGTGAAAACCTGGCAAGAAACGTGATTTTTAGCGCTATCGAAGCATCAGTTTCCGGTGATACATTTCAATTGTGAAATCAATTTCAGGTGACTTTCCTTTTTTTTTTGTCGTAACTTGAAAATAAAAGCATCGCGACTTTTTCAACATAATCGCATGGAATTATCTATCGCTTCAATTTTATAAGCCCACCCTGGTCGATTAATTTGTTAAAGGCCCGCAGACATCTGAAATTTTCAGTATAGACCGAAGGGCCTAAATGGGAAAACATTGATCGATTTGAACAGAACTCACTGTGAAGAGGTTTTATGGGCCAGAGAACTCGAACCTGAGGTGGTTTTTACCAAGCAGTGCTTTCTAATCGTGGTATGCACTCCAAAGACGGATTGTTAGCTGTTTCTTTATAATTAATAATTATTAATCGTTTAGTTTATGAATGATTCACGGTGTTAGTGTTAATAAATATAATGCTATAATTAGTATTTTCTTAATTTTTAATTTCTAAATTAATTATCATTGGCGATGCCGCGAGCACCTTCTAGAAATGTTAATATTGCTGAGAACAACAGCTGTCAGAACGTACTGTCACTGCCTTCTCGATTTTAACTGTAAATTAAATTTTAGCGAAGTAATATGGAACATTTTTTTAACAATCTAATCTACTTAATAAACCTTGTTTATATTTGTGGTGTTCATTCATTTGGAGATATCCTACGGATAAGTTACCTGAAAGCATGTACTGTTCACAGCCATAGTGAATCAAATAAATAACATTTGAGTTAGAGATGTGGAAGGAAGTTCCTGTGTTGTTAAACAACTTAAGAGGCTTGGTGTCTTCAGTTATAATGAGTTACATTATAGTATATTGCGGTACTAGTTCCGTAAGCGCTGCTTACGGAACGAGTATTGCATGTTATTTTTTGCACGATGATTATTTATATCAATTTATTTATATAAATTGAAATATTAGCTGAAAATATTATGTATATACACTATTGAAGATGGATGCTATATTTCAGAAAGTGATTCGCATGTGTTGGTTGTTATGGGGACCTAATATTTGTCCTGTTAAAGTCGCCACAAACTGGGGGGGCCTTGGTTCCGGTCTTCGATAAAGGCTTATATTATGACTAGCATGTGCCCGCGGCTTCGCCCGCGATAATTATTTCAAAAATTAAAAATTAAGAGCATAATAGTTAAATCATTATATTTATTAACACCTAAATCACGTGGACTACATACCACGATTAGATAGTATCGTCTGGTAAAAGCGTCCTGTTACGTTTAATTAACATAAAATATGAAGGTGTAGTAAGTTTTAGGTTGTACAAGAAAACGTCTTTTCTCCTCTATCATGTGGGAGGGAATAAATTTCAATTCATGCAAGAGTATGACTTTTCTTTGTAGTAATAATTTATTAATTAAAGTATTTACTGTTCCTTTTAACAAATTTCTAGTGTTCATAGAAACTTAATGAAACTTAATACATTTATCATATATATTGAATTTCCTTTATATTACAATACTTCTTAAAGTAACAAACATACAATTCATTCCACTCAACCCCTTTCCTTTTTCTTGTGATTTCCCAGTACAGTAGAAAAATATAGAAATAATAGAATTGAAAAATGCAGAATTCTCGTAAGTATATTCTAGAACAAATGCCTTGATTGCAATAGAAAATTTGATGTAATGATGGACTTACTTTTATGAGGGCTTGCCTTCAGCAAACCCTCGTGAATTAGAAGAGCAATATGATTCCACAACCTCGGAATACCGAGGGGCGTTTCCATGAAAAGAAGTTATTTGAGGCAGCTATTCCACGTCGCCTTGTATGAAGAAGTGAAGTGCTGTTTCCAAAGTAGACTAAGTAGCAGAAGTAGTCGAAATCCCGGCAGTTCCAGGTAGCACGAAGAATAGATGTAGAATGAATGTCGTAGAATGTATGTAGCAGAATGGCGAAGAATGGTTGAAGACTTCTTGAAGAATAGTAGAAGAATGGGGCGTTGCCACGAAAGAGACTGGATTATATAGAGACAGAGTGACTTCAAAAAACTAACAAACTTACAGTTCTAAAATAAACGATTCTCTCTTGAATATATCGATATAAAAACAACACATGATCTAGAGGCAGTGACTCAATAACATTCCTACGTCACAAATTCCTTACTACCTTTAAGTTTTACACGAAACTTAACATACTGGGGCCTCAAGAAAAAGAAAAAGAAAGCACATGCATACTTACAATAGCACACAATGCACACATTACTCATATTACACTTTACAAAGGTCTTTTCCTGTTATACATAAGTTCACAAGACAACACTGATGTTTTCACTTGTGAGATTGGCAAATATTACACAATTGTTTTTTTTTTTTTTTACAAGAAAGAAACTAAATGGGTAAGTTCTTTCGAAGTTCATAATAAACTTAAAAAACATATATTTTAATAATTTAGTGAAGACTCACTGGATATTACTTTTCTAATTAAAGTTTAGGAAAGTCTAAGATTTATGAATTGCACTTTACAGCAATTTACTGTCTAGTCACACTTCTGATTCCTTAATTGGAAGTGGACACAAAAGAGTGATCGGTCTAACCATTTGACCAGTGCGGGTTGAAAGAAGAGCTACCCTTTTTCTTTTGTCTCTTCCCTCGTGTAAGTGTTTCACTCTGCCCAGTTTCCAGACGTAAGGAGGAGTATTTTCCTTTATCATTACTAAATCTCCCTCTTCTATTGAGGGTTTCTCTCGTTGCCATTTGTTACGTACTTGAAGAGAGCTTAAGTACTCATTCTTCCAACGCTTCCAAAATTGACGCTTTTGATTTTCTATCAAACGCCATGATTGGGTTAGTTGCAATGTTTTCCTTTGTATGATGTCTTCAGGTAGTGATGTGATTGAGGTCCCAATGAGGAAGTGAGCTGGTGTAAGTGGCATGAGGTCTGCTGGGTCAGATGACAGTTCCGTGATGGGCCTGGAATTCATTATTCCTTCAATTTGTATTATGAATGTGTTAAGTTCCTCGAACTTGAGCAGATGATTGTTGATCGTTCTCCTTAAATGTCTTTTGAGAACCTTGATTTGAGCTTCCCACCTGCCTCCCATGTGAGCTGAGTAAGGGGGAATAAAGTGCCATTTTATACTATTACAGTATGCAAAATCTTCAAGGTTTTCCTTAAACTCTAAAGAACGAAACACCTCTCTTAGCTCCTTTTCCAAAGCATGAAAATTTGATCCATTATCGGAGTATATGTCTGCTGGTTTGCCTCGACGACTAATAAATTTGTTTAGTGTCGAAAGAAAGTGCTGTGTTGAAAAACTAGTGGTGAGTTCTAAATGAACCGCTCCAGTTATCATGCAGACAAAAACTGCTATATAAGCTTTACTTGGAATTGGCTTACGACTTCTAACAGCTGAACTGTCATACATGATAGCTCCAGTGTAGTCGATTCCAGTGCAAGAGAAAGGTCTCTTAGGGATAAGCCTCATTGATGGCAGGTTGCCCATTATCTGTTGAGAAGGCTTTAAATTATTCTTGAAGCAATTTATGCAACCCTTTATAGCAGTTTTAATTGTGCGTATGCCCTTTATTATCCAATATTTCTCTCGCAACAAGTAGAGCAATGATCTAGGTCCAGGATGTAAATTCTGGTCATGATAGTGTCGTACAATGAGTTTGGTGACATAAGCTTTAGCTGGCAAAATTATCTGGTGTGAAGAATTAAAGCTTAAATCGGCATTACTAATCCTTCCACCTACTCTCAATAATCCCTGTTTGTCTAAGAAAGGATTAAGTGAGAGTAACTTACTTTTGCAGTGAATAGGCCTTTTATTTTCGAGATCGTCCATCTCGCTAGAAAAATATTCCCTTTGAGTGAGAAGCAATACTCTTGTAGTAGCTTCTCCCATTTCTTCTGAAGTGAGATGTTTACCAATGCAGTTTTTATTTTTCCATCTCAGAATCCAACAAATTGTTCTCACTAATTTCTTGAACTGGGAAAATCTTGTGAAGAAATGTTCTTCTTTTGTTTTAGTTGAAACTGTAAGTTGAACTGAAACTTGTTTATACTCTGGAACATCTATGAGGTCTTCGACTTCATACGATGGCCACTCGTGAGCTGGGAATGAAATCCATTCAGGTCCATTCCAATATAACTTGTTTCCGATCAAACCAGCAGGTGTACACCCTCGTGATATTATGTCAGCTGGGTTTTCCTTACCCGAGACATGCTTCCATTGATTTTCAGAAGTGATAGCTTGAATTTTCTGGACTCTGTTAGCCACAAACGTGTTCCAATGATGAGGGGATTTGTTTATCCAACTTAGAGTGACAAGAGAATCTGTCCAAAAGAATGCATTTGAAATTTCAATTCTTAGCATATTGCATATTTTTTTGTAAAGCTGAGCTCCCATTAGAGCTGCACACAGTTCTAATCTCGGTAGAGATATTGTTTTAAGAGGAGCTACCTTTGATTTGGTACATATCAATGATGATTGAGTTGTGACTATGTAAACTGCACAACCATAGCCTTTTTCCGAAGCATCGCAGAAAATATGTAGTTGAGGAGCTTCCATCTTTGTATTTCCGCATAACTTGCGTGGAATCCTAATCTTTTCTAAATCCTTTAAGGAAATTTTGAAACTGAGCCATTGCTGCTTGAAGTTATCAGGTACTTCTTCGTCCCAGTCTATCTTCAAGAGCCAAAGTTTTTGCATCATGATTTTGGCTACCATGATGACAGGTGAGATATAATTCAGAGGGTCAAAGACTCTGGCTATCTCCGAAAGCATATTCCTCTTTGTGAATATCTCGCAATGATGTAATTCTACCTTATAGGTGAATGTGTCAGTCGAAGGCTTCCAGTACAAGCCTAAGGTTTTAATTAAACTCTGCTCCTTAAATATGTTTAGTGGTGTCAAAGCAAGAGTTGATGCTGATTTTGATTCTAGAAATTCCTTAGAATTCGAACACCAATCCTTTAATGGAAATCCTCCATCCTTAAGCAAGGATTCTAATTGTGATGTGATGCACTTGGCCTTCTCTATCTCCTCGAATGAATCCAAGTAATCGTCTACATAGAAGCAATTCTTCAGTGTATTAGATACTTGTGGGTCATATTTACTTCCATCCTTTTCTGCTAGCTCATGCAGAGTTCGGATAGCCAGTTGGCTTGAAGGTTTAAGTCCATATGTGACTGTACTAAGTTTAAATGAACGCAAGGGTTCCATAGGAGAAGCTCTCCATAGTATTCGTTGCATGTTTGTTTGTCGAGGCGAAACAAGTATTTGTCTATACATTTTTTCTATATCTGCTACTACAGCCACTTGATGCAATCTAAAGTGAGTGACTGATGCCACTAAATCTATTTTAGCAGGTGGTCCCCGCAGTAGAATGTCGTTCAAACAATTTCCATTAATATCTGGAGCTGATCCGTTAAAGACAACCCTTATTTTGTCTTTCTTTTGGTCGTTTTTCCAGACAGGATGGTGACTCAAATAAACCACTGGTTCTGAAGTTTCAACTTCTTCTGAGCTAACTACTGACATGTGATTCATAGCTTCATAGTCTTCCATAAATTCGCAATATTGTTGCTTAACCTTAACCTCTCGTTTGAATCTATTTTCAATACCAAAACATTTCTTTATAGCTATATCTTTAGTTTTCTCAAGTTTGGGTGCATTTTTGATAAAAGGCATTTCAACTACGAATCTTCCTTCCAGATTCCTAGTAGTGGTTAACTTATAATGTTCTTCACAAAGAATTTCTTCTTCGGATAAGAATGTAGCTTGACTGTCCTCCTCTAGATCCCAGAATCTATTTAAGTCCTGAGGCATGATTTCATTTGTGAAGAAAGCTGTGTGTCTTCTAATAGGCATTGGTAGTTGGATCTTGCCGGTCACTATCCAACCCAGTTTTGTTTTCCTAGCGAAGACCCCTGGAGCAAGTTTTTGTTTTGGATTCATGAGTATTTTCCAAAAGGATTCTGCTCCAAGAAGAATGTCTACTGGTCGACTTACATTGAACTGGTTATCACTAAGTTGCAAGTCTGAAGGTATGTCGAGATGATCAACATTCAAGTCCTTGACCGGGGTGTTA
Source organism: Ectobius pallidus (assembly GCA_964059195.1). NCBI lineage: Eukaryota > Metazoa > Arthropoda > Insecta > Blattodea > Ectobiidae > Ectobius > Ectobius pallidus. Next base: position 192,072,790 of record CAXKWD010000002.1, read on the forward strand.
GTACCAATCTGATTAATGACCAAGCAGTTCAAATTCAAATGGAAATTCTGGTCAAAGGCGTCTTGTATGTTAACTTTAGTGTAATGAAGTAGTTCAGATTCTGTAACATTAATTCCAGAAACTAGTATTTCTGTTGGCTTTGTGGGTAATTGTAACCTTTCGGCTGCTTGCTTTGTGATGAAGTCATGGGTAGCAGCAGAATCCAAGAGGCAGCGTAGTATTATCCATTTTCCACGTTTGTCTTGAACCTTCGCATTGGCAGTGGAGAGTAAAACACTAGCCCCTCTTCTAGTATTTGTTTTCTGGGCTAGGCTTTGAGCTACATTCACTGTTTCATTTTTATTATCCTCTGTAGTCTTTCCATGTCTATGAAGTAAAGTATGATGCTTCATCTGACAGTGGTTGCATCTTTTTTCAGAAGGGCAATTTTGATAGAGATGATTCTTAGAAAGACAGTTGAAACAATGTTTAAGGTTTTGGCAATGTCTTCTCCTGTCATCTACAGATAAGTCCTTAAATCTCTGGCAATGGAAAAGCATATGTTCTTCGTTGCACTTTGTGCAACTGACTGAAGTGTATTTTCGTTCACCTTTGTTGAACTGCCTTCCTATGAAAGGTTCGTCACTTGACTTGAAGTTAGTAGTTCTGTAGTTACTTGCATGATTATTGTTTTGCTTGAAGTTGCTCTCTTTCTGTATGGTGTTCACTTGAAAGGCTCTAGATCCATTGTTAGTAGATCTCTGAGGCTTAAGAAATTGTCTTTCTGAAGGTTTAACTAAAGCAGTAAGTACTCTACACCTTTCGGAGAGAAACTGTTTCATTGCAGCAAACGTTGTAATTTTGTCCTTGGCCACCTGAGTTTCCCATTCCCTCAAAGTAGTCGAGTCCAACTTTGAAGTCACTAAATGAATTAGCAAGGAGTCCCATTGATTAACTGGTTCTCCACAGGCTTCTAAAGCTCTCAAATGCTGGATTACTCCATCATAAAGTTTTCTTAATGCATTAGCATTTTCAGTTTTGACTGGAGGCAAATTGAAAAGTGCAGCTACATGTCTCTTTATGGTGAAGTGTGGCTGCTCGTATCTCTCTCTAAGTTGCTGAAGTGCAACCTTATAATTCTCTGCTGTAATAGGTAATGCTGTTAAAGTCTCTGCTGCTGATCCTGTAAGATAAGATCTTAGAAAATGATGTTTCTGAATTTCTGTTAATTGTTCGTTTGTATGAACAAGCGCAGTAAATAATTCGAAAAAAGTCTGCCATTCTTCTTGTTTCCCTGAGAACTTGTTTATTTCTATTCTAGGTAACTGAACAGCAGATATTGGATGAGTTGGCTGAACAGCTTGGGATTCAGTTGCAGTGGAAGAAAGTGAAACTTGAGAACCCAAGTTTCTTTCATATTCTTTTATCTTGAAAGACATTTCTCTAGCTTCTGCTAATGCAGCACTGTAATTAGCATCAAATTCTGTTCTATGATCTGCTTCCCTGGGGTTGCCTTCTTCAAACTGCACTTGTAGGGCATCATAATTCTCGAAGTTTCTTCTTAAACTTTCTAATTGTTGCTCTAGCCAGTTTATAGTAACTATAGCGGGATCTGCTTTCTTCAAATTATTTCGGAATGTAGTGACTCTAGCTTTGTAGTGAGCTCTTGTTGCTGCTTTTTGTTCCCAAGTTTTCTCTTCGGTAGACATGATGGTATGAGTAATTGCAGTAAGAAATAATTTGAAAAGTGCTCTAAGTTAATTCCCTAATAACTTAAGAAAATTCCTAACACACCTTAATGGTCAATTTCTTGAAGAGCTAGTTGCATAATAGTATTCACTTGTGTGACAAAACATATGTGTGAAATGTGTGTACAAATTATCAAATACCATAATCGTTGGTGAAGCAGATTTACAAAATTCTCTTTTTAGTTCTAGTCAAATTAATTTCCTTCAAAACACCATTTAACCTTATTCAAATTGTGGTTAATGTTATAACTGAAATTCTTATTAAGAATAAAAATAAAAGTTTTATACTCAAAATTCATGTTTTCTATATCCCACATACAGGGATCATTGATGTGCCAGTAGGCCTATATTAATAGTTAATTAGAAGTCACAAAAGAGATAGACATAAGTTAAGTTCTCTTTTAAAATTAAGAAAGTTTATTTAAATGCCTGCTTCACATATATTCTCACCCATGAAGAATAATGATGAATGCTGACTGATGTGGAGAGATGACTTCTTTCTTCATTCTTCATTCTTCAAAATGTAGTTTTGATGATGATTTGGAAATGCAAAGTCATCCACAGTGTAGACTGGAAGCGATGTTTTATTCTCTTCCAAACAGCTTTTATCATACAGTATATACCAGAGCTGAAACTTACCCAGTCTGGCATTAGCAAGTGATCATACAAATTGTTGGGTTATGTGCACATGATATAACCCAACTTTAAAGTACAATATAGACATGTCAAGTATACTAATATTACAAACTTATGCATTTATCCTGGCAGGGTCGCCATGTTTTTATGTTACGTTTAATTAACATAAAATATGAAGGTGTAGTAAGTTTTAGGTTGTACAAGAAAACGTCTTTTCTCCTCTATCATGTGGGAGGGAATAAATTTCAATTCATGCAAGAGTATGACTTTTCTTTGTAGTAATAATTTATTAATTAAAGTATTTACTGTTCCTTTTAACAAATTTCTAGTGTTCATAGAAACTTAATGAAACTTAATACATTTATCATATATATTGAATTTCCTTTATATTACAATACTTCTTAAAGTAACAAACATACAATTCATTCCACTCAACCCCTTTCCTTTTTCTTGTGATTTCCCAGTACAGTAGAAAAATATAGAAATAATAGAATTGAAAAATGCAGAATTCTCGTAAGTATATTCTAGAACAAATGCCTTGATTGCAATAGAAAATTTGATGTAATGATGGACTTACTTTTATGAGGGCTTGCCTTCAGCAAACCCTCGTGAATTAGAAGAGCAATATGATTCCACAACCTCGGAATACCGAGGGGCGTTTCCATGAAAAGAAGTTATTTGAGGCAGCTATTCCACGTCGCCTTGTATGAAGAAGTGAAGTGCTGTTTCCAAAGTAGACTAAGTAGCAGAAGTAGTCGAAATCCCGGCAGTTCCAGGTAGCACGAAGAATAGATGTAGAATGAATGTCGTAGAATGTATGTAGCAGAATGGCGAAGAATGGTTGAAGACTTCTTGAAGAATAGTAGAAGAATGGGGCGTTGCCACGAAAGAGACTGGATTATATAGAGACAGAGTGACTTCAAAAAACTAACAAACTTACAGTTCTAAAATAAACGATTCTCTCTTGAATATATCGATATAAAAACAACACATGATCTAGAGGCAGTGACTCAATAACATTCCTACGTCACAAATTCCTTACTACCTTTAAGTTTTACACGAAACTTAACACGTCCTCAGATTCGAGTTTCTTGGCCCAGAAAACCTCTGTCTAGTGAGATTCGTCAAAATAAAACAACGTTTGACCATATTTAGGGTTTACAACATTCAAGCGATCGCGAAAGTTTTATTTTCAAGATATGGCAAAAATAGCCAAAGCCAACTGTAATTGATTTGACATTGAAATGTATAACTGAAAACTTATGTTTTGAAAACGCAAAAAATGCACGTTTTTTACACGTTTTTCACTCATAACTCACGAACGAAAACTAAAATTAAAATTCCGGCTTCGAGGTGCATTTTCCGGCCCTTCACCCCACCTATGTTTAAAATTTCAGATCTCTGCGTTCAGTAGATTTCGCTGGACATCGAGGACAATTCCTTTTATTAATATAGATAATATGAATTATAATGATGCCTTCTCTAATTTGTCAAACATCCATTTCATTTAATCCAAGCCCACCTGATACAACTGGTAACAATACGTTCTGAGAATTAGTTTTGATAAATCTGTGCAAAAAGGGGTTAAGTATTTTCAAAAACATTTAATTTTTGGCATTTAGAATCAGAATTTTTCAAAATCCTTTCTTAGTGAGCATCTACATTAGGACACGAAGGTACTATCAAAATTCCAAGTTTCTACCTGTTATAGTTTAGGCTGTACGTTGATTCCTGTCAGTCAGTCAGTCAGTCAGGACAAAGCCTTTTATATATATAGAGATGGATTTACTTACGGCACGTGTGCTTTTTGTCATGCTTACAGCACTAAGATTTCTTTTGTTTTCAAAGCGTGTGGGAATGTCAACTTGCGATCCACGGCAACAATATCGTAACTACCACTAATTAGTTACGTCGTGCAAAAAACATTATTAAGATAGGAAATTCGCCGGGACCAAACAAAAATATTGCTATATGCGGGTTTATCGTTATATCGATCTCCTTTTTACTGAGGTTTGACAATGATTATTTACTACAACCCCTTGTGGAACATGATGAATGAGTTCCTGAAAAATCACACTGAAGTTTTATTTTCATATCTCTTTTGTTATTCTGATTGGTATTTATTAGTGCTATTTTGTTGTTACTGTTGGATGCCTTCCAATATGATTCTAAAAATGGGTCAAAGAGCTCGATTAATTTTATCAGTAATCACATAAACTACCGCACACTAAATGCAGACCGGAGCTAATGCGATAGTATCATCCTATTCAATGCCACTTCTTTATTTGTAGCCATGAAACTGTCCTGTGATATTCGAGACTCGATATGCAATGCAATGGAAGGCTGTTATCTGGTTGTTGAGTGTCATCTGACCTCTGTGAATTGCACAGTAATTTAGAAATATCAGAGAAATTGGAGTCGTGTAAACATCACTACTGATATTGATATCTGATGGCACGCAATCTGAAAGGCAATAGTAAAAATAGTTTTCTTCTAGCATGCTAACTTCATTGGTATCTGGTTACCAATGTTGTTGTTTCTGACAGTTTTAGACATAACAATCTGATCATTCGATCAGTAACTGCTAAAATTATCGTTACTAAATGCAATTATTACTAATATTTTGAGATTTCTATTCAGTGATGGCCGACTAATGGCCATAAATGCACGGTGGGGCGAACTGAATAATATATTTCCCTAAGAATGAACTGCAAAGTCAATAAATAAAATTATATATTATTTTACTCTATGCAACAATTTCCTCATTGTCCTAAAGTATGTAATTATCTTTCCTGTCTTGTAGGATACATCGAGAATATAGCATATCTGCTTTCAAAGTGCAAAATTCACTACTATGGAAGACTATTTTTACTGGTCAACAAGGTTTCCTCTAAAATGGCGAGAAATAGCAGCAGAAAACAGTTATGAAATGGTAGGCAGGAACAAAAGGAACTTCATTCCTCGCATAGAGCCCGTGCTTGTCTCGCCAGTTTAGAGGAAACCTTGTTGACCGGTAACGAGGCCTGACCGGTACCGGGGCAATTTCCCTATATTATGTATGGCCTAATGGATTATTAATTATACGATAGCTCGTTATTTTTGTGACAAATATGGATTATGTTTTTATTCATAATTAAATTTCTTTCATGCTAAGTAATTTGTTATAAATTATTTTTAAGATAATTATTTATGTGATACATATTGTTATATATTATTTGTATGATAATTATTTATACATAACTATTTATGTGATACATTATTCATATGATATATCACACAAGCAATACAAGAAAACTGACCATTCCACTCGTACTCCACGTGTTTCATATTGACCAATAACATTTAGCACTTCCTCGATATAGACCAATCACGATCGTTTATCTTATAATATCCTTCCTCGGATAGCAAGGAAGCAATTTTATCTGATAAAACGTCAGCTCGTTACTGAACACGTAAGGCATCAACGTGCGGTGATTAATACGTCACATGCTGCCATTGGCATGAAAGAAAACACATAATTTTATACAACATAAATTGTCTGGAAATTGAAATAATATAAATGTCAATTGATTAAAACACAATTTCGATTCGGCGCAAGCCATTTCGTGTGATTTTATAGCATTTTGATGTAAGCAACTACCACAACGCCCTCCATCTTGTGATGCGCACTGTTGGTAACGTTAGGCATTCTGATTGATTCATCAGATCGATTCATTGACTGTACATTCTTCTTGTATTCCGTGATCATACGGCTGACAGAACACTGACAACAAAGTAAGAAGGTATTAACAAAATCCGTTTCATTTTATTCGTGGAATAGTCTTAATAAATCCTACTGGAGATTACGAGTTTCATCAGATAAATTTGCACGAACTTCGTTCTCGCAAATATATTGATAAACTCATAATCTCTCGTGGGATTAACTATGATAAAATAACAGTGATATTAACCAAACGACGGTAAATGATGCTTCACTATGCTACCGATTAGGAAATGTATAGTAGACATAAAACTAGCACAGAATTGACTTGAACGTGATTGCACTACCATTATTATTTCTTTTCATGTTAAATTCCGCATCGATGTTTTGAAAAATAAAAATCTCTCGCAAGGGTCCCACTGGGTTTCAGTATGGGATTTGGAAGATTTTGAATAACTTAATTCAAATCTCAAATAACATGCCTTTGAACAAACTTCGTAGTCATTTTCGAGTCAGTGGCATTTTATTTTTATTTTCATTACATTATCTCTACATGCTCCATTACACACTCTCAGATAATCCTCATTGTTGTGTGAATAACACAATTCACTTTTTGACAAATACATATTTAACGATGGCTATTGCTCTTCATTTTTTCAACGCTTGAAATCCTAAAGAGTTCACATATTTTGTGAGTGGTTTTGAGTACTATTTTATTAGAGCAGACTTGTGCATTAGCCAGTTTTTTTTTTTTAAGAACACTGTTTAGGTTTATTAGGATATCTCTCTTACTTTCACGGCACTACACTCTAATATTAAATGGTCCACTGTTTAGGATCTTCTGTTGTAGGGGTGCGTAACAATCCTAAGCCTGTGCAGGTACGAGTTCACGAACCCATGGCAAGTTAATAAATATTATCATCATATTTGGCGTGAGGTTGATTTTGGTTATTAATCTACAGTGGGAAAAAAAAAAATCCTTTATAATTCCTTCCTTTTGAAGTTTCTTCTCTTTCTGTTCTTCTTTAATAGATTCTCTCTAACTTGAATCCAACTTGAATAATCTGTCGTAACAGTTTTGATTTAATTTTTTTGCCTCCTTTGTCATCTCATGTTTGTTCTTATCATTTTCTTACGTAAAAGTGGTTGGTCCTCTGCCATGTCAGTATCGGTCTATGAAATAAGTGTAACCGTTTAAACTTGGCTCCGTATGTTCGAGGCATTCTATTAGTTAAATCTCATATTGATATATGACTTGAGGCTTTCGCGGTGATGATATTGAATGTCATTTCAATAAATTCCCTTACATGCTTACACATTAAGGTATTATTATTATTATTATTTATTATTACATCTCGCCCACATGAGTGTATGGAGTGTAGAAATTACTACAGTGCGTTTCACTTACGAGTTGGCCAATCATGCGGGTTTCTGCGTCGCGGCGGTCACAGCTCTATCTCCCGAGCGATCGGGTGGAATATCTACGCATATAAAGCCGCTAACAGTGTAATGATTCAGGTTCTCACTATTATGGTTAAAATTGCAGTGAAAATAACCAGGTACCTCATCAAAGAGATGTTGGAAGTGTCCTCCTCTTGCATTGACACAACACTGGCACCTTTTTAGGAAATTTTCTTTCACGCCCAAAAGTTCAGCCTCCGAGATAGTTAATTTCTCTTGTGATATTGTATTTAAGTTCTTCTAACAGTAAGTGACTATTATTTATGGGGGAAATTGAAAAATAAAATGGTTAGGTCAAACCCCCATACATTAGGATAACTTAAAGACAATATCACGACCAACTTGAATCCTTCTTGAGTCATTAAAAGTGACGTATGTACAAGAATTTTTATATTTTGATGTGCAAGAATTTTTATATTTTTGTTTCTTTACAAGATGGTGGTCATTTTAATGGTTCGGATTAATCACGTTCGATTTTCTTTTAATTTTAATGAATGTTCCATGAAATCGTTAAAACGAAGTTTGTATAAGGATTTTTACGAGGGTGGATCGAAAAATAACGCACAATAATTTTTTTCTGCGTTGGTATTGTGGCTGGGATATTGAACTTTCACCATTATGGAATTTGCAGCTTCCGCTACATACGCTATTTTGTTCTCATGTGTAGCTCTAGCGAGAGAAGCGTTAACTATGCAACAAAGATGGCGCGCATGATATTATCGTCCACTTGTGAAGAGCAGCCAGGTGTAGTGCGATTTTTATAGGCTAAAGGGCTATGAAATTCACAGGGTCAAACTTCTTCAAACTTCTTCATGACAATCCTCGCCCACATGTTGCTGCAGATGTTCGTAAGAAAATCAAATTTGATTGGGAGGTGCTCCAGCATCCATACTTCCAACTGAACGGACTTCTATGAACAGGGTATTTTGAAACTGGTTTCACGATGGAGAAACGTGTTAAGAAACTTGGCGACTATATAGAAAAATAGACAAAATATGTCCCTTCATGTGTGCATTTGTTTGTAATTGTATAGTTTAATAGGTCTATTAAACTTTTTGTAAAAAAAAAATTATTGTTTGTTACTTTTCGATCCACTCTCGTATTTTTTATTCAGTTTCAACGTGTTGGGCGTTTTAACTGATGAAGAGCAGATCATAGATTTTTTCACGCAATGTCTAGACGTCATAGTATAATATCAATTTAAAAATTCCCATGGAAGTTTTCATGATTATCACTATTATACTGCACCCTGCTCAATAACGGTTACTTAGAGAAATGGGGCAATATAGCGGGTAATGGCGTGCTCATGAGTCAAGGTTGAAGCTGAGTATTCTGCATGTTGATAATAAGTGGCCTCGTCACGAACAACACTGAATCCAGTTTATCTGACAGGAGCATGAGTAGAAAGAAGTGATTGCGACTTGCGATACTTATCGCTCCCGTGTTCTGAACTGAGCTGACCTTTTACCTAACCCTGTTGCTAAATTGCATGTCACAAGTAAACATGATACGGTCGATATTATAATAGATTTTACGTGCATGATTTTCAATGAAACTGGTTGTGTTAAACGTTATGGAAACACTACTTTATACAAATATCAGGGTTGGTCAGGGTGGCGCAGTTAGTATCGTGCTGGCTTTCTGTGCCCAAGTTTGCGGGTTCGATCCTGGCCCACGTCGATGGCATTTATGTGTTCATAAATATGATGAACCCATGTCAGTAGATTTTCTGGCATGTAAAAGAACTCCTGCGGGACAAAATTCCGGCACACCGGCGACGGTCACAGGCCTAAGTTGCAGTATATCCCCGTCGTTAAATAACCATATACCAACCAATCAACAAATATCAGGTTGGTATGATTTCATTTGTAAGCCAGTTATTGTTTACCCACTTATAAACAGGCTTTAAAACTTGGTGCCCGAACCCACAGAGGGAGTTGATTCCGGTTACCAACTACCTGAGTATAGGGGGTGGAGGGTGATTGCGTAGGCTGACAAGACAGTCATTGATAGTAGTACTGAGAAGTGAATGCGCTCGTAGTACGGTGGCTCTCAAATTGGTCAACAGTGTACCTTGTCATTGTGCGTGTTTATAAATTTATAATACGTGTTCGGCATGCCGAAAGTAAAGTGTTCTAAAACGCAAACATATATTGAAACATTTGGGAGGGGCTATTATACACAAACAGGATAACCTATCGTTTTGCATGCTTGTAATGTGAGTTTAGAGAATGAGAAGTTATTTTGTGGTCTTCTTGTACCTGTATTCCGGTTTGTGTACTATCACGTGAACTAGCATATGGTAGCTAGCGCATACGCCGAGCAAAGTCTGTACAGTACGGTTGCTGTTAACATATTCGATCGGGCACTAAGTTTTAAAGCCTGCTTATAAAATAATCAAAATATGATAAATTATACTAACAACATTAAATTCTCAAACTGACTCAATTGTTGTAGGGGCATGTTGCCATGGTAGCTCAATTGATAATAGCAGCGGCACGGAGAGCCGAAGATCCTGGTTCAAATCCCGAGTATGGCATTGAATTTTTTAGTCTGACTCTACCTTTCCACTTTAGCCTACACACGGTCAGTGTGAAAGAATTATCACTCCACGAATAAAGACTTCCTAGAGCAATGTTTCTCAAGATAATATTAAACGCGTGCTGTTCAATTTTGTACAGCCGCCTGCAAAATAGGGTGGTCTACCTAAAAGGAAGTTCCAGAAACAATACTGCGTTCATCGCCTGCATAAACATGATGGCGTATAACTAAGCTATAGAAATTGGCTATAACATAAAACCTTTTAAAAAATGTATGGTTTTCCTGTTTTTTCTAGTTTGGATACAGTATAGACAGGCAATCTGAATTATTGTTCTATTGCATGAACATGAAGCTATGTCACTAAAATTGTTTTAAATTGAAATGTGAAAGAAAATAACTTATATGATGTTTTGAAAGTGAAAATCTACTTCTAGCATGAATTAATTTAGCATTAAGTTCATTTAGAAGTGAGTACAATCTGTCACTTGAAAACATACTAAAGACTGTCACGCTATATTGCAATAAACATTCAACAACCTGCCCTACACCGGAGAAGCTTTACTGCAGTTATTCCAAACATATTTATCACCTGCTATATTCCTGCAAGTGTCCTCTTGAACACTGTCTTAATAAGAACTTAAAGTGCGGTTTTCTATATAACCTTATACCCTCTTACATAAATACTGTTTTAAATAAAATGTACAGTTTTCCATTACATTATAAAACTTTTTACATTTATTAAGTGCTAAAATGGTACTTTCTGAGATTGTGTGTTAGACGGACAAATGTCTGTCTGTCTATCGGTCGGTCTGTCTGCCTGTCTGTCCGTGTGACTGTAAGCGCGATAACTCAAATACACTTTATCCGATTTTCATGAAACTTGGTAAGTTACATGCTTTTATAACGTCCATGGAAAGAAGCCTGTTGATTTTGGTCCAAATCGATTGATCGGTCCCGGAATAATGCCCAATTTAATGCCTATTTTGCTATTTTATGGCAATATATTAGTATAAATTATCAAATGCAAATCAGTTCTCATGACAACATATAGTTTTACAATGTTTATGTAAGGCTTTGAAAGTTGCAATACAGTTAGCTTTGACAAATAACACTACCCACATATTCCTTCACATACGCTTATCAAACTAGACCTTTGTTCTTCCGTAAGCCCTGCTTAATGAATCGATCTGGAGCTTAACTCTGAAATCGATTTAAAAAATAACTTATTTTCTGCATATCATAATTTCAATTATTATTGATTAAACAAACGCATTCTGGCACTTTATTACATCAGTTTACCTGATTTCTTTATATTAAGTTTCATATATGGTTAGTAATAAAAAAGCTGGTGTTTATAATGTCAGAAAATAAAAAACTGCAATTAGCTTATGGGGTTAGTAACGTGAAATCAAAATAATAGTTAAAAGTTAAGAGCACCTATGTAAATCAAATTTTAAGGGCTGAAGATTGCATAATAATGCAGAAATGCATACACGCAGGTGAACAGAAGGACAGTAGGCCTAATTCCCAAAGAAAAATCATTAGAATTTTTAGTTAACTTTCTGGCAGTGCTATGTTTTTAGCATCCCCAAATTGGAGAAGAGCATCTCTTGCGGGTTACTGTAAGCAATTTTCGACGAGCAATGCTGAATGTGAACCTGAGGAATAGTAGGGCTACGTAATACGAGTGAAAATGCCGAAAGTAGAAAACAAATATTATGCGTTTTGTAAAATGTCAAAGTTAACCGGTGATTTTTAGTATATTTCCATAACGACTGAAATAATTGATATTTATTTGTTAACATCACTAAAACTCAAGTAAAATTAGGCTTGTACGCTGGTAATGTGTATGAAAATGTTTATGAAAAGGTTTACACGTTCAATAAAGGCACGTCGCGTCATTTTAGCAGACTCCTGATCTTATACAGTCCCAAACGGCTAGGTCATCGCAGAATGTCAACAAAATTTTAGAATTAAATTCAAATACTTGTTTTCTTTCTAAAGAAAATTTATTTAACAGAAATACACAGCAGGTGAATTATTCAAGGAGAAAAAAAAATACAATGAATTATGAACTACAATAACAATAACAATAATTAAAAGAAATACATTTCCTCAAGGGCTGAAGATGGAGGAAAAGTTCCCATGATACTGTTGGCATTCCCCCTTTGTATGGCAATGCTGATACGTTGCCTCAAATATTCGCCTGCCCTAGGATCCCCTGTTGCAGTAGCAAGTCTTCTACCTATCTCTGAAGTTAACTCCTTCGCTTCTGCACACCAAGTACCAAGTGTCTCGACAGCAAACACAACAAAATGATACTGGTCAATTATGTGAGAGTACTTCTTTAACTTCAAAGATACAGCAGAAATCGCAGCCGAGCCAGGATTTTTGCAGGCGACCGGCAAATGTGATGAAGCTAGTGTGTCGACACAGGTTGCATCCCATAAAAGTGATTTACCCCTGACCCAAGGGATCAAGGTCAATCCGTCGGGTCTCTTGCCATCAGATCGACTAAGGCCAACTGGCTCCAAGATAGTCGGGACACCAGCAGAGACTAAGACTCTTTTAATGAGGTCGTTGATCATGGAATGCCTGGAAAACCTTCCTGCGTTCTTCGGACAGCTTAACCCATGATGGCCGTAAGGGTCAACTCTGGCGCCGCACTGGCATAGGTGTGGATGACAGATTTTACTACCAAGCCGCAAGCCTACAGCGATCCTGAAAGGCACATCATCCATTAGGGTACCTAAGTTAGATGAAGGTAAAGCTCTCAGCCAGGAGCCAGCTTCGTATTCACGAATGGCAAGAAAACGTGCTTGATCAAGGTCAGAAGGAGAAGAAGAAACGAGAAGTTGGTGTATACGTATGGTGTTTATATGATCCCACTCCTTCTGTACCTCAGGATGAGTCGGAAAATCCTGTTCAGAGTTTAAAAGTCTCCAACTTGCAAGAGCCTCCGACAAATGGCAGATCTCAATTTCATCACCATGATTTAAAAGAACAGATTTGACAAAATCAGAAACGCCATGGGCCGAAGCCAAGAAAGCAGGAATACAAATATCGTTGATCTTGCGCACACCAACTCCTCCAAACTTAATAGGTAAACTTGCCAGTAACCAGCTTTTATCATCAAGAGTCAGATTAAGTATGGATTGTAAGCAATTTCTCACAGTATCATCAGCTTCATTGACAATAGATGGATATAACCACAAAGGGGTGGTGCGAAGAAAGTATGTTAATTTGGGAACAAAAAAACTACTTTTTAGGAGAAAATACGCCGTGTGAGAATGAAGCGAATTCAAACATTCAAACATTTTCTTCATCAATTCCAAGTTCTGCCTTGCAGTATGTTCCACAGCGTCAAGCATGATGGGAGATCCAAGTAGGTTTAATTCAGAACTAGATACTATTTTAATTCCTGGTGTAATTTTCTGAAAAGCAGAAACAACGTCTTCATCTCTGGCAGAGCAGAAGTATAGCTCACATTTATTTGGATTAATTTCCAATCCAATTGCCCCACATTCATCAATGATCTTCTGAAGATCCTCAAGTACAATATTAGGTTCGTCTCCTAGAGTTCCATCGTCCAGATAGAAAAAATTTAACTTACTCTGTAAGTGTGAAATTGTGGGATGAATTGCAAGACTAAAAACCATAGGGCCCGTGGGATCACCTTGTTGTGCTCCTCGCTGAGATGGAATAGTTTCGGAATTGAAGAAAAGGTGTGATGGTGTCCTATATGCTTGCCATAGAAAGGGGAAAAGGTTGGGAACTTTCTCCTTAACCATTGCTAACAAAGAATCTCGTTCGATACAATTGAATGCATTTCTGAAATCAATTTTAAGGAGAACCTTATTACTACCTGCGTTCTGGCTAAGGTATGTGCGAACGGTGTGAATAATTTTCTCGCATCCCTTTGGAGTTCCAAATCCTAGTTGATGAGGGCGAAAATATTCCCCTAGGGCCTCCCTTGTAGATGTACAAGTCAATTTAGCCACAAGCCTCCGGAAAGTATTTCCAATTGCAATTGGACGGATGCCACCATCTTTCTTCTGAAGCGATATAAGTGAAGCTCCAAATAAATAAGGTGTAATGGCTTCAGGAACAATGCCTTCTAAGATGAGGTTACATAGTTTTGTTATGCTGTGCAACAGCCGTCTACCAGCATCCCCTGCGAATAGAGAGGTAAGATCTTTCAGATGTTGAGGCCGTATGCCATCTAACCCAGCAGCAGAACCAGACGGGAAACTTCTTATTGCTTGCAAAACACTGTCTTCGGAAACTGATAAATGGGGATCTTCAGGAGAAGGGGGATCGGGAAATGACAAAGACCTGGAAGGAGAAGGATATTTTTTAAGAAGTGCCTCAAAAGTCTCTCTGCTATTATTCGCAACACCTAAATCAGAATAGAGGAGTCTGACGGCTCCTCGAATATCACCATCTGAAACTTTGGCTTCAACTATGCGGGGAAGGGACAGTTTTGTCCTAGATCTATTAGATGCAGGTGTCAAAGTTGAAGTTCTATTAGGTTGTAAACAGTGTGTCAAGTGTCAATAGTTTGTTAAATTATTTAATTTCCTATTTTCATTGTAAGTTGCTATACAAATTAATTATTTCGTAAGAAAGGAGTTCCTCTTCGTATGAGGGAAGAGAACAAATTTACTCTTACGTATGAAACACAGAGCTATAATATTTACAGCTATTTGAAATGAATGCCTATAACCCAATACTTCCCACTAGCATGCAATCTAGACAATGTCTAGGCACTGAATTGGGCATTACTCCGGTACCTGTCAACCGATTTGGTCCAATATCAATAGGCTTCTTCCCATGGACGTTATAGATGCTTATACAAAGTTTCATGAAAATCCCATAAAGCGTATTTGAGTTATCGCGCCGCGTACGTCCTCCACACACGCATTCTGACACTTACTAATTTACATTGAATAAGTGATTGAAACGTAAGAAATTTCCCGTCTATTAAAATAATAAAATTCATTATTGGACTAAACATTGTACGAAACCTAGATGTGGATATGTAAAAAGCACTAGTTGAATCGTTAATCCAATACGGAATTATTGACTGGGGTAGCGTTTCTAAGACCATTTGTACAAAATTAATTTTACTTCAAAAGAGAATAATAACAATTTGCTTAAATAAACCTATTGATTACCATCGAAACTATTATATGTTGAATTCAATTTTATGAAAATCGAACAGATTTATAAGTTAAAAAAGTTATTAATATATTACCATCAAAACAGATCCAAATTTATTTCCTACAGTCATTGCCAAAATACAAAAAGAAACGTCATTTTTCGTTTCGCTGAATCAAAATGTAAGACGACCAAGGGGCAATTACATGGCCAAAAGTATGGTTTGAAATTGTATAACAAGTTTATTGCGGATCACCCTGAATATGTAAATTACAATCTTAAACATTTTAAGAGGAGAATACAAAAAAAATATTGTATAATATTAATAGCACAACTTTAATTTTGTTTGGTCTGTCAATGTTTCAACCCAATTTATTCTATTTTTGTTGTTGTAAATACTATATAAACCACTGGTTAATGCTGAAAAATTATTTTTATATACATTGTACTCATACATTTATAATTTTTTGTTTGTAGTATACTGTGCATTGATATATATTTATATTTATATTTATATTTAATCTACTATACCCCCTAAACACGAGCTTTGCTCATATAGGGGCTTACCTTACATTTTAAATGCTAAATTATAAAAAGTACTTTCTTATTTGTTTTTACTTGTACTAAATGTGAAATAATGTAAGTAACGTAATGTAAGTAATAATGTTTTTTTTTACCATATTCCCCTGTTTGTACTTCACAGTAGAGATCCAAAGGTAATTCAACATTACGTAGGATGCTAAATGTGTCGTATAAGTCTACCACCCAGCAACGTATGATCGTGTATAGGAGACTTCCTATGCACTTTCGTTCGTAGCCGCTGGTAAATAAACTTACGCGAGACATTTAAGCATATAGAGTAATTGCTCGTGGAATGGTGCTGAAGGTTGAAGCCCGATAGAAGGATAATCATCAAATAATAATTAATACCATAATTTCGATTAATAGATAACAATTTTAATTATAACAAAAAGTTTAATACACATTTGTGATTGGATAACTCAGTAACATTAAATTAATTATTTCCTTTGTTTAATTTCATTCTGTGCCATATGAAATGATGCAAATTATAGTGCCTTTAACGTAATACTTGTGGATTGATTCCATTTAGAAGAAAAGATAGAAAGATACATTTTCACACTCATACACTCCGGGTATGTAACCCCGTGTGTATAATGTTAAAATATGCCATAAGGGCACAAGTCTGTGATCGACAGCAAACACGGTAACTGGAATTTATATGCATATAGTATATAATATCCATTAAGTTCACATACTTACGGCCGATCCACAGTCCTAAACATAATACACACGTCTTTACATACCTTGCCAGTTACTCAGAGTGCGGTCCCCGCGGGCAACCATCCATACCAGAGAAATGAAGGAAGAAGAATAGACTTGGTGATACTCAACATGTGACCAAGTTAACTAGAATTCGCCCCCTTCCCTTTCGTGGAGGGGAGACAAAGCAGTTTCAAACAGATAACCGGAATTAATCAGTGGTACCACTCGTACCAACCAAAATATTATACCACATTTTATACCTCATAACAAAATGTCCCAGTAAGCTGTACCCAAAAATGTGATGAACTCAATGAGTCAGCACAGACTCTGCCCACGAAACTTGCGCCACGTCCCCAGAATGAAAGTCCACACATAACAAATACATGGCACTTGATGTAGTGTCCTTGAGTATAAATGTCAATGTTTTTTGTTTTGTTCAAAATGCACGGAGATGTAGTGTTAATATGACATTCTTTATAGTGATAAGTATTCATGAATTGATGTAGTGGCTACCAACATAAATAGCTGATTGAACAGTCTCAATAGCAGTCCACTCATAATTTCTGGCATTTACTAGGATACCTATATCACTAGTTAGATACTGGCGAAGCAGGATAGGAGACCACAATGCCGGACCAAGTTGAGGTCAAGAAGAAAATGGGGCGTCGACTTCCCCATGCAGAGCAGCGTTCCAATATGCTTCATGTCTTGAATCTTGAAATCTTCGTGTGGCTTTCCAGGGTACTAGATGAGTAGCGGGTCCTCTTCATCATTTGATGAGGTACAGTTACTGAAATGTTGAAAAACTCAAAAAGCAAATTGTTTTCAAGAAAGATACAAAATGTAATTTGATAGAGTTATCTGTTTGAACTTGAATAAATTCGTTCTTAGAAAACAAATTTTCTTTACAAATTAATTCTTTTTAAAATATTTTAATTATTAATGTCAATTAATAGTTTCTTCATTTAATTAAATTAATTCTCTTTAGTTTTTATACATAAACAGAATAGGTATAGTTATTTATTTTACTGAAATATTAATGATGGCACATTTAAATTAAACTTACTTTTTTTTATTGGCACATTTCATAATATTGGCACATTTCATAATATTGGCACATTTCATAATATTGGCACATTTCTTAAATTAATTCTGAAGTTAGGAATCTAGTCACACATACATTTTTATTTATACTTTACTTCATTAATTCATCAATGCTATTTCAACTTGATACATTTTAATTGGAGTCTTCTATACTTCACTCCTTTCAAATAATAATAATCAACAATTCTGTTAAACAAAGCATTAATTACCATACAATTTCAAATAATACTTTGAACATTTAGATTTTTTTGTAAATATAATATAATTTTCTATATTTGAATACAAAAATTATTAAGCTTCTAAGTTTTTTCTAATTTTTTTTTTTTTACACAAAACATGACAATGTGGAAGTCTTACAATATTAAGATAAGCAAGATATGAGGCTTCCAATTTGTCACAAGAAATGGTTAGTTTCTGAAGGAAACAATGCATTTAAATTGCAAATATGCATTCATAAATCATTAATTAAATTCTTAATTTCACCTTATTCCATATTTATGTATGTATCATAAATCATGGAATGCAGTGAATAAGGTCTAGAAAAGTATGTAATACAGGAAAGTAGGGTACCTCTACGATCCAATTTTCAGAATAGTCAACGAGAGAAAATTCCGGGCCCTGGAATCTAATCTACAAATTCTGAAAAACAGTCAAGCAATTTGAATCAATTTTTGAATTTTCTGTCTTTTCCTGGAACGTTCCTCACATTTCTTTCTCTTGGAAAAATTCATGTAAATTTAATTTTTCTCTGAGAATTCCTATAATTTAGACCATGACTCCCAAGAATTAGGGTATTTTACTTAGCCATGATTACAAATAGTAGGAATACTTGTTTTGACTGCAGTCAGTATTAATTTTCTTTTATACTAATTTTGTTTTTATTTTACATTTTTTTTTTCTACAGTTTTTTCTTTCAGTTTACTGTAAGAACCTTCCTAATTAGCAAAAAGTATACAAACTAAATTTTTTTTGAGAATATAAGCAAATTTTAACCTTCCAATTCCTCTTACTATAGATGAGGAGGGGTAAACTGGTATAATATCTTATCAATTTAATTATCGACATAATGTTTGAGCTGTGATGCATGTGCTCGCTTAACAGAGCTAGGATCCTGTAAATCTTTAAGTAAATAGGTTACTGGAGAGCACATTTTAGTGATAATGAATGGTCCGACATATCGATGAGCCAATTTATCATCCATGAAAAATCTGCAATCTTGGTTCTAAGTTTGGTTTGCCCCACAACAGTCAAACTATGATTATCAACTGATTTTAACCGTACAGTCGTAGGTAACAAATCACAAGTTAACTTTGTGAAAATATCTTCATTAATTATAGAAATAGCGCTACCAGAGTCCAATAGTGCGTAAGTATGAATCTTTTCAATAATAATTTCAACAAATGGCAGTTCAAAATTTGATACAGCACACAACATTGGAGAAATATCTGGTTTAGTAGGTTCTAGTCATGGCTGTCTAGGAGTAAAATGAGTTTTCTGGGATTTAGCTTTCGCATAACATTGGTGTTCCCTATGGCCTACTCTACCACAATAGTCACAAATTGGTTTTTTAGAACTATGCTGTCTGGTATTAGTAGATGTACGAGAATCAATCACTTGTTTATCTAGGTTAGCTTTAGCTTTTGAATCACAATTACTCTCCACATGACCTAATTTTCGGCAAAAAGTACATTTAGTAATAGGCCTAGAACAGTATACTGACTTAGATTCAATAGGTAATAGAGTGGAGTTTAAATTTTGTTGAGAATTAGAAGGGCCTACCGAATGAGCATTGATCACCTCATTCAGTCTAACACTAACCTGTTCCAATTGTTGGAAAGTCACCGGAGGATATATACCCAGGAATACAGACCTAACCTCGGTTTGATGAGAACTCAGTCCAATAGTCCTAACCATATATTCCTCCGAGTGCGGTAATCTCAACAAATGGGCATGAAGACGAATATCATGAATAAATTCCATTAATGATTCCTCTTTACGTTGTGGTCTATAAAAATGTCTATGTTCAAGAACTCCTAATAGTCTCTGTGGGATGCAAGTTTTTAATACCACTTCATGAAGTTTGTCAACATTGAATTTTTGTTCAACTGCTTGAGAAATAATCTGAGATAAAACTCCCGTAGTATATGGTAATAACGCCTGGAATAGACTTGGGTCTGGCATATTTAAAAGTGAATTATTAGTCTGAATCTGGTGTAAAAATTTTAAAAATTCAATAACATTTTCTGGGGTATTCACATTTAAATTAATTCGACCTTGTAATAAGGTGAGAATTGGGTTTGGTAACTTGGCAAACGTTAATAAGTTAGGTGTACTCACAGCAGTTCTAACATTAGAATTAATAGGTGTCCAAGTTAAATTATGGGCTGTAGGTAGGTCCATCTGTGATTGCACGCCAGTGACTAGAGAATCAATTTCTGTCGCTCTAATTAATTTATTTTCAGGCATATCTAATGGTTTATGAATCTGAGAAATAATTGGGGGAACTATATTCTCTTGCATACTAGTTCGCTGAATATCCTGAACTGCTTTGAATTGAGTGCTATCAGTTACAGTAGCCATTCTAGTTTTTGTCTCTGTTAAATCAGCTTTAAGTTGATTTAATTTACAAAAATGTTCTTTAGCTAAATTAATTAACTCTTGGTTCTCAAAATTATCAATAATATCTGTGCAGCGATTTAAGTAATGATTAAGTTTAGTTTGATTTCTCCTGTACCTTTTTTCGTTGAATTCCTGCTGCAAATGCTGAATAGACTCCTCAAGTTGGGATACCACTGCAGATATCAATGGTTGAAATGTTGAAATATCAATGGCCGGTATTTGGTATACCGGGACAGCTGAGGCAGATGTATCAGGTGCGGTAGCTTCCCGAAGTTTCGTTAATAACGCATCCACTGGTAACTGATGAGTGCCTTGAATGCCCCTTATAGTGCCCTCATACAAGAGCTCGTCTCGTTTCAGCAAATCAAACGAGCACTTCTCTCGACTCATTGTACATGAAAAATGAAATTTGAGATATAAGCAAAAATATATTAATGTCCAAAGTAGAATACAACAATGCACCTTCTTTAAAGTGAAGTTATGGGTAATACTCGCCGCCATAAGAATGCAGCACATTTATTTTGTATGAATGTAATTTATGTATAAGAAGCAAATAATTAAATATTTCTTTCGTATAAAATATTTATTTCATATGAGGTATTCCTGTCATAAAAAGATACCAGAATACCTCCCCCGACAAAGCAAGCACGGAATGCGAAGTATAGAACTAGGCAGACACAAGTAACAAGAAGTTATATTTAGAATGCATGCCGAATGCAAGTCGGAAGAGAGCAAGGTCAATGTCGCCGGCTAAAAGGCTCCGAAACACGATCAGAAATCGCGTAAGAAGTATGCGGCATAATACGTCAAAGTTAGATTAGGGAAAGTTGAAACAAGCAAAGAGAAATGTAAAGAGTCCCTATTGGAACTTATAAACGGCGTAAAGAAGCAAGGCACATTCGTGAAATAATATAAGAGGGAATGGCATATGAAAAATCGAAAAAGATTGGTATTAATTCTCAATATGCTGCTATGAGGATAGAACATTCCAGCATCGTTTCTGCTACGATGTAGTAACAGGCCATGAGCGTCTCTGCTACCATTTTGTAATGTTTTTTTTTTACCATATTCCCCTGTTTGTACTTCACAGTAGAGATCCAAAGGTAATTCAACATTACGTAGGATGCTAAATGTGTCGTATAAGTCTACCACCCAGCAACGTATGATCGTGTATAGGAGACTTCCTATGCACTTTCGTTCGTAGCCGCTGGTAAATAAACTTACGCGAGACATTTAAGCATATAGAGTAATTGCTCGTGGAATGGTGCTGAAGGTTGAAGCCCGATAGAAGGATAATCATCAAATAATAATTAATACCATAATTTCGATTAATAGATAACAATTTGTTTAATTTTATTCTGTGCCATATGAAATGATGCAAATTATAGTGCCTTTAACGTAATACTTGTGGATTGATTCCATTTAGAAGAAAAGATAGAAAGATACATTTTCACACTCATACACTCCGGGTATGTAACCCCGTGTGTATAATGTTAAAATATGCCATAAGGGCACAAGTCTGTGATCGACAGCAAACACGGTAACTGGAAGTTATATGCATATAGTATATAATATCCATTAAGTTCACATACTTACGGCCGATCCACAGTCCTAAACATAATACACACGTCTTTACATACCTTGCCAGTTACTCAGAGTGCGGTCCCCGCGGGCAACCATCCATACCAGAGAAATGAAGGAAGAAGAATAGACTTGGTGATACTCAACATGTGACCAAGTTAACTAGAATTCGCCCCCTTCCCTTTCGTGGAGGGGAGACAAAGCAGTTTCAAACAGATAACCGGAATTAATCAGTGGTACCACTCGTACCAACCAAAATATTATACCACATTTTATACCTCATAACAAAATGTCCCAGTAAGCTGTACCCAAAAATGTGATGAACTCAATGAGTCAGCACAATAATAATAAATAAATAATAAAATAAATAAATAAATAAATGATAAATTATTAGCTAAAACTGGAACAGGAGATTACAAGTCAGAACAAGAATACATTGCATATTCCATCTTAAACTTTGAATAGTTATAAGTTCGAACAACTTGTTATGACGCTTGGCAGACACGTTGACAGTTCAGTTGGTGCAGGTTACATGACGGCTCCTTGACAGTGTCGCCCAATGAGGTGCTTCTAAAAATAATATCAACTTTGAAACATCTTGCATCTTTTCGCGTAATCGGTATATTAATTTTCTGAAAAGTCAGACGTAAAAAAAAGATGAACGTGAAAGACAGAACTGGGTTATCAGAGAAGTCCCTGGTTGGGTCATTTTAAATAAGACCTTACTCTTCTTTTCAGTTTCTTTTATTCAGCAGTGTTGCACGAATGCCGTGACCTAAAGATTGGTTCGCAAAACATTTCGAATTTGTCAGATCACAGTCAGTATATTGCCACAGAACACGATTCTCAGAATGTTGCAACTTAAGAGACAAACTTTTCTCTTGTGTATCACCCACACAAGTAGAATAAACAAGCCGATATGTTTTGAAGATGACTTTGTCAGTTTACGAAGTTCTGTATGTAGGAAGTATTTCCTCGTATTATATAAAACGATATTTTAACAATAGACCTATATTCTTTATAAAAGGAAGCCAGATGATTCCCATAGTTATCAATATCAACATCCTACTTACAAAATAACTGTGTTGAGAAATATCCGCCTATATACCACTATTAAGCTATAAACAACCGCTGAAGACTATCAGGAAATTCAAATACAAGATTAAGATAAAAAACACGCCTTAGAGTTAACTGTATCGTAATTTTTATTAACTACTATTTTAAGTGTATAGTATTATGTAATGAATTGTAAATTATAGATAGCATTTTAATACCCAAACTGGACTATGGTCAAGTGACAATGAGCTCAATGTTCTCTTGGTCAAGTAACATTTACAAATGATGATAGATTAATTATTTGTATGATATTAAAATATGACAGACTAGTCAGAATATATATGTATATTTTGACCCCTTAAGGGGGAAGGCGGGTTGGGACGACCCTAAGCACTTCAGCCTTGCGGCCCATTGTGCCAACCTACAGAATGTAATGATTTGCAAGCCCAACGGTCCCTCGACAACAGACCCCACCGCTAGCCCCCACGGAACTCCCCTACATCCAGCAGATACCTCTACCATGCCACGTGTGCTGCTGCCTCGGTACCTCAGGTTGACAGCACACCAGCCAGCAACTTCAGGACCACAAGCCACGGGGAGAACGGGAGAGGCCCACAGCAGGTGCTGGGGCGAGGGTATACCGGAAACCGGGAAAGGAAACGGGATGATTACGAGGGTGAGTTTGAAGATGAAATGGAGAGTGTTGGTGGAATGAGAGGGGGAAACGGGAGGATCCCCGAGAAAACCCCCCAAAGATCACGGCTTCGTTCACCACGAATGACACGCCCGCCAGGCCCGGGGATTGAACCCGGGACCGCTAGCATGCCAGGCTCACGCGCTAAGCATGAGCCACCGTGACGGCCAGAATATATAAGTTAAAAATTAAATTCTACATAAAGCTAATTAAAATTTGAAAATTGAAAAGACAGTTATTCTGTCAGTTCATGTGGAATTAGCTGTTTGCATATCTTTATTCGTGTCTAGTATAAGCTTAAATAATTGCAAAAGACTGCGATCTCTTCTTGTCTATTGTGCAGTATTATGTAATGAAGTGTAAATTATAGATTGCAATTTAATACCCAAACTGGACTATGGTCAAGTGACAATGAGCTCGGTGTTCGCTTGGTCAAGTAACATTTACAAATGATGACAGATTAATTATTTGTATGATATTAAAATATGACAAACTAGTCAGAATATATAAGTTAAAAACTAAAATCTACATAAAGCTAATTGAAATTTGAAGATTGAAAACATAATTATTCTGTCAGTTCGTGTGGAATTTGTGTTTCTTCTTAGAAAATGTAAGGCTCAAAGTTAAAGCCTAAACTACTTTATTATAATTACAAATTTGGTCACACTATATTGAAGTTTAGAAATTAACACATTTATTAGATATCTATAAGTCCAATATTTTATTTACACAGACTATTCCATTCATTTTCCTATTCTTGGGGTATATTTAATTTAATGTTTAATATATATAATACAACCCCATGCGAGGGGTGACATACATAGAGAATTCCTTTTTCACTCAAAAGCATATACCTATAAGCTCTCTCTTCCCCTTTTTCTACACTCATATCCCTGAGGAAGGCCGCAGAGATGTCAGCGACCGAAAGCTTGGATGCAATATATCCTTTTACTCGGCTTATAGCCCGTGAAACCATCATTAGAAAACTGTCTGTTCGTTTGTCTGTATGCGCAATAGCTCAAATACGCTTTATCAGACGGACGGAGAGACATTTTTCTGTCCCCCACACAATACCACAGTGTGCGATTCTGGCACTTAATAAAGAAAAAGGTAACATAAATAAAGGGAGAAGGTAACATAAATAACAATTAAGTATTCCATTATTTTCAACCCATTAGTTGTTCATACAAAAGGAAATCTTTACCATGTAATGTCAATATTAATAATGTAGAGCTTATAATAGTGACATAATCATTTATACACAGCTAAGAGTTCGTGTATATTGTTACTTTGACAATATGTTTAGTTTTACTTCAGTTCATGTAATATATTTTTCTTTTCTGGATCTATATGGTCACCTGAACTGCCAGGCAGATGACTTTAGGTTAATAAAATATCTCTCTCTCTACATACATTGAGATCCAAGTACCGAATGTTTTAAGAACCACCTATTTGTGTCGGAGTACCTACTGCTTCATGATTTTAAGGATAGGCTAGATGCGTTATTTGTTTCGATAACAACTCGTATCTCACGTCCAGCCTGCATGGAAACTGCCGCTTTCATTTCCGAGGGATTGTGCACTTTCAGGCTTCCCCTTCAATCTACTTCAAGTAATTGGAAAATCTGATGATGCTGTCGTAAAAGCTTATATTACCATCATCTTTCGCTTCGCGTCATCGTAAAATGACCCAGTTCAGCGATTACATGGGTTAAACAAATACTTTATAGAAAATAGCTGAATCCTTATTACCTCCCCATTATCACGTTCTTCATTCAATCTCGGCACCAAATAATGCAATCATCAAGTCAAGTGAATTGAAAGACGTTGGCCACAGGAATTTTATTTGCGTGGAAAATTCCATGGGAAAATATACTCTCACATACTATCCTTTACCTATAGTTGTGGAATTTTATTTTTAGTTCGCGTGTATTTTGTAATTTTATAGAAATTTGTTTTAGAATGTTTGTGCTAAGTTTCAAGATAATCTGACAAGAAATATTTGTTTAAGTCCACATTTATACCATCCTTTTTTCACCTGCTTAGGGGTTTATTTTCCAAAGAAATAAGAGATGCGTGTTTGATCACTTATGTTTTGCAATATTTTTTAAATAAATAAAACCGTCAAATGATGCTTTTCCAAATATTCTAAACTTTGAACCCCATTTTGGCCCTCTATCACTTAGAAATTCTGAAATTCCTGTTTCATTATCATGTTATAGATTACTATGTTAAGATTCAAGGAGATTCGACCAGAAACCTTCCTTCCAATACGAACTTTTATACCCGTATTCACTCCTTAGGAGGAGAGTTCCCAAAAAATAAGAAATTTGTCTTTGGTTACTTCCGGCTTGGAGTAGGCCTACTTTAGCAAGTTTTAAGTAAATAAAAACGCTATATAGCATCTTCATATAAACTTCGAACTCTTTATGACCCCATTTCGCTTATAAACCTTATGGGTACAAATTTGGGAAATGCTTAAATACGTTTTTCATTATTTTTCTTGTACAGCATTTATGTCAAGTTTCAAAAAAATCCCACGAGTTTTCTAATATAAACTCTCAAATCCCCGTTCACCTCCTTTTCACAACTAAGGATTGTTCAAAGGAATTAATAGTAGGCCTATGCGTTCAGTTATTAAAATTTTGGAACACCTTTACCAAATATTAAATAAATAGAACCATTAGATAATGTTTCGCTACTTAGGGGTTGAATTTTGAAAAATATTCTTCTTGTTAATGAGGCTTTATATTATAAAATAAAATTACTGACCAATTCATAATTAGGTCTATAGTTTCGGCGGTTTAGGCTCGGCAATGATGAATCATTTAATCAGGAAATGTTATTGTATGTATATATATTAAAAGAATCACCTAGTTGTTCCTACATACACCTAAAAATCTAACTCTCTCTCAAGAGCGAGTTTCTCATACGAAAAACTGATATAAAGGATATTCTCATTGCCTTGATTTCATTCTCATCGCCTTGATTTCATTCTCAGTACTCAATATCACGTCGGCCGCGATAGTCTAGAGCAGTGTCCGGCAGATGCTGCAGTTGTGACGTAAGAGCCGATCATCTCGCAAGAGCTTGAGAGAGCGAGCAGTTGAGTTGCATTCCTGTTAATACGCACTAGCGCAGTGGCGTTCAGTGCAGCAGTAGGGGGGTTAAGGTGAGCCGTAATGGTACATTGAATTGCGTGCATTAACCATGGCAAGGGTGCAGAGGTCAGTTAATCAGTGAAATGTATGGTAATTTAGTGCATTCAGATTAATACTAGACTTACGGAAACATCAGGTCACCCTCGGAGACACGCCACATTTTCCAAAGTTGTCTACAGTATGTCATCCAATTACAGACATTAATAATTATGTACAAATATTAGAAGAACTGGATCAGGATATTTTATTACAGATTTCAAGATTTTGCAAAACTCCAATCCGATGTTTGCATATTTGCGACACCATTTTCTGTGGATGTTGACAGTGTTCCAACGTCATTGCAACTAGAAGTCATTGATTTGCAAAAGAATATTAAAATGAAAGACCGCTTTCAAAACAAAAAGGATCTATCTATATTTTATAGAAGATTTCCCCAGGCAACTACATAATATATTTGCTGCTAGAATGTTGAGTATATTTGTATCGACGTATGTATGTGAATAGTTCTTTTCTTGTATGAAGATCTGCAAACCACAACATGGAAACCGCCTATCTGATCAGAACATGAAAAATGTTCTCGTTTGTGTGTAAGCCAGACTATGTCTCCTAATATTGCAAAATTAGTGCGCGAGAAAAGAGGGAAAAAATTTCGACAATGCCTTGAGCTTGGGCACGATAGTGACACAAAGTAAGGGTGTGTATCAAAAGTCTGAATAGGCCTATACTTGGCATAGTGCTCACAAAGGTGCATAGTTTAATTTGTATATTTTGTATATTTTGTATACTTCAACATTTTTCAGTTTCCGAGTAGACAAAGTTTTGCAGTACTGCTTAAAGTTTTCTTATGTTTTATGTATTTGTATGTTTATAGTAGTTTCGGAGCCTCATTTAAATAACCTGACGCTTAAGCACCTGGATGCATTTCAGATTAGTGTAAGTAGGGCCTATATTAAATTTCATTACAAACAAAACTGTTCTGTTACATTGATTTATCACAGTTGTACTATTTTGTTTCCGTACAAATGCATTGTAATTGTGCTATTCCCATTCTATCTACGAAGATCGGAGCGCACTCTGTCAATGCATAGGCGTCGTTCCGCCACTGGCCAGTTGAACCCTTCCTCCACGCTCAGTACGGAGATATTGCCGAGCAAAGAGCGTCGCTGCTCTGTAGTATGACGTCACAGAGCACGGAACATGCCGGTCACTGGACTCTAGAGGTAGCATGCCCGCCTCTAGATCCGCAGGGCGCGGGATCAAACCCGGCCGCGGTCGGTGGATTTTCAGGACGTAAAAATCCTGGGCACGGAGTCCTCCGGGAGGGACTTTAAGCTGGGGGTCCCGTGTCGTAGATTTACGGCACGTAATAGAACTCCAAGCCTAAATTAGAGCCTCTGGACAACATTTCTCGGCCCTTTCACGTCCAAAAAATACTTAGTTTCCAGAGGGGGGTTGCGAGGCGATGGGCTTACCACCTGTCCCTCTACCCTCTCTCGGAAAATAAGCATATCAAAATTAGTGTAGGTAATGAAACCTCCACTTGGAGGCCCCTTCGCCCCACCTGGGGATCATAGGGTACCAGATACTCAATATCACAACATTTTATATGCGACATATCCTAAAACTTGAACAAGCATATTTTTGCGACTGTTACAAGTTGGACAATCTATCTTCACATCACGCACTAACTGACGTGTTTTGTTTCCTTCACAGGCACAGACGCAGTCGTTGGGTCTGCAGGGCTGCAGTAAGTATATACAAAACAATAAATATCAGTTACTTGTATAATCATCTACAGAGTGCTTCAAAAAATATATACACACTTTGAAGTGTCATAGAAAATCTATTTTCCGTTTTACAAGGAAAGCTTAAAGTTCAGTTTGAAAAATAAATGACCCAAAGGGTTCCAGGAGGTTGAGGCTCCCAGATTTTAGACATTCGGAAAGTGAAGGTGGTTAGGTTGTCAGCCTGATGCACCGGCCGCCTTTACCCCCAGGATTGCTCCTGGTACTCATTCTGCTCTTGTGAATCTACATAAAAAAACAATTGAACGTAGGTGCGATAAATTTAAAGTGATGAAAATAACGATGAAATTATAAACACTTACGATTGGTTGAAATTCCATATAGGCCTATTCTTATACTAGTCAACGATAGAAAAAATTACATTATTTTGTTATAAACTGATACGAGATTACTTCGCTTCTTTGCGATCGACACAAAATGAATTTTTAACGTCTTCGATGTAAAATGAGTTAGTTTCATTTCATTATTTCCTTTGACGAGAAACAGCGTGTCACAGAATAGACCATCCAATAAAGTGGGGTCTTATATATTCAGTTCTTAAAATAATATAACATGACGTATATTTCCGCAGATAAGACGATAATTGAACCATAAAAAGGGCTCCGAAGATCCGGGGTCGTCTTATAGAACAGATACAAAAAGATAGACTGAAATTTATATAAATTAAAACCACTAAAAATGATATACTGTGATGTGAAGAATATTTTATCTTGGATATATTAAGATGTTAGGCACCTTTAAAATTAAAATTAGTCAAAGATTAAAAACACTTTTTGCTCCACTTACAGTGTTTTTAATATTTGACTAATTTTAATTTTAATTGAACATGCTCTACTGTATAAAAGACTTCATACTGATTTTAATGTTAGGTACCATTTGTGGGTAAATGTAAGCACCGAAATAACGCGAATTTCGTAAATAAAGCCACAAACACCACAATCCACGAAATAAAACCTTTTTCGGTATTCTTTAATTTTTCCCTATATACCGGTACGTGGCCCACGCATAATGTGTGTGTCGTTTTGTCCCATTGTGGTGCGACTGTGCTCAGAGACGACATTTTGAAAAAAAATCGAGAAAGGTTTGTTCCGGTAAGTCTTTTTAACTACAGTCATTTTGCCCAACCTATGGATTATAATAGTGCGATGGTTGGTAACATTTTTGCGATAAACTAAAAAATCTTATGAAGTTGTTTCATAGCCAGTAGATAGTTTGGGGGTCGCCTTATAGGACAGATATATGCTGAAACTATAAAACTTTGACGTCTTGTCTGAAGGTCGTCTTACCTGCGGAAACATACGGTAATTCTTGCCTCCACTATGAGTATTCTGCATCAATTACTTTTTTTTATCTTCTTAAGGTACATTGTTTCTACAATAGGCCCTATACACCGAATGATTTACTCATTAAGTGACAAATGTAAACTGAAATTACGGTAAAGTGAAGATTAATATAAGAATAATTAATTAATATGTAAAGCTTGTTAAAAAATATTCCCTTTTTCATTTCGAAATATGTAGTTCTAATTTTTTATAATTTAAAACACATAAATCACAGATACTTTATATTTTATAAAGTATATTTTTCTCCTTCTATTCAAAATAACTGTTGTTTCCAATTTGCACACAAATATTTATAAATGCGTGAAACATAATGACTATATAGGAAGTTGCTATGCATGTAATGTTTCATTCGGCATAAAATAGAATTCCGTTCTGAATAACTCAATACTCACATTAAAAATAAATACAAATGCCATAACATGGTTAGATTCAGTGGACTGTTAACTCATTTAATGTGCACGTAACATGGCTTTTCAATTTAGATAACCGAACCTCGTGTTCATTAGTTTTTCACATTTCCAACCTACTTTTCAAACCACGAAGCTATTACTGATGCGGTATCCTATAATTATATTGAATTCTGACCCATTTATTGAACATCATATATCAGTAATGTGATATCGGGTAGTTTTGCGAACTAAAGAACACAAACGTAAGCAAGAGATTCGTGTAAAGACAAAATTTACCGATGGAATGACTTCGGGGGTATCCTAATGCAGCGTTCTATTTCTTGCACTTCTTAATGACTTAGGGAAAAGAATTGTACCATAAACAATTTCTAAGTGCGAAATCTATCTTGTATGAAAAATAGGATACCGGATTTTTTATTCTTGTTTTAAATGAATGATTATTTAAATAATCGGTAAAACAGCGAATGTATCAAGTACAAGAAATTCCTAAAATCTGTAGAATCATTTCTCCTACGCACACAACTCGGGGTAAAGAATCGATATAAGAGAGCCAGGTTACTTTCAAGAATAGCGTTTCAGAGTATGAAACCTGTCTCTTACATGTTCAACTCATAGGATTGCTCTGTCTAATAGCTAGTACAACCGCCTTATTTCGAGATTTTATTTATTTTTTCTTTGAGATATTACGTTAGGTTATGTATTGTCAACGAATCATTTACCACGTTTACATGCGGAATTGATATCTATCTGCATCCGATCCTAATCAATACGTTCCCTGTTTACATGGAAATTTCTGGGAGTGTATTGAGATCTTTTGTACTATTGGTTAACTTGGTTATTTTTTATTTTTTAAATTTATTAACATCATGTCCCATTACATTAGTAATACTACATGATTGATTGTTACAACAATACACGTTCTAGTACACCTTACTACAATAGTTATTTAAGAATTTAGAAAGATGTTATATACAATACAGCTATTAATAATTAGATAATAATATGTGTACCATCATTTCGTGATTTTATTTACAGCACTTTTGAATTATTACCTATTATATATATATATTTTTTTTATTATTAGATTGATGTAACATGCATCTTATCTTTCTTAATTATAGAGTAGGCCTATTTTGAGTCACCATCAACATGGTATTTGCAGTCTCAACATTTAAAATTGTTCACAATTCATCAAAATCTACCGAATTTACAAACTGCAAAAATTCTTTATAGTACAGTTGTATCATGTTGCTGTTCGTGACCGGCCATTTACCCTTCTTCCGTGTGATTCCATTCCTTAGTATCGCTCTTTGTGAGTTCAATTTAGGACACTCATACATAAGGTGTTGTATTGTCTGGTCACTAGAAGTGCAGGGACATAATGGAGATTGTATAATCTTAAAACGATGGAAGTACGTCTGTATTCTGCCATGACCCGTGACAAATGTGGTGAAATTTCCAGTTAAATGCAGTTTAACTTGCAGTCTCGATTTTACTGTAGGAAAGAACGATTTTATTATTTCTCCCTTTGAAGTATCTCTCCATAAGTTTTCCCACTTCGATAAGCTGTGTTGTCTAATTTCCAATGATGCTGCTGTTTTGGGAATCCTCTTGTAACAGATTTCCAGTTCGCTGTCTTGTGATGCCTGCTTCGCTAATCGGTCTGCAAGTTCATTGCCATATTCTCCCACATGCGCCTTGATCCAGTCAAATTCGATGGTCCAGTTTTCTGCTTTGAGTAGGCTGAGTTTCGTCCTACATTGCTCTATTAATGAAGTATGGTTGTTTTTGTTTTTAAGGGAGTCCAGGGTTATTTGACTATCAGTATAGATTGCAACTGTCTTTTCTTCATTATTTGCATTTGTGTCGTTGAGTTCGTTTAATGCATCTAAGGCTTTCAGAATTGCCATTTGTTCGGCCTGATTATTGGAGCATTTGGCGTCCAGTCTGAATTTTAGTTGGTGTGTAGGTGTTCCAGGTGTTGTAAAAATTGCTATTCCCGATCCCACTGCCATCGGTGAATATTTCAAATTTGTGTCGTATACTTTTATTCACTTTCTTAAAAGGAACAACATCAGCTGGATGTAACCATCGGTCTTATTGTACATCATGATCAATATTTTCACCTCTTTTTGCATTGTATATCTCGGCAATCTCCTGTATTTTCAGTGTAATCGGTGTTAGTCCTGTTAAAATGCACAATGCTTCAGAAGATATGGTCCGAAATCCTTTTGCCATTCTAATATTAATTAATCTCTGCAATCTTTGGTATATTCTTTGATTTCTTTGTCTATCCAATGCTTCTATCCACACCGGTGCTCCATATGACATAAGAGGCAGTATCGCTCCCACGTATATTGTCCTTAAAACTTCATATTTGAGCCCCCAGTTGATCCTAGCAGTCCTGGATAAAGAATATATCAATTTTGTACATCTCTCTGCTACATAATTAATGTGTTCATCGAATTTGAATTTTTTGTCAATGATTATACCTAAATATTTGATCTGTTGTTTTTGTTCTAGTTTTTTATTATTTAGATAGATGCAGATATCTTTATTTTCTTTTCGTTTTTTGGATACCAACATCACACAAGATTTTTCTTCATTAAATTGTATTTTGTTGTTTGTGGCCCAAGTCTCGATCTTTTTAAATTCTATGTTAGTGTAGTTCTCTGCTTCCACTGCACTTTTCCCTTCAGTCAGCAATATTACGTCGTCTGCAAATGCTATAATATTTGTGTATTTAGTAAACTGGATATTGAGAAGAGAATCATATTGTAGATTCCAGTAGCCAGGGCCACAACAGGACCCCTGTGGACATCCTTTACTCACTTCTCTTTCTACCAGTAAGTTGTTAGCTGATAAAACCGCAGTCCTTTGATTGAAGTAATTAACAGTAAGATTGTACAAATTCTTCGGACACTGGAACTGTCGTAACGCGTAAAGAATGCTGGGCCACCATGCTGCATCGAAAGCCCCTTTGACATAGAGACTGACCAGAGCAACACACTTTCCTTGTTCAAGTTTTCCTTTTATATGTTTCTTGACTGCCATCACAGCATCAACTGTGCTTCTCTGAGGGGTAAATCCATATTGATTTTTATTTAATAGAGGTTTAGAATATGCGTAGTGCATAATTCGGTTTATTAGCAATTTTTCCAAGACTTTTCCACTTACATTCAGCAAACTAATGGGTCTGTATCTGGTTGCCTCCAGACTGTTCTCTTTGCCAGGTTTCATAATTGGAATGATTCTCGACCGTTTCCACTCCTTAGGAAAGCAACCTTTACTTAGACAGCCATTATAAATTGCATATATAAATGATGGAAATATTTTTAGAACTCTTAACAAAATCTGGCTAGTTATTCCATCTTCGCCTGGAGCCTTTGTGTGATCTATACTTTCTAGAACTTCTCTAATTTCGTGTTGCGTAAAATCTTTATCGTCGGGTGTGTAAATAGGTTCTTTGGAGAGTTTTCTGATATATTGATGGTATTGAGTGTCGTTCTCCTCATCATCTATTGGGGTGAAGTGTTCTAACATCAAACTGAGTGTATCTTCTAGGTCTATTGTGTATGAGCCATCGGTTTTCTTTAGTGTTGAAAGAATTGTGGTGTCTTTTTTCTTGTTGGATGCTAATTTATATGCAGCGTTCCACGGATTGTTCAATTGCGTTACACTACAGTATTGCTTCCAAGATTTCGTTTTCTTACTTGGTTATGTATGGCTATTTGTGTGGCTAACCTGTGAAAACAATTGTCGATTTTATTCCGTAATTAAAACTATTAAAAAGTGTGTTGTATTATTATTTTCTAGTCACCATAAACCAATTGGTTCATAAAAGAGTAACATAACAATATTAATAATATAATGTGAATGTTTTTGATAAAATTGACGATCAGGTGGCAGAACAAATTATGAACGCCGTGCGAGTGTATACGCGCGCACCAGGAATTAATTCCCTAGCGTTTAGCATACATGGAATTGAACACTACTTAAAGCCGATCCGTTTCTCCTTTGCAGAGGATCGGATCGAAAATTCATTCCGGACTGAGTCCGCATTTACATGGCGATCTCAATACTAAAAGCGTATTCAGATCGATCTGAATCCCAATGTGACTCACTGACTTTTTCCTGTAACCCCTATGGTGGGGCATAGGGCCTTCAAGTGGAGGTTTCATTACCTATACTAATTTTGTTACGCTTATTTTCCGAGAGAGGGCAAATGGATAGGTGATAAGCCCATTGCTTCTCAACCCCCGGAAACTATGATATTACTTGGGCGTGAAAGACCGAGAAATTTTGTCCAGAGGCTCTAATTTAGGCTTGGAGTTCTTTTACGTGCCGAGGAATTTTATGTCCTGAAAAAACCCATCGACCGCGGCCGGGTTTGATCCCGGTACCTTCGGATCTAGAGGCGGGCACGCTACCTCTAGACCACCGCGGCCGACAAACGTACTAATTATTTATATTGTCCTTTTTTGTAATATAAGCTATTTTAATTGTACTTTCATATCCGTATGATCATTTGAAAATAGTTGCCTATTGTTCTTACGGTGACAATGAAAAATGTTTTATGATCACTAACCTAACTTCAAAGTAAATAATCAGATATTAGTCTATGATAAAGCAGTATTACTTGCAGTTGGACACCAAATAATATTCCTCCAATTAATCAAGCATCCCATCACTCTACCACTCAAAAGTCCATTTAAGTCGTTGATTTGCTGGCACTAAAAGGATTTACCGCAAGATGCAAGCTAAGTTGATAACTTGTTTTAGAAACAACAATTCGTCTATAGCTCACATGGCTCTCAAGCTACTCTTAAATTTCAACTGATCTCTTGGGATCGCAAACTTGCGTACAGTTGAGTGAAGCACTTTGTCACTTGATATGTGGCGGTGGAGCTAGTACAGTGTATTGCAATGCAAAAGAGCTAACGAAAACTTAAGGGCTTTTGTTGTGTACGGCCGTGGTCAGTGTCTCCCCTCTTCTAATCGATATATCATGTTGAGCAGTTGCATGTGTCAAGCAAATTGCAATGTGTGCGTTCACCTGCTACTGGATGCATCATCACGCCTCCCTCATTTAAGCTGTCAAGTAGATATCGATAGTTTTTCCGGGTAGAAGAAAGACGGAAGAAATCAGTGGTCTCGGATATGGTATATACCGAACAATTTGACAAATTGACAGGGAACTTACGGTTCCTGTTGTTAAATTCCAGTGTTTCGATATGTATTTCTGAAATGTGAAAGACATCTAGTTCGTACTATTGACAATGCCCAAAGCAGAGGCCGATCTCGCATTATTTTGGGTTTTCACCGACAACTAAGCTAGGAAAACAAGGTGAGCAATGTCAACTGGGTTAGCTGTGCACATAGTCCCACGCTGGGTAAGCGAAATTAGGTTTTCCCCTCCAAAAGAGATTTGCCTTCTCCCCCAGTACTGATCATTTTCGTTTTATGCCGGTTGTTGACCAAGAGCTAAGCTAAGTTAGTTTAGCTTAGCTCACATACAGTGCGGGATTTCATATCTAGTTGTGTCGACAAAAGTACATATGGAATCCGGCACAACTATTTATGAAATCCCTCACTGTATGTGAGCTAAGCTAGGCTAAGTTAGCTTAGCTCTTTGTCGACAACCGGCTTAAAACGTCCGCCCAACTCAACAAACCACTAACAACTGATTAGCATTCACTTAGTTTTTGCTGGGCATCCCACTTTAGCTTAGATTAGCTGCAGTTAGCATAGCTGCAGTTATCTTAGCTTAGCTCAATAAGGTGTAGCTTAGCTTTTGGTCGACACCCCACATATGCATTGTGGTAACTCAAGGAAGAAAATGCATTATTACATCTTTAACTTAATATGTTACATCTCTAGTTAAACATGCATTACACTCGGCTAAAATATCCATAAACAGGTTTTTGAAATATACAGCAAAGATCATTCACAGTTTTTTTTAAATATACAGCGAAGATAATTCACACAACTAAGTGCAAACAAAAAATGGTCTGGTCTTCTGAGAAACACCTCTAACTAGATCATCTGAGAAAATCCTCAGTAGCCGCAGCATTCGTCCGTTACTTATTATTATTATTATTATTATTATTATTTTTATTTTTATTTTATTCAGCTGTATTTATACTCCTTTTAGCTGCTCGGCCATATCGGGAAGTGTATCTATACAATAGGGTAGGCCATGGAACTATTAATGGTCAATTGTTATTATTGGTGTATTTTTATGGAGTAAATTTCAACTGATATTAATTTAAATGGATATGTTACAAGATGAAATGTGAGGATGATTCACGGTATGTAAATATCCAATTCAGTATTTGCCTAGACGACTGGGAAACCATGAAAGAAACCATGTCAAATTGGTCGGCAACGGGATATGAACCTGGGACCTCCCTAATGCAAGTCCAAGACATTACTCATTATTGTGTTTTGTGCAAAGAATCAAACTCTGTTATGAACTGATCTATCATTATTGAGGACTCTATGAACATCACTTGGCAACGAGAAGACGATTGGCATTGTACAAGGAAAAAAGAAAAAATCCCTTTAGGCAGGCCTACAGGCTGAGGTAGATTTCAAAGTGCTTTTGGTTTAATTTATTATCGCTGCGCAGCACTCTTCTTTTTTAGCCTTGGCATGGCAAACCTGCAGTAAAGAGGAAGAGCCTACAATCATTTGTTTTGACAACAGGAATAGAATATAATATTCTGGGAGGCCGTGCGCAAGATCAACAATGAATAAAATTAGCAAAGCCGCTAAACAAGACAAACTTATGATATAATAATTCTTTTAAGTGTTATTATTTTCAAACATTAAAATCTCGCGTCATATGAGAGCTATCAAGAAACTATTTATTGATTTGTAGAGTACTCATCAAGAGCTTTTCAACGATACCCCACAAGACGTGGTTTCAAAAGTTTCGAATTTTCATCCCCCACCCCCACCCCCACCCTCACTCGAACCCCCGAATCGTTGGTGTCACTGTGAACTCCATAGGGAGTACTCTAATTTATTCAAACAAAGTTTCCCTCTATACTTCATAGGGGCCGAGATATACATTTTTAAAAATTTCAACCCCCTCCCCCGACCACCCCCTTGGGCCAATTTTGCCCATTAACGAACTTGTCCGAACTATTGGGCCTAGAAATAACATAATAAAATTTGGTTCAAATATCTTCAAAATTACGGCCGCTATCGTGTAAAGATATATATAAATATATATATATATATATATATATATAAATATCACAAATTTTTTTTTTGAACGGGCGGTGGTTTCGTACTTAGGGGAGCATGAAACGTGAAGATATGAAAGAATTTTTCGAAAATCATAAAGTGGTATCCATTGCAATAGGTAGATTTTTCTTCGAAAATCTACCTAAAAAATCGTAATACCTATTATACTCTGATTAATACACTGAAATTACATAAAGGACAACTAACGTACTCGGGCAGAAAAACAACATAGGAGTAATTTTGTAGGTAAATTAATACACAGGAGATCTTTAAAAAAATACGGTAAACATTGTATCCATATCTGTGGTCATTACACTAAAATAATCATAGATGCACGGCAATGAAGCATTTTGAAACGCGATGATTGTAGACCAGTATTAAAGAAATGTGGCAATTAAAATGCCCTATTATCTTATTATCTTAAACTGAAGTTTGTACCTCACTTTCAAAATTTATCATAAGCAAACTTTATAAAAGTGCAGAAACTCAACAGCTTAATGTCACTGTTTGAGTACAGACCACAGTTAATATAATTCTTTAGTTGATTAGAATTATTAGTGAAGTAATGAATAAGGAATATTTGTTCAGTGGTGTAATAACTGTAATGGCGACAGGCGGCACTTTGAGTCTGTGTTACAGGAAATTCAAGTAGGTTTTCTTCTATGAATTTCTGTCATAGAGAAAGGATTATGTTGAAGCACGAAACAACTTGAACTACTTCAAGTCAACGTTCGAAATTTTAGAATGGTTTTCTGTATAAAGCCTTCAAAAAGAGAATGAATACTTCACAAAGGCTATGGATATATATAGCTATTCTATTAACATATACAAATGTTAATGTAAACTCGTTGATAGTAATGTCAAAATTAAAATTAAAGTTGATTTATTAAATTGTTTACAATTTCATTACCAACTGTGGAATATTCACATTAATCATTGAACCTTGACAAAGTCCAAATTTTTTGCGAGTCTAATTCCTGATAAATAAGTGGGATTAATAACCACTAGAAGTTATGTACTTGCTCAATGGCAATAGACAATTCCTAAGCAAGCTAAAGGAGTATTCTCTATTTGATGGATGGTTCATTGCCGCGCTTACCTGTGACCGCCATTCAACTCTATTCTGTGCTAACTCCATCCAACCGTCCCTCGCAATTATTACCTTAAATCTATCCTGATATTGTCCTCCCACCTACGTCTAGGTCTTCCAAGGGGTCTTTTCCTATCGGGTCTCCCATTCATTACTTTTGAGAATGTCTTTGCTCCCGCATGAGTGCAACATGTCCAGCCCCTTTCATCCTCCGTGATTAAATTACCCTTACTATATCCGTGACGAGTACAACGTTATGAAGCCTGTCGTTATGCAGTTTTGTCCAGTCCCCATTTTCATCTCTCTTAGGCCCAAAAATTTTCCTAAGCACCCTCTCTTCTATTTTCAAAAAAATTATTAAAAAATTTTGGTGTAAACTGGTTGATAGTAATGTGAAAATTAAAATATATTTTTATATTGTTTACAGTTTTATTATCAACTGTGGAATATTCGCATTTTTCATTGAACCTTGAGAAATTCCAAACTTTCCGAGCCTAATCCGTGATAATTAAGTGGGATTGAACATTTTTGCAAATAATTAGGACCATTTGACTATTGATTACGTTGAGAGTTCTGCAATAGTTGTTGCATTAGTATCTGTTGAAATATAACATAGGACCTGCTTGGTATCTAACTTTTTATTGCAGAACTTCGGGAGTTCGTGACTGTAGAAACTTAATGCAGCGTGAATATGCTAGTCGTCACGTTCGGAAGTGAGAAAATTGCCAGTCGATGCGATAGATGTTTGAAAATAACATAAGTACTGACGTTCGTCGTAAATGTAATATTTATGTATCGAAGGCGACAAATATATCTAGTATTTTTCCCAAACGGTATTAATCTCAGAATTGCATGTTGAAGGTGCAATGTATAGGGTGGACCAAAAGTCACGATCGGATATTTTGTATGTTAGTTTATGCAATAATAAAATGCCACAATTGACGTAAAAACTTTATTTGTTGAAGTAGCAAGTATTAAGGGATGGAAATCTGGTAAAATAAAGTTTCCTGGACCTGTCAGCGTCATTGTTAAACGTCCAAAGTTTCGGTATGTGCACCATCGTTTTCCGCGCACGGTTGAATGCGCCGCCATGTCCATCTGCTTGCCCGCCTCAGCATTTTGGGAGTGATCGTTCTGAAGATAAGGATGATCTCTCTCATAAGTTTTTCAACAGAATCCATCCGAATCATTCCAACCCAAGATTTTCTTCTAAGGAGGACCAGAGCCAGTTGTCGCACAACGAAGTTCTTGGGATCTGCATTTCCGTTAGCTTCCTTGTTGATTTCATCAGTGAACCCTCCAATGATTCACTCACACGATTACTGACATCTAGTGATGAGCGAGACCAGTCTTGGTCTTGCAGTCTTGGTCTTGGTCTTGCAGAAAATGCAAGACCGAGACCAAGACCAAGACCGCATCAGCGTTAGCAAGACCAAGACCAAGACCGACCATGCAAGACCGAGACCAAGACCAAGACCAACCCTGCAAGACTCTGGCAAGAACAAGACCTAACTGCAAGACTCTTGCAGTCTTGCTACTTGAAAAAGTTTTATAAAGCCCCGTTGTGTATCCAGCTACTCAAAGGCGCCGCAGTGTCGCTAGCCGGGGTAGTCCCAAGGCTGGTAGGCCTATATTGTAGAGGTTGCCTCATCGTGCGGTAACCAATGAGAGCAGATCCGGTGCGTGGCGCTGTCAGTATCCAAAAACGAGGGCACCATTCAAATAATACATGTGAAATCCGTATACAACCTCTCTCACCACTACGTTAAAACAAATTACTGCAATGAAAACTTACAATTAATCTGACGGATTTCCCTGAATGGCATTCCATACAGCTAGTCCCTTCAATTGGTGGGAGTTAAATTCACGATAAACACTCCATATTCATTTTCAAAATGTTTAATTGCAATAGTTCTCTAGTATTATGGTACGAAAGACAAACAGATGTAACAAAGGCCCTAAGCCATATATGAAATTTCATTTGGCGTACAATATAAATACTGACCACATAATTTATCAATAAAACTGTATAAATTCTGCCATACAGTTATTTAATAACTAGTTTCTGTAACCACTCACTGGGTTAAAAGAAAGCTATGACTGAGGATTTATAATAATTCTTTATTACAACCAAATGGTCATACTATGATGAATGTAGCAACGATGGAATGATGTATGGCAGGGGAAACCGAAGCACCCCGAGAAAGCCTGCCCCGACCCCACTTTATCCACCACAAATTCCACATGGATCCATTGAGATACGATCCCGGGTCCCAGCGATGGAGGGCGAGCGGTATAACCACTCAGCCAGGGAGCGCCCTATGACTGAGGATTTGAAACTTTAAACAGTAGCCCCCGTAACTTAAAACGCCTATTAACATGCTCAGTAGCCTATTTCATTAACGATGATATCCTTTTTTACACCTATCATTAATATTCATAACCTACTCTCACATATAAAATCTTTCTGTCTACTTGACAAAATATAACATAGCTATTCAGCTCATTCCATTCTCCTTGCACAGCATTTCAAAATAAAGTGAAGTCTGAAAAAATCAAGTTATACGCCCGGTATTCTTCA
Organism: Ectobius pallidus; assembly: GCA_964059195.1. Taxonomy (NCBI): domain Eukaryota; kingdom Metazoa; phylum Arthropoda; class Insecta; order Blattodea; family Ectobiidae; genus Ectobius; species Ectobius pallidus. The sequence continues at coordinate 192,113,996 of CAXKWD010000002.1, forward strand.
CAATTATTCAATAAAACACAATTAAACCGTAGATTAATTAAAACAGGAACTTATTTGATGGGTATTTGCTAGTTATTACTTCACAGTTACGTATCTAATTGTACTGTAGCTATAAAGGACTACATTTTGTTGATGATAGGTAGGACATCCACTGAAAACCTTTTTTTACTACTACAATTTTGTTATTGACACATAACGGTGGCGGTGTTTAAGTTCTTGCTGCTGATTCATATTAAGGATGCATATCGAATGGGAAATGATACTAAAAGTAGAAAATGCCTAGAAATATTTGCTTGCATGAAGAATAGTTATGATTATTTATGACCCAATTAATTGAAGGCCCGTAACTTGAAAGCAAGTAGAAATTAATTTATGGGGGGTAGTGGAAACCTTTAAAGTGCAGAAATGATCTGTTCACAATGTGTTATAAATTAGAACTAAGGTATATGGAAAGATAAATATTATTTATTGCAGCCTATGGGTTTGGGTTTCGAATGGACATTGTGTGATTTTCTATAGATTGCACCATTTCTAAAGCATCTGCTTCAATGTCGTTATGTTTTGTTACAATATTATACAGTTTTAATAATTAAGGAATCGCGCACAATGTGCATTATCTTAACCTAAGACTTAACCTACCCAGTCCTGAACCCGGGGAGGGGATCTTTCACTACTGAAAACCTTTTTCAGTACTTTCACTACTGAAAAATCCCCCACCCGGCCGGGAATCGAACCCGGGCCGCCGGAGTGGAAGGCAGGCGTGCTACCGACTCACCCACGGCGGTAGACTTATACAGTTTTAAACAGGTCAGATAGAACCTCTCTCCTATGCGGAAATCTTTTAATCATTTCATACGCATCCTGTTAATATTACTTCTTGTCTCCACAGCCGTTCAATTTGAAACTTTACAATATAATATTCATAATTTTACACTCTCAAATAGTGTATAGCATCTCATGGATTTTGGGTTTAAAGTTCTGCAATAGGATAACAGAGAATATTTAAATTTACACTCAAAGTTTACTGTTCTAGCTTATATCACCATTCACCATGGACGTTTCGGCAAACAGTGTGACGTCACATTACTGTTTACATGGTCAAAGGAACTAAAAGCAATTAGCTTTCGTTACTTTCGCAAGCAATAACACATGTAATCGGTGTAACTTTAAAACATCTAAACGCCATCGATCACATTAAGATGCGTAAAAGAATACTGCAAGACTCTTGCAACAAGACCAAGACCGAGTATGCAAGACCGAGACCAAGACCAAGACCACTGATGCAAGACCGAGACCAAGAACAAGACCAGGTTTACCTATGCAAGACCAAGACCAAGACTGAGAATGCAAGATCAAGACCAAGACCAAGACCAAGACCGCCTTGGTCTCGGTCTTGGTCTTGGTCTTGCATTTGCTCATCACTACTGACATCATCGCCGCAATATTTTGTAGGTTTTCCGCTGCGTTTTGCATCCAATACAGAGCCTTTTGAGAAAGTCTTCTTTTCCAGTTTCCGTAGTTTGGCTTCAGTGGGAGCTGCTTTATTGAAACGAAGAAAGAAGTTATCTTTGATTTCTTCGTACGTTTCGCCAGTTTGTTCTTTTCATGAACCCACACTAACAATGAGACGTTCCGCCATTGCTTACAACACAAACATAACACAGCGTTTCACATCGACAACAATCGTCTAATAAACCCGCGCGCAAGAAAAATCTGACTTGTCACTAAAACATAACAATGTCCTTGCTCTATCGGAAAATTGACAAACTAATCCTATAAAAAGTATATGAAGGGGGTAAATATTCCTCTCAGCCTATGAATAGTTTTTAATTAGTTTTCAGTTTCGAAAAATGAGTTATTACAATATAAACATAACCGATCGCGACTTTTGGTCCACTCGTTACTTGTAAACCTAAAAAATGAAAATGAGAGATGATAATCTGAAGAAAAAGTGAAGGCTATAAACTTATAAAATTATTGTTATTATTAATTCTAGTGGAATGTACTCTGACAGTTGTCTCTCTCTATCCACGCAAAAAAATTAAAAAATCGTCAAAGCACCAGTTCTACTAAGCGACGATATAATTTTACTTCTCTGCAGAAATTTTGATGGTAAATATTATTTTTTTTAAACCGCACTTGTAATAATAAAATAACATTACAACTACAGTAGAAATATGAGGAAGTAGGTGGTACATTTAATAGATAAACTGCAACAAATCGCCCTCATATGTATTTGAAATTAAATTAATAAATTGTATTTTAGATAATTGCATAATTTTGTGTGGTGAAAACTATTTAAGCATATTGTCACCTGTGTATTGGTGTGTACCCATTTCCATCAAAGTAAGGTTTTGGAAAACTAAAAAGGGAGGCACGAATATTGAGGAGATTCATATTCAAACATTCCTTCATATTTCCTTTAAACATTGTAAAGAGTACAAGAAGAAACACCATGTTTCTTTTTACGAAGAAAAAATGCAGGGCAACTACTGGGTAATTACATGATGTAAATTAGAGTTGGAAACTTTATAATACTGCTGATAATCCTGATTTTATAAAATAAAGCGTCTACCAATTTAGCATAAAAATAATAACAAAAACATTTAATATTAACAATAAAATCTTATAATATTTTAATAATTTTAATTTAGTTTTTTTAAGCGTTTTATATCCACAATTTTATAGTCCTAAAGATAGTAGATTACAATTTAGATGTATCTTAATTATTTCTTTTAATACAATTAAAATTTGTTATATTTATTCTACAAATACAAATTTACTGTGTATTACAATTTATAAATCATTATATCAGCAAACTACAAACATTTATACATATAATCAATAATTAAAACAAATGAATAATTAAAATATGCAAATGTAAACTAGATTGTTTTCTAGAATTGTCTTTAGTGGCTAATTTTACTCCTGTTAAAATTGTGATGAAAACCGTACACGACGAGCTTCTTTATGTACGAGGAGAAATTAATAATTGAAGTTTTCCGATAAATGTTATTGTTTTCATATATCAATATTATAGTTTTTCTGGTACTTCTTTCCAACATTTGACTCTCTTTATGTCTTAGAACAGTTCTTAAACTTACATTTATTGTAATATTAGAAGATGGTAGTTGTAGTAAATTATTTATTTTGCCTGGCAGAGTAATGATCATAAGGACTATTCTTCTACTCAACCAGGCTATAAATGTATACAATGTTAAGAATTTAATAGGATATACAATAGCATACATTATGAGTGATTTACATGCCTAACAAAGTTTAAGACTAAGGGCAATAATTTAAAGTAGGCCTATATTTAAATTTTATTAAGGAGAAAGAATATTACAAGCGAAACAAAAGAAAATATAAAATGAAATTGTAACGAATATTTAAGTTAAGTGACAAATTATGGTAATACAATTTTACATATTTCCATAGGCCTACAGTAAAGAGAAGGGAGCCAGCAGAGAAATTTATGAAATTAATTTACAAGTAGTTAAAATTACAATTTAAGTTCTATAATGTAGTGTATTAAACTAGGCCAGCCATAGGCAAACCCCTATCCATTGACACTCAACCCGCAAAGTTAGTAAACTACATATAGTTTGAAAAGAACAGGTAGATGGAGACACAAACAGACAATAAGTGCAGTGGCGGTTGCTCATTCTTAGAGAAACACTAATTTCACATTATAATTTACACTACAGTAAACAAATATACAAACAGTATTGTATTTTTAATTATTCTTTTACGTGTGCAATTATTTCAATATACAAAGGCTTAGAATGTGCCATAATGCCTTTCCAATCGCAACTGTGTTGCGACCCGTCACTGCTTGTAAAGAGATTATGACTCACGCATGGGAATATTTCCACCACGAGCATTGAATTCGCAATGCCATCTTGTGTCTTATGTTGGAAGGTCAAGAACCGCTTGTGGTTCGCGAACCAGTAAATGCCCATGTATGAACTAGGCTGTACTACTCGTAACTACCGGTATGTGCCCTAAAATAAGCATTATGTGTCACATGAAGAAAAGGTCGCCTATTGTTCATTAATTCCTACAGTTATCTGGGTAGTTCCAAGGACTTCATGTTTTGCAAAATACTATATAAGTTATTGTAATCACAGACTTATCCTAATTATAGACACATATTGCCCCCTACCACCTTCCAAGCACAATTCAAATATAAACCCAAAAGTACAATGAAACTGAAGAGTTCCATTACAGGGTCAATCACAAGAGCATGGTTAGAACTTTAAAAATAAACTAACTCCAAGAAACTGCAGGGACAGCAGTAACGTAGCCAGAAAATAATTTCGGACAGGGTCGAAAATGCCGGGGGGTATGGGGGCTCACACCCGGAATTTTTTTAAATATTGAACTAATGAAAATCACATTTTACGTTATTTTGGCACTGAAAAAGTAGTTAGCAGATTTATTTACTATACTCTAAGACATACCAACTTATTCGAGAAATCGTTATCTAAGTTATAATATTTATTATTGTTTATAAGAAATGTTAAATAACTCATGGAAGAATGGAAATAATAGGCCTACATTTACAAGATCAGTATTTTATCATTAAATAAACTAATTAAATATTTGACAAAATAGAACTTAAATAACACTGGACAACAAAACTGACCTTCAAAACATTTTTTTGCACAAAACATATCATTTCTTATGTATTTTGATGTGCTGAGTTCAAATATGGCCTTTGTTTTTGTCTAGCACTCTCAGTTTTTAGTAAATCGTGTACTTACACGTCTAGTCGTTTATAAATAAAACGTAAAGTCGCCGTAATATCAAAGACTAACTGGTAATATATTTTTTAAACAAAAAATATAATTTCTTATGTATTTTAATGTGCTGAGTTCAAATATAGCCTTTGTTTTTGTATAGCACTCTCAGTTTTTAGTAAATCGTGTACTTACACGTCTAGTCGTTTATAAATAAAACGTAAAGTCACCGTAATATCAAAGACTAACTGGTAATATTCGTATGTAGAAGAATCCTTCATAATAAAATTATATTTAATTTTGTAAAAGTAACCAATTAACATAACTGAAAACATTGCCAGCTCGTTTTCAAGTCCATCCTCTACTGCTGTCAGTTGAATTTCTGCCGTTTGCTGCTTCTTCTGTACTTTCCTGTGGTTTCTCTTTTGAGGCTCCAGCAGTAGCCTAATCTGCAAGCATATTGGGTTTCCATCTTCCTTGATACCTTTTCTCCATTTCGGAAATATCTTGGTGGAATCTTTCTCCATGTTCATCACTAACTTGTCCTAGATTTGCAGGGAAAAAGTCCAAATGGGAATGCAGGAAGTGAATTTTGAGAGACATGTTGCAACCTAGATTTCTATAGGCTCCTAGTAATTTCTCAATTAATTGTTCGTAATTTTGTTCTCTATTATTACCTAAGAACTGTTCGCAAATGGTCTTGAATGATATCCATGCTTCAAGTTCCACATGATTCAGTTTACTTTCAAACAGCTGATCTTTCATTAGTTCTCGAATCTGAGGCCCAACAAAAATGCCTTTCTTCAACTTAGAAGCACTGATTCTTGGAATTTTTTCTTCTAGGTATTTGAAACCTGCTCCAGATTTGTCTAATGCCTTGACAAAATTTTTCATTAGGCCTAATTTTATATGAAGTGGAGGCAATAAAATTTTTGATCTATGAACCAATGGTTCAGCTGAGATATTCTTTTCTCCAGGGACAAAATTCTTCCGGGGAGGCCATATTTTAGTGTCGTAATGTTTGGATTTATCACGGCTATCCCATTCGCACAAAAAGCAGCAATATTTCGTGTATCCGCTTTGCAATCCTAAGGCCCTGTATGACGACCTGCTGATATCATATTTATCTGCCAGATAGAGAACCTATCTGGAAGTTGGCCAAGAATTGCGTATTGCGATCTCCTGACAAAGTCTGTCTGGCAAGACAACTTCCAGATAAGCTAGCAGGAGGATGGAGTGGCTGACAAGCTTCCAACTGCTAGTTAGGAATCTTGGTTGAAACAAGATGGCAGTGCGGCGAAATTTTTTTGCCACCTGCATTTTAGAACTGATGCCGGGAGATTTAATTTACATAAAATTGTCATTTTATGCTCACATATGAATGAAATAGAATTTAACAAATAGATTAATGCACTTAAAACGATATGTTGTTATGTAATTTAATTGTACAAATACAAATCCGAGCTGCCGCACCTAGCGGAGGACTACCGAACTACAACAAACACACCTCTCTGCTCAGCGAGGTAAGGACCATTTTACAAATTTTTACTGCGTCCTTGCCGGTAGCAGTTCAGCGGTGGTATTACACGGCATCTTCCAGTTAAGCTATCTGGAAGTCACGTATCTGGAGGATTTGTCATCAGGTGGTAATACAGGCCCTAACAGTACTCCAATCATTTTGAAATCGCCACAGATGGACCAGTTGTACTTGTCATACTGCACTTTTTGTAATACTAGCTGCATATTTTTTTAACTTTCTTTCATTTGAACTGCATGACCAATTATTATAACACCACGGTCCTTACTAACTAAAGCAGTAAAATAATAATAAATAAATGTTATAATCGCTATTAGGTCTTGTTTACTATGTCAATCACTTTAACAGAAATTTAAGCATTTACAGCCAGTGTTAATTCAGAAAACAGGCTTTCTTTTTGCAACTGAGGGTGCCAGAGAAAAACTGTTTACATAATTGAATTCAGCACTAAAATCCACATAATAAACGCCCAATTTCATGCAAAAAAATTTTTGGCTGTTGTCCAGTGTAATTAAAAAAATAGGTTTTTAGGTTTTGATTTAGGAGGAGGTCCGGATCCACTGGAGGCCACTGAGGGACAGTTCCCGCACATTATTTCGTTAAAAAAGTAAGACGTAGGCTACTAAACGGAGCGATAGATAAAGTTGAAAGACATATGAAGCTCCTGTAACCAGACAATAAGTGAGAACGCTTTTGCTGGGATACATCACTTTGCTGGACTCCTGTCGTATTGACCTGCAAACTTTCATGAAATACCCTATATCAGATATGAGGAACACGGGTCAAGTTATACACTTCTAGTTATAGCAATAAAATTGTTGAACACAGATAAAAAGCTTACCACTTCGGCTTCCAGCACTTGTAATACTTCTTTGCAATAGTTTGAACAGACAAAGGATGTGGTTCCCCAGGTTTCTGCACTGCATGAGAAACATGGTTGTCAGAACGAGCAGCGAAATGCAAAGAAGTCTTAAAAATTCAAACGCGAGTTTATATTCGTTCTCAAGTAAAAGAGAACAGAATTAGCGAAAAATTCCAGTGACCCCGTTTCCTGACCGGTTAAACTTTAAGTATGCCTATTCCAAATATAACAGAAAATCTATATAGAGTTTACTACTGAGACTTTATGAAAGGCCACTCTTCTGTTATTATTTATTGCTGTGACGTATGAAAGCGTTCTAAGTTCGCCACAAACTGACATTCGACTGCCCACCCCATTTTGTATATTCTAGTGGATGCCCCAGTTAAGGGTTCATGAGATCACCTCTCTTCTAGAATTAAATTAATTACTTACTTACTTACTTACTCAATGGCAATAAACAATTCCTCAGCAAGCTAAAGGAATATTATCTATTTTATGGAACCCGAAGGTTCATTGCCGCGCTTACCTGAGCCCGCCATTCAACCCTATTCTGTGCTAATTCCATCCAACCCTATTCTGTGCTAACTCCATCCAACCATCCCTCTCAAATCCTATTTCCTTTAAATCTAACCTAATATTGTCCTCCCACCTACGTCCTTCCACCTACGTTTAGGTCTTCCAATTAAATTATGAGACAAAAATAAAATATTCACTAAATTTTCTACTGCATATGATTCTAGAAACAATGAAGTTGGGGTTTTCTTTTCGGGACAAAGAAGACTGCTTCTGATTGGCCCACTGTTCAATATTTTTTTCTAGTTGTTTTGACCTAAAAGTAAACGAAGTGATTTATAATTTATTTTGAAAACATTTAGATAATTTTAAAACAAAATATTATTATGATGATTATGATAACTATTATTATTACTATTAGTAGGCCCTACTGGGTTATAATAGAACAGGTAATAGTACAAGGTTTTAGACCTCAGTACAAATTGAAGTTCAGTTGTACAATAAACTTACTTACTTACTTATTCAATGGCAATAGACAATTCCTAAGCAAGCCAAAGGAATATTACCTATTTTATGGAACTGGAAGTTTCATTGTCACGCTTACCTGAGCCCACCATTCAACCCTATTCTGTGCTAACTCCATCAATCCATCCCTCGCAAATCCTTCTTCTCTTAAATCTATCCTAATATTATCCTCCAACCTACGTCTAGGTCTTCCAAGTGGTCTTTTCCCTTCGGGTCTCCCAGTCAATATTTTTTAGATATGAGGGGTCTATTAGCAAACCCGGCAATCTCCATGCGCGCAACATGTCCAGCCCATTTCATCCTCCGTGATTTAATTACTCTTACTATATCCGGTGACGAGTACAGATTATGAAGTTTGTCGTTATGCTGTTTTCTCCAGTCCCCATTTTCATCTCTCTTAAGCCCAAATATTTTTCTAACCACCCTGTTTTCGAATACCCTAAGATGTACAATGCAACCTCGATATAATGCCATCATCCGTTTCCTAACATTTAATGGCAAAAAGCGAGGGTGGCACTAAAACGAAATTTAATTAAAAAACAAAAATGCCATAATACAGTGCCGTATTAATTTCCTGTACTGATTTGTGTTAGAAAAAATTAAATAAAAGGCAAGTAGAGAACTTTAGCACAAAATTAAATACTGCACAATAACTCAATTTATTACAAAATATGTTCAGTGCTACAGTACACAAAGGGGTTGAAAATCATGTGGATCCATGTAAGTGATTAACTATAGTTGAGTAACTGTAGTGTAGTGTTTAACAGCTGAATGGACACTGGACTAAAATAAGTGAATGTTCGTAATGTCTCTGTACCTGCTCCACCCTCAAGCAGGCTGTCTGTCCGACTTCTTAACGTAGCTTCCTCATTTTGTTAGTAGCAGGGGAACACTCACTTCTTGGAAATACAGTACCGGTACAGTATGTTTCTTAAATAATTTTCCTAACATTCACGCCAGTTTTAAAAGAATTCTGCAACTGAAAAAAAATCACTGCAAGCTATATTTTGTAAAAAGCTCGTTTTATACTCACTGAGACTAAATGAATTGGCATAGTAACGAGGTCTCTTATGAATTCTTTTATGGGAGAAGATCCGTTCACTTCCATTTATTGGCGCAGTGCAAGGGAGGCATTGTAAAGAGGGACTTTATATCGAGAGTTGACAATAAAACTATCAGAAATTCCCAAACATTAATGAACCTTTTCACTGTTACTGGCTTATAAATGCGTCACATAAAAAGTGTATAAAAGCTCAGATATACAGTTAATACAGTAATGCTGTACGTAAACTATGAATACCTTTTATTATCGTGTTGCTGTTATCAATCAGGGAGACTAGCTGTTCGTTAAAATTTTCCTTATAGATTTGAAACTTATAGCCCACTGACGTCTTCACTTGACGATTGCTTATATAAACATATAAATTCAGCTCTAAAAGGGATAGTAAGTACAGTTTCGTAGCTTTATATACCTTGGTTTCTCTAAGAAAGGTGGAATATCCATAAGGAAAGACTGAAATGTTTCCAAACTCCTACACTAGTCATTGTAACGTTCCTCAAGATTGAAGGGACTTGGGATTAAAAGACAGAGTGCAGTGTTAATGCTAAATTCAAGTTATATTGGGTATTAGTGTATTGTCAGGTTCTTTTCAGAGAGCTCTAACTTGAACTAAAAAACTGTGTACCCTTAAAAATCCTAATTCTGCTTAGGCCAATAACATTTATACTACAATTGATTCACGTAAGAGTTGGCCAATCATGCGAGTTCCTTCCTCCGGCGGCCACAGCTCTAACTCCCGAGCGATCGGGTGAAATATCTACGTAAATAAAGCCGCTAACGGTGTAATGATTCAGGTACTCACAGTTACGGTTAATATTGCAATGACTATTACACTCATACGCCGCGTGTTTGATATTGACCGATAACGTTTAGCAATTCCTCGGATATAGACCAATCACGGCAGTATTCTTGTATACGGCAGTATACAATATTCTTGTAGGAATCGCGAAGATGCCGTTTTATCGGGGTAAAATCGTCTGCTCGTTACTGGACACGCAAGCATCAGTGTGCAGTGATTAGTACGTCACATGCTGCCATTAAGCTGCACGAAAACAGATTATTTTATACAACACAACTTGTTTGGAAATTGAAATAATAGAAATAATGTACATTAATTAAAAACACAATTTCGATTCGGCGCAAGCCAGTTCGTGTGCTTTTATTCTGTTCTGCTGTTAGCTTACCTGAATTAAGTTAGGCCTAACTGTGTCTTATATGCACAAATGTAGCACTGGTCACAACATGGCAACTCGAATCGATTCATGGATGGTTGATACATAGTATGCCGTGATCTCGCAGATGTTAGTTTTGTTTTTATACAATAAAGCACGAAAGTAATTATTATTTGTATAATCCGTGATATTTCTATTCATGGAATAGTGTTAATAAATCCAACACGAGTTGACGAGTTTCATCAGATAATAAATTTGCTCCTGCTGTGCAGTTGCGAATTTATCGATAAACTCGTCAACTCTCGTGGGATTACCTAAGAAAACAACCACGTACCTCATCACAAGAGATGTTGGAAATGTCCTCCTCTTGCATCCACACAACACTGGCACCACTGGCACCTTTCTAGGAAATTTTCTTTCATGCGCATTAGTTCAGCTTTCGACTTAAGAGTTAATTTCGCTTGAGATATTGTCTTTTAAGTTCTTCTAGCAGTGTGACTGTTATTTATGGGGAACTTGAAAATAAAGTATATAGGTCGCAACACATTATAAGAGCTTAAAGACAATATCACAAGAGTAATTAATTCTATCTCGGAAGCTGAAGTTAGGCCCGTGAAAGAAAATTCCCTAGAAAGGTGCCAGTGTTGTGTGGAAGCAAGAGGAGGACATTTCCAACATTTCTTGTGATGAGGTACATGGTTATTTTCATTGTAATTTTAACTGTAAAATGTGAGAACCTGAATCATCACACCATTAGTGGCTTTATTCGCTCGGGATTTAGAGCTGTGGCCGCCGCGACGCAAAAGCCCGTATGATGTGCCAACTCGTACGTGAAATATTCTGTATATATAGGCCTATACATCAGTTTGTATCTTTGAATATTGTATATCTGAACAGATTTTTCCCTTGCAGTAGCTCATCTAGGTAACCATTTCTCTTCTTCTGAGGTATTGCCCTTTAAAATGCCATAATTGTATTATTCTCTTTTAATAAATTAATTTGCTTCCATGTTTTTTTTTAAAGAATATAAACTTTAATGACATAAAATATATCTTTTACTCAACTGTTTTATATTTTGTTCCTAGACTTTTCAATGTACTAGTAGGCCTATGGAATACGAAACAATTTTCGACCCGAGATGAATCTAAGTACACAAGAACAAAACGCCATTTCAGCTAGGCCTCAATTTTACTATTTTCTTTATAGTCACGTGACATAACCAGATTCAGAACTTTCGCCCACTAGGCCAGCGCCAAATGAATCTTCGGCCACTTATTAATTCCTCTGGCCGTACCACAGGTAGAGGAAGTATTGTGTTCAAGCCCGAAATTCAATGTTAAGTTTTTAACATAAATACAAGTTTTGAGGTAACCTGAATCCAAAAATACTATTTTCAGAAACATGTGTATGTGTGTGTCTGTGTCTGTGGAAGGATGTGAACGAAAAATCGCACGAAAACAAAATTTTATATTTAGTTTAGGTGGAGGGAAATGAAGATTGGCGATGGAATTCTCTTATTTTTGAGAAGATTTTACATGAAGAAAACTTAGTTTTTTTGCGATTTTCTCACAAAATGCTCAAACGTTTTGTTTAAGTGTTGTACATCTGGTGCTTATACTAAGAGCTAAAACATTTATTTGAGACTTTTTTTGAAAAAAATTCTCTGACGGGTAGTTATAAGTCACCCACTGTTTGTAGAAACTCAGTCTTTCCTGGTGAGCAATAAAGCTTTGCATTAGGTTGAAACAACTGAATACGCGCTCTTTGCAACATGGCCTCTTATTCTATATCAAAATGTGAAGTGAGAAAGGTGTATTGGCCAAGCCTAGAGAAAAAGAAAGAAACGTAAGTGCATTAATAAGATTTTATTTGGGTTGTGTATCCTTTGGGAATTCGATACGATGTGGTAACAACATACTTTTGATTTTTTCAACCAATTTACATGAAAAGAATGTCATCAAACTTTTATTTGGATAGAGAAATTATGTGACTTTCACATCAGACTTTTTTGTAGAAAGACATTCTTTGTTAACAGCATTGTGACTAGCCTTTTCAAAGTCTACCAATCTGCAAATAGTCGGTACATGAGAAACGGCGTAGCCCATGAAAATTAGTCGATGCATGAGAATGCTGGGATCGAGATTAGCGAAACATATTTCAGCCTCCGACGAGACAGATTGTTTATTTACAGACCGGGGACGAGACCGCTTCGTCGAATCAACTATTGGGAGGACATCTTAATTCAAGACAATTGCGCCAGATGGAAGTTATGGTTTACAACTATCAGCGATATAAAGAACGAGGAGAAATTACCAAATACTTAAGAGAGATTAAAGTTTCGTCGAAAATTAAGAGAATAACAATTGAAGATTGTTAAAGCATTTTAATGAACACATTAAAAACCTGTAGACATTTTCCTACCTTACATTTTGCTAGCAGACATTACTGTTTAGCCATCAAAAGCAATACATATTATTTTTCCGGATATTTCGGCAGTAGACGTTATTGTGGTTTAGCTTACGAAATCATTAGACATTATTTCTGTAACGTCTAATGATTTCGTAAGCTAAACCACAATTTTGGTAGTAGGCATGATTGTTGTTTAGCCGTATAAAACCATTACGCATTATTTGTGTAGACTTTTGGCATTAGACCTTTTGTCTTTAGACGTAAATATTTAGACATCTTAGCCTATACGTATTTCCTGTACGTAAGAGCATGGAGAATACTATATAATGAGCATAATGTAAAAGCCTAAATTCTGTAAAAAAATATACATAGTGCACGTTATTTCCGGCATATATTTAAAAGTCCTCTTTTATTTCTTCTGAGTGCAGGACCAATTTATCATTAACAGTACCACAGCAATCGATACATGTTTTGACATAAACTTATCACCTTATATAGAGTGTTCACGAATAACACCGAAATATTTTTCCTGTGTAAAGAGGGGACATAGACAAGCAACTTTTATTAGGAGATATTTGCTCTATGGATTTAATTTTTCCTGTTACAGCATAAAATCTCCCAGGGCATGACAACCACTGACTTCTAACGTTTGAAAAAAAAAGAAAAACAAAGGAACTTCGTTGTTAACACTGGAGTTTTGAATAACATAACTAATGCAGTGGCGGCCAGTCATGTGATTGGTCTGTAAGTTTTGCAGATTATGGAAACTCTAAATTATGATATAGCTGTCGATGAATGATTAAGAATCAGGTTTTTTTCTGATCACAAAGAAGGCATGAAGTGAGTTTAATGAAAATTTTAACCCTATTTCGCTTCACACACATTTTACGTCATAAGTTATATCAATAATCTCCTAATAAAAGTTGCTTGTCTACATCCCCTCAATACACAGGTATAAAATTTCGGTATTATTCATTAAAACCCTGTGTTAACAATATGTTATCATCTTTCAAAACACGAACAAAAGATTTCTAAATAATCGAGCTGGAAAAAGATGTACTTCCCATCATATGATAGATACTGTTTGTAAGTTGAGGTAAACTGGTTAGGCCGATTATGTGAATGAAGCATGAAATATAGTGTCATTGTGACAGTATATGAAGGGGTATTGGTTTATTCCTTTCGAGAATAAGGATTTTAAAGGTAAAATATTTTGTAACTCTTTACCATTAAAGTATAAATTTGTATTATTTATGTAATAAACTTTAATTAAATGTGCAGATCTAGCAGAGTATCATATAACTTGCAAACACATAGTCTGCCTTATTAATTAATTTGTTTAAACCCTAGATAAGAATAGTTTCTTTGTTTGCCTATTTTGTTTTGATTTGTTCTATTTTTAAAGAGGGAATGTCCATACGTATTCTGATGTTTGGAATTCAAGGCGATTATAATACTTGTATGCAAAAAAAAAAGTGTGTACATAATTATTTTAGTTGATCGTGAATATCTATTATGAATTTGATCAATTCTCTAAAACAGCAGATATAGTTGAATAAATAGAAATATGAGATCAGCCTTTCACACTTGCATGCTGTTAAAAATAGAACTTTGTTATTTTTAAATAATGCATAGTGTTTCACAGTTTCTGTTCATAAATTGACACATCTAAATCAGGTATCTTTCTGTAATAATTTTGAGTATCATAAAATAACAACTAAACTTTCCATGGTGCGTTAGAAACTGTTAAAATGAAATCTAGAGGGAAATTTTCTACCTTAACCTATCACAATAAACACTGTAGAGGGAAAAAGAGTTTCTTAGAGCGCCCTTATCACTTTAGAACCATTCATCGTTCTAAAGGCTGACGATGTGATTCCTGATTTGGCTTTAAATTTTGCTGCAAGGCATTTGAAATATGAATGATTTTTACTTCAAATAATATGTAGCGTTAAACCTAGATAAGGAACCACAATTACGCTGATGTTTCATTTTATTCAAATGCTTCTGCATTTTAATAATGTATTAATATGCATTATACCAATATATGTACTTTCACATGGGATAGGTTATAAAAATAATTATAATAAACGCGTTCTACAAGATACCAACATATATGGAAACATATTTTCATAAAGGCTGAAGATAACCCTGGAATTAAGAAGAATTGAACCTTAGACTTTTAAAAGTAGCATGAGTGCAATAATACAAACACATAAACTAATATCAAGAAAGGAGAATTGTAACTCATTGTTATATTTCACTACTCAATGAATTACAATTCATTATTGAATAACAAAGTTTCCATTTTCAACTATATTAGGCTATCTTAACTTGCCTTATGTTAACATGCATACTAAGCAAGCTCAATAAGTATGGAATAAGAAAGGAAGGACTACTTTAATTTAGGTTGCCTATTCCTTCATCGTGCGACATTAGTTGTCAATAAATTGTACAATTTTGTGATTTTATTTAATCATGAAAATGTTTTAGTAAAAGTAAAAAAATGGGGTACGCCGTAGCGTATTGGTTGAGGCGCTGCTTTACAAACCGGAAGGTTGCGGTTTCGATTCCCGATGAGGTCGTTGAGATGTTTCAATTGGCCTAATCCTTTTGGTGGCACTATGGCCCTGCGGTCGACTCAGCCTCTAACAGAAATGAGTACCAGGGGCAATCCTGGGGGTAAAGGCGGCTGGTGCGTAAGGCTGACAACCTTACCACCTTCACGTCCCGAATGTTCAAAATCTGGGAGCCTCAATCTCCTGGAACCCTCTGGGCCTCCATGGCCTGTATAGGGATCACTTTACCTTTTTGTTACTAAAAGTAAAAAATTATTAATTAGTATTAAAGAATCGGTAAATATTATAGGCCTACTGTTATTTTAACCTATAAACGGAACATTCCTACAAATATGCCCATAGGTTAGGTCTATATTTTCAAAAGCATATTCTTTAAAATAAGATTATTTCTAAAACCTCTTTGCATATCTTACCAGATAAAAACTAGATTTCTTTATAAGGCATTTAATCATTAATCACACTTATCTGAGAATGCTGTATTTTTGTATGATCTTTTTAATTCTGAAAATATGTAAAGAACACTACTTTCTCTATAATTTTAAATTAACTTCAGATTCCATAATATTTGCTTAAATGAAAGTAACATGGTGCAGCTGGTTTGAAATAAATACTGTTGCTAACAAAACGCAATCCTTCTTTGAAAATTTCATGTCGTTGATCATAAAGACTAACTGATGTCTTCTCCACTTTGCATTAGCGCTGATACAATACTAGCAAGCCGTACTTATGAAACGATAATCATCTGTCAATATGTTTTAAGTTGATGAAAATTGAAGCACGCAACTTCCCCGCCTTATTCCACCCTCGCCATCGACCGCGCCGACGTGACGGCCGCAACACATGCTCATGACATCTCTTGGCCTCGGCCTGAAGTGGCCGGGAAATGGATGACCAGATTTCACGAAAAGGGAAAAAAGCCTACACATATTGTTCTCTTAATATATTTCGTTAATTTAGAAACAACAGCCGAAGCTAATGTTACTTTTGCATAAAGTTCTTTCGCTGTGAACAAAAGATAAGCACCTCATTAGCGTGTCAAGCCATTTTAAAATCCAGTAGTTTGCTTGACATTTACATAGAATCTATGTGAACTTTAAATGAACCTGGTTTATTTGTTATATTACCTCGAACCAGGTGAACAGTAATATGACGTCACTTCCTTTCTGATTTCTGGGCAGCTGTGACAGGGGACTGTGTGCATAACAAATGACATGCAATAAGAAGCAGGTTACTTGTAATACCTTTGCACCCACTGCGATGCAAGCGAATTGGTTTCTTCCCGCTGCTCACACGGCACTAAAACTCGTAGCCTATAAACAAAACGTGCTGAGGCTTTTAATCAAAATATCGTGAGGGGGAGCTAGCTGCAGTAAATAAATAGAAAAATAAAAATTTCCAAAAAAATTAATGGGAGGAAATGAAGAAGGTTACACTACCTAAGAAGAGAGAAAAAGGGGGGTTATGGGGGGGCTTTGAGTGAGTTTATTGGTAGGCAGCAGCCCCCCCTTCTGAGCAGAAACGGTAGTACGACAACACCACTATCGCACCAAACACCACCACCACATCCACACAACACCAACACAAAGAATGCCGGCAAAACCTAGAGGTCCTACTTATATATTATCTTCCCCCTAAAAAATGAGAACGGACTTGTTTTGTTTAGCACTTTTTCTTAAAGTATTTACGACAACCACGGCGGCGTATCTTGAACTGTCTCTTCCCCTAGACTGCAGCAACCCGCCTAGGTCGGCATTGCAGCAACCAAGAGTGGGGGGATGGAAAAGAGAACTCAATAATCCCCCTTCCAACCCCACCACTGCTTCCCGATCTACCCCCACTGCTCCTGCTGTACAGTACACGCGATTTTACTGCCATCTTTTAACAATCATTGCAAATTATTCACCTTCACGGGGAGTATTACCGCATACAAATCTCAGTTTATATTCATACAGTGCTCTAGTTCCATGAATTTATTAAATGATATACTGTTGCTAAATAATAAGTGGCGACTTTAACTCAATTATGCGGGAATTTCAAAAGACAGCAATATGATAATGACGCTAATGGCGATTAAGATTATGATGATAATAATTCATAATAATAGCCTGGTAATAATAATAATAATAATAATAATAACGATAACTACTTTTATCGAGATGATAGGAATAATAGCATAATAATAACGATGATGACAATAATATTGATAATTATTATCAGTAAAATACTTAAAAAGATATAGGAATTCTTAAAATTCGTAATTATCAGTTATGGTCGGAAAATTTCACGATAAAGCACCCTGTAAAAAGAATTTAATTCTTTGAAGTCCAGCTAAATTAAATTAATATAGCTCATATGGTTGTCGTGAGATCCCAGAAGATGAACGTATATTCTACCAGAAATGAATATACATATTGTTAATAAAAATAACACCAAAATATTTTACCTGTGTATAGAGGGGACATAGACAAGCAACTTTTATTAGGAGATTTTTGCCCTATGACTTACGAGTAAAATGTGTAGTGCTTCAGGGCGTTAAAGTCAATTACAATTTGCGGCTAAAATATTCATTAAATTGACTCCATGGCTTCTTAGTGATTTATAAGAACCTGTTTCTTAATCATTCATCAACAGCTGTGTCATGTTTTCGAGTTTACATAATATGCAAAATTTACAGTCAAATCACATGACTTGCCGCCACTGAATTAGCTTTTTGTTATGCATAACTAAGTGTTACCAACGTAGTTCCTTTGTTTAGCATTTTTTCAAATGTTATAAGTCAGTGGCGACCATGCTCTGGGAGATTTTATGCTGTAAAAAGAAAAATTAAATACCTAGAGCAAAAATCTCCTAATAAAAGTTGCAGTCTATGTCCCCTCTATACACAGGTAAAATATTTCTGTGTTATTCACTAACACTCTGTATATATCTGGTAGAATATACGTTCATCTTTCAACGATTTGTGACATTGAAATGTTTTTATTTAACTTGAGGAAATACGAAATTTATTTATTGTTCTAATGTTTTATATTAATTTTCTTTATGACTTTGTAATTTTTTTAAATGTGAACCCAGACTGTTAGGTTAAGTTATATTCATTTTAGAATATCATTCGTGTTAGAGACGGTACAGGCTTTGCCACTTGCAACAAATTGCAATTATGATATTTTTACACTTTACGTACTAAAAATATTTCATAGACGTAAGTAATTTTGTCGTTTATCATTTTTTAGCATTATGTTGTTCCACCGATATTTTTCCTATAACCAACGTACTAAATAACAACATCGCTAAACAACTGGAAGTTTTATGTTAAAATAATTAATTATTTAATGAAAATATGAAAACTAAGGATTTTGAAATCACCTCAACTTTATAGCACTTTCTCTACCCGCACCATGGGAACTAAAAGCAGAGGGAGTATTGTGTTAAAAATTCTGAAATTCCCTGTCGAGTTTTTAGCTTGAATAGTTCCTTTCGAAGTTCCTTTAGTACAAAATACGAACCTTTTTTTTGGATCAAAAAAGGTTTTCCAGGAATGTGACATGAAGTTTGTCCACGACTTCCTCTTTCTGCTACTACTTCGATTTTTTTTAATCTGTGTGTACTAACTGCCCGTAGTAAGACTTGACTTTTTTATTTGAAATTGTTTTCGTAAAATTTATCTGAATGATAGTTACAAACTAGCTTTCTCTTGTATAGGCTCAAGCTTTAAAATCTCGGCTCGCGAACAATACAACCGTGGAATAGGCACTCCTCGCAATGCGGCCTCTTATTCTATATCAGAATTTGAAACAAGAAAATCCAACTGCCACACTTAGGACATCTAAATTTATGTGAGGTATCAAATCAAACGTTTCACATTTAGCTAGCAAACAAGCTAAGCGACAATAAAATGGTAAACGTTACAATTAGGCCTACTTAATTATTTTTTTATTTAGGAGAAATGTCAGTAACTGAATGACTACGGTAGTTTTATTATGGAGCCTAGTATTGGACAGATATAATAATTCTTGAATTAACAATGCTCCAACACGTGAATTAGCGAGACAGATAAATAACAAAATGACGAAAAACCACTCCTCAAATAAAGTGGTCTGCAAAACATGTTACTTCCAATGTAAATAAATCAGTTCTGAAAGTGTCGGCCTAAATAAAAGAGCAAATTACTGGATATTGTTCCCCAAGTTCGCGGGTTCGAGCCCTGGCCAGGTACAGTAGGCTATGTGTATGTAAGACTTACTTGAGTGGCTTAATATCAAAGGCGGACATCTGTCGGAAAAATTGAAATTGAGTTAGAAGTGGATTCCTATAGGATTTTGTCTCCCCTTTCCAATGGTGAAATCGGTTTTAGTCAGAAACGGACGCAAGCACGTAATTTTTTGCTTCAAAGTTGAAGGTTCGTTTCAAATTCGGACTCCTGTTGTGCAAGTTGTTTTCAACATCGGACATCTACCAAACAGCCAATGCGGGAGCTTGAATCTGATCACATGACTTCCGATTTAGCAATGGCTGCTACTGTTCCCAATGTGACAATCTGTTTTGCTCATGTTGCGTGCTTGTAACATTATTTTGACGTAATAATATTATTTAAGGTATTATTGAAAAGAGGAAGGTGTTCCCATGGAGACTAATATTTCAGTTATTTAAGGGGACACAAGAAGAAGGAAAAGCAATTCATAAAAGTGGACAATAAATGTAGAGAAGCGTAAGGATGACTTCACATTTTGGATATGCTAATTTGATATGTCAAACCAAATAATCTATAGTGTGGTGAAAGTTTGATGTCAGAAATGTTAGAATTATTCATAACGAATATTTTAACGCGGTAAAACTTCGTTAACAGGGCATAGAGTAATTATGAATTAACGTTAATGCTAGCTGGTGCAATCGCGAGAATCGTGCAGTATTTATAAAATAAAATCTTGTTTAAAGAATTTTGACAATGTATTGGTATTTAATTTGTACTGTATTTCAGTTATCACCTCCTTATCTTTCTTAGCAATATTAGGGTTGGTCTGATATGGAATTTCTTAGGTGAGTCATTTGGAACAAAAACGGACACCTACCATCATGTTTGTATCCAAAGCGGACATCTGTCAATTTTTGTTTCAAAATAGGACATCTGTATTTTCAAAGCTAATTTTCACTGACTTTCTTCATGATATTGATATCAGAAACAGAACAAAGTTTATTTGGGACTTCTAAGCGGAAATATGAAAAAGAAGCCATACAAAAATACATAAATACAACTTGTATATAAGGAACTGGCATTTTTCAGAATTTATGAATTCGTCAGATATCCGCCTTTGATATCAAGCCACTCACTTGCATGTAAAAGGACTCTTGAAGGATAAAATTTAAGCACACCGGCGATGGTTACAGGCCTCGGTAACAGTAAATTTGTAAACTGGCACTAAGTAACCATACCAATCAAACTGATCTGGAGGTCATGTTTGGTTAGTGGGTACATTATTTTGTGAAGCATATAGTACGATAGCACTATCCCTTGTGCTGAATATTATGTCACTTTTCACTTCATGTAGCTGACGTGTCTTCTCTCATGAAACACACTATAGTTTTACGTCCTTTTGTTCTGTATGAAAATAAACGTAGAATGTAATAATCATTATTGTGTGTACATACATAGCCTATTATAGATTTTTTTACATAGCGATTTCGAGAACCACTTATAGCGAAATTTTTCCCAGGGAGACCCTCTTAGTGGCAGGTAAATGGAAAGTATTTCTATTTATTGGTAGCACTGTACAATTTGTAGTTGAAACAGCTTAGTCAGTGTAGAGATTAATCGTTCCCTGGAAACAAATACGCAGAGAATATCCCCTTACGGTATCACCGGGGGTCGCTTGCGACCCAGTGGAGTAACACACACAGATACAAATATCAACGGACGGGGAAAGGAAGAGCTATTCTTGGGTGAAAGACAGGTTCGTCCTTAAAGATAATTTTGGTACACATGTCTTACTAATTTTACTGATAAATCTAAACCTTGAGGTTAAGAAGAAAAACTGGGGAAGAATATACGAAAAAATCTCTGAGGGTTCAGTGCTGAGTTATACCTTAATAACGTTACCAATATTTGAAGTGTTTTTATACTATATCAATATGCATAGCCTATTATTGAGTAAGTATTAAAATTCTTGGGTGAAAGAAAATTTCTTGATTAAAGGTAATTACTAGGGCCCGGATTCTTAGGTTTTAAACTATTTTGTTCCTTGCTAGCTAACTGTGATATTTTAACATACAGGTACTATCCATTTCATAGTCATGGTAGTCACGTAGTACAATCTTATAAAACCTAAAAATGGCTAAATAAGACGTTAAAAATGACTAAAACAACTCTTCAAGTAAAATACGATAAAATAATTATTATTGTTCTACTAAAATTAATTTTTAAATACCTGCCTATATTTTGATTTTTTGCATTTTGCTCATTGTTGCCGGTATATTATTTTGTAAAATAAAATATAGTATTGCGTTTTGTAATTTTGTCATTTTGAAACCCCATTGTCCCGGTAAAGGAATTCTTAACTGAACCGAAATCCCGGGTTTCTTTAGATATTTTTAAGAAGCTTACTGTACATTTCCAGTTTATTCGCAGTGTTTGTTCCAGCAATATTCCTAAAGTCCATTATTCTAAAAGTTAAATGATTAATTGATAAACGTTTTTGTTGAGTATGTGGTGGAGTAGGAAATGACAAGGGCAGTTTTAAAACTAAGAAAAAAGTTTTCCTAAAGTTTTGTGGTTCAGAACCATGGAAATTTGAGTAAAAATAAAAAGAATTAAACATTTTTTCACTGCATTTATTGTACTTATTGAAATGAAACTAAAAAAAAAATCACCTAGAAATGGTATAAAACCAAAATAATAGTATTTTAATATGTTTAAAAAACTAAAAAAAGTTTATAAAAACCTTTCAAAGATGTCAAAAATATCTAAAAAACATGCTAATCTATGTATTTTTATTTTTATATTTTTTAACTTCTCGAGATTTCAAGAATCCCGAAAATTCTGGTCTGTGCTTATAATGAAACGTAAACACATCAATAAAGGTATGTATAAAGTAAATGTTAGCTGGAGATCAAAAGAGGAAGGAATAGCCAATTTTTATTTATCCAAAATGGCATCAGTTCATTTCATGACTGACCACAGGGGTCCTGAATACGGGTACTGTATGCCTCAGTATTACAATATTAACAATATACAATATAAATAACATAAATATACAAGTAGGATACTGATTTAGAGGATACAATTAGGATTTACTGATTCGATTCGCTTACTGCCCATTTATAGTCTACTTTAAGATTTAGTCTGCTGAAGAACAAACTCATTCCACATCTCTCGATCATACCGTATGACAAGAGACTCGAGATAAGATATATCCATGTCGAGGATGCAGACAATCGTGTTGGAAAAAAAAAACAATCAAACACACTCTAATCTTCCAATAGGGTCGCGTCGAAATATACATTTTTCATCCATCTATGAAGACAGTAATTTATACGGTTTCAACAGATGGTAACTTCCAAAGGAAGAAGATAAACTGCTCAAGCACACCCGTTCACAACCCAGTAAGCAGTGGAGAGACAAGTTTCGATCTGTCTAGCAAATATGAGTAACTTGAGCAGTGTGAGATACGCTCGGTGTGGGTCTGCTGCAGTAATATTCAAATATAATATTCCAGGATGAATTTGAATTACATGGTTGACTTTTTTAATTAGCGGTAATCAAAGACACCAGAAAAGTAATTGGATTTCCTATTCTCATATATATACATAGGCGTAGCGAGGGGGGGGTTTTGGGGGTTTGAACCCCCCCCCATTGAATAAAAAATGGAAAATTGTATAATTTTTTTAAGTCTGCCCATAAATTGGTTAATACAAGTATAAAGCGTGGGAAGCTTAAAACTCGTTATTTTGCGGCATAATTTTTAAAATTATCCGGGGAAGGACCCCCGGAAGCTTAAAACTTGTTATTTTGCATCTTAATTTTTAAAATTTTCCGTGGGAGAACCCCCGGAAGCTTAAAACTCGTTATTTTGCATCTTAATTTTTAAAATTTTCCGGGGGAGGGCCCCCGGACCCCCCTCTCCTTCCATACTCGCCAGACCCCGCGGATGTTATAACCCCCCCCATATGGTCGACCTGGCTACGCCTATGTATATATATATATTAAAACCCTCGCAGTGGTAAAACAGATTGTTTGCTAAAGCTTTAGTGTTAATTAAAATGTCAGTACTCGTAAAAGCATACCTTTATTCTTTATATTAGTTTTACCTCTCCCTTTTAGGATTTAGGGGCCCAAGCGGCCCGGGCCTTACAGGGCCGCGACCTGTCGAAAGAGGATTATCGTCGGATCACATACATACCTTTTTTGACCAGACAAGGACATGGAGGGCCTCCCCGGATGAGTGATCAGCCCAATGCCGGGGCCGCCTCGGAGACAACACGAACACATAGGAAGAGACACACCATTCACACACGCACACACACTCACTCCAAACATGGCGAGGATGGGATGAGACGGCCAGATGATATCTGGGGACCACAAGGGCCTAAAGTTACCCCACATTTGTCTCACAGGTGAGGAAAAACCCCACCTAGGTAATTTGTCCCGACCAGGAATCGAACCCGGGCCCGCTGCGTGAGAGGAGCGAACGCATCCCCTACGGCACAGTACGTTTAGCTAGATTTTTGTCTATAAAATATGTTTGGCTTTTTGAAATTTGCTCATTGTAACCAGGTAGCATAATTTATTATTGCTTAAAACTGGTAAAACTGAACATAAATTTAATTCATATAGAAGAAGATATAGCTACTAATCGTGAGCCTAGATGGATTTATTTCCATTTAAAGGAATACATATTATGGAACTCTCATATAGTAAGAAAAAAATCTATGTGCTAGCTTAAAATAAATGCTACAGTTTCAAAAACACGCTCAAGTTGTTTACTTTCTTTACTATGACGTCCTAGCGTAGAGCTTTTTTTTTTTTTTTTTTTTTTTTTTTATTCATTGGCGATTTAATTGAATTTTCGAAAAGCAATTAGCAAACAAACTTCCAAGCCATTCAAACGATACAAAAATAACATTGGCATCTGGAAATTCAATATACTTGATGTTTCTGAAATTTACTCTCACAGACGTGGCATTAGGACTAAGTCTATTTCTGTACTGTCGTTTGCTTGAAACATAATACGAAAATCATAAGTCTCATGAAAATGTAAAAAAGAAAAAAGCTTTACATCTCTAGTTTACTTTCTGGAGAGTATACTAAAGCAATATATGTAGTACATGCATACAAACCATAACTTTTCTTCTTTAATTTCATTTCGACGAAGCTCAATACTAGAGGATGATCTGTATCTTTGTCTAGATGGGCAATCACTCCAAAGGATCCTATCGATATTATTTCTTTGCAGCGGTAGGTCATCTTGTAGATTTCTGAAAAGAAATACAGTAATTATGAGTTAGGTGTAATTCAGAATTGAATCTCATTACAGTAATTATCAGGGCCCGGATTCTGATGACCTAAAATTGTTTGAAAAATGACCTATAAAATGACCCTAAATTTTAAAGAAAATGACTTAATAATTACAAAAAAATGACCTGAAAACTGATATTTTATTCATAAAAAGTTATAGACAAGTTTGTACATAATTGTAAAAACTGTAAAGTACTGTAATGTTGTAAATGTTCTTTTCTCACGGAAATTTATACTGGCACTGAGGCACTGGTGAGTCAAAATTCGGCATTTCCTTTTGTGGTCTGCCGGATTATATTGTTGTTTATTGAGGAAACAGTAGTTTCCACTCTGAAATCCAAGCAGGTGGCAGACTCGGTGCCAAGTCAATCTAATAACAATAGTAATATAATACAACATTTTGGCGTTTCTTTAATTCTCACTTACGACAGAGACATGTCAACACTTTAACGCCGAATTTTTCCTTCTTGCATTAAACAAACAACACTTCAAAGATAGCACGACTAGCGACGACAAAAAAGTTAATACACTCAATGTAAATACACGAAAATGACTAAACAAGGAAGGAAATGACATGAAAATGACAAAATAATGACCTAAAATTGAAATAAATGCCCTAAAAATATAAAATTGCATAAAATGACAAAAATTGACCTAATAAAAATGCATTTCTATAATCTAGAGGCCATGATTAGGACTTATCCACAAGTTGGCAATGTCTATGCAGCATCAATAAAAAGATGACATGTCATTAGAATCCGGGCCCTGGTAATTATTCTAGGTGTTTGGGTGGAAATTTGGTTAGTCACGCCTTTTAGATCTCAAGTAGCCTACTCAAGTTGATGACATTTAAAGGCGTAAAAGCGACACTTCCATGTCTGTACATTTGCAGGAGATAAAATTTCGACACATCTGCGACGTATATAGTCATAAATACCAGTGCATAACCACAGTTAAATAATTACAGTCAACCCTCGATATAATGTCCCTCTTTACAGTGCCACCCTCGCACTGCGCCAATAAATGCGCCATACAAAATACATAAGTAACCTCGTTACTGTGGCAATTCATTTAGTGCCAGTGAATATAACACAAGATTTTTACAAAATATAGTTTGCAGTGATTTTTTTTTTTCAATTGCAGAATTCTTTTAAAACTGGCGTGAATGATAGAAAGACTATTTATGAAACATACTGTCCTGTTTTTCCAAGAAGTGAGTGCTCCTTTGCCAAAAACTGTAAATGTAGTGCGGTGGAATAGGAAGCTATGTTAAAAAGTCAGACAGACAGCCTGCGTGAGGGTAGAGCAGGTAGAAAGATCCCTTCATGCAATGAGATATTCCAAACTTTCACTTAATTGGACTACACAACAGTTACTCACTTCCATGGACACACATGATGTTCAATCCCTTTGTATACTGTAGCACTTGACATATATTGTAATAAATTAAGTTAGTGTACAGTACAGTGGGGGATGGTCGATCACTCTTTCTTTGGTAATTTTTTTTTCCAACTCGAAAAATGGCCAAAATTCATGATCCTTTAATGAACCAAAGATGTGGAAATCTGATGATCCCAAATCTGGCGATTATGGCGGATTTCGTCGACGGTTTTCATTGTTGCACGAGGAGCATGAGGACGGCGTTATCATGTTGAAGCAAAACACCTGCACTAAGCAATCTCCTTCTCTTTGGCACTATCGTATTTCCACATCTTTGGCCCATTAAAAGAGCACCTTGGAGGTCAGAAGTTAAAGTCTGTGAAGACGTCCAATAGGCGGTGCCCGAGTGACTACAGCGTCAACCAAATGAATTTTTCTCACGCGGTATCGAAGCACTTCCTATCCGATGGCTTAAGTGCGTCGAACTAGGATGGGACTAAGTAGAAAAATAATGTGCAAGCAAACATTCTTCCTGCAGTAAATTAGTGGGAAAAAATTAATTGGGGTTTTCATTTGATTCTCCCTCGTATAGTCTATATACATATGCACATGGATATATTGTATATTCTACATCGCCATGAAGGCTTCTTCAAGTTGATATTTTAAAGATTAAATTTATTAAGGAACCCGGCTGAAATATCTTAGTCCGTGTTAAATTGATTATTTTTAATGTACACTTTTGCAAAAACTATTGTTGGTATGAAAATGAACATTTTCAGATTATTCCTGGAAAGTTGAAATTATTCCTACACGGGGTTTTGGAAAATACGAACTTACCTAAATTTATAGTTTAAAACATAAAAATTTTGCACTTTTCCCTACGATATTGTAACATTATGTATAAAGTAGGCCTATACTGAATATGTCCTAAAATAGTGAAATAATTACGTCTAGTAGAAGATGAGAAAAAATACATTTTGCGTAGAGAATAGCTTACGGAAAATGGCCGTAAACCTTTTAATGCATCCCAGCTGCATAATTTGGTCGATCAAAGATTTTCTAGTAGTGAGTGATGTTTCATATGATGTATTGAAAAAAGGAAACTCCAGAGAATTGCACGAAAAAACAATAAATTACTATTTTTAAAACTTTTAAAGGTTTAGTCTAGCTTGGTATTTAGGTGAGTGTTGTATGTTGAGAAATACATTAGTTTTATTTAATTTTATTGAACGAGTTTAACGATATTAAAGAATACTAAATATTTTTAATTCTCCAAAAAGTTTTAGTAAGTTTTGTAGCTGAAACGAGTCCGAACAGTTGGGCGACTACTACATAATCAGTACCCTATTACCACCAAAAAGGCATGAAATTGATTCCATGTCATTTTACAAAATTCAGATAGTGAATGGAAGCAATACCGCCATTGTTGATCACCAGGCTTTGGGATTGAATCCAAATCAGATTACATTAGATTCAAATCAGATTACCTTAGATTAATGTAAGAGTTTTTATGTGGAAGTTAAGTTATTTTTCATTTTCAAAGATCTAAAAAATATTTTATATGGTTTTTCATATTACTAAAAAAAATACCTAATTAGGGTAGTTACCCTAAACGTGGTAACATTGCATGCAACTCGTTTGTAATTTCTTTTTTCTGAAAGGACATTATCTTCAAGAGACCAGTATAATGGTGATTTTAAGAGAAGCATTCCTTACCCACTGATGTCTTAGGAAGTTGTATCAAATTAAGTCCACTCACGCATCTAATTATCTTAGTTAGTAGTTGAAGTCACCTTTATGTGTCTAAATTTATGAATTTATTTCGTGAGTAAAAGCAGAAATGTTAATGTAGTTCATGCTACGTTTCGTGTAAATTTGCTACCAATGAAGTTCTGCGGGATATGTTTATGACATTCTGGACTGAGGCGTGTACAGACTATTTTATCTTGGGTGCCACAAGGCAGTTAGTAAAGTCTATTTTGTAGATTTTGTTACTTAAATTTGTGTGAATGCATATTGACATACTATCTTGACAACCCCTAGAAAAACGGCCAGTGTTTAACCCTCTGAAACTCTTTGTTACGTTTAAGTTATTACAAATGGGGATGATCTTATACTCCAAATAAACTAACACCTCAAGTTAACTATCAAGACAGTACATATATTACCGATAATCCTGTTAATTGTTAGATATTTCCAATTAACTCTTATGATCCTTTAAAACACATTTGTACACTCAAATATTAGGACTAACATAAGGTACTAGAATTAATTATAATTATTTTATAATGAGTGTGATAGTGATGTTATGTTACTGTTGTATTATGTCTCTGAACATACAGTGAGTCCCACGCAAGAGTTGGCCAATGATGAGGGTTTCTGCGTCGCTGAGGACACTGCTCCAACTCCCGGGCGATCGGGTGAAATATCTACGCTAATAAAGCCGCGATCGGTGTAATGATTCAGGTTTTCACATTTACAGTTAAAATTCCAATAAAAATAACCACGTAGGCCTACCTCATCACAAGAGATGTTAGAAATGTTCTCTTATTGAATAAGCACAACACTGGCACCTTTTTAGAGAATTTTCTTTCACGCGCGTAAGTTCAGCTTCCGAGATAGAGTTAATTTCTCTTATGATACTGTCTTTAAGTTCTTCTAACAATAGCCTATGTGACTATTATTTATGGGGAACTCTAAAAATAAATTGCATAGGTCAATTCCCCACACATTAGAACATTAGAAGAGAAATTAACTCTATCTCGGAAACTGAACTTACGCGCGTGAAAGAAAAGTTTCTAAAAAAGGCGCCAGTGTTGTGCGTATGCAAGAGGAGAACATTTCTAACATCTCTTGTGATGAGGTACGTGGTTATTTTCTTTGTAATTTTAACTGTAAATCTGAAAACCTGAATCATTACACCGATCGCGGCTTTATTAGCGTAGATATTTCACCCGATCGCTCGGGAGTTGGAGCTGTGCCCGCCGCGACACAGAAACCCGCGTCATTGGTCAACTCTTGCGTGGGACTCACTGTATAAGAAGTGTTCAGTTCTCTTCTCTTCAATCATAGCATTATTGAATTAAAAATGTAACCTTTACACTTTTCTCATATTATTTTGTTTCGACTGTGTTCTTTGAACATATAATTAATTAACGTCGGTTTCCTTAGCCGCGGTGGCTAGGCGCTGCCTTGAAGCCGTGGTGAAGGAAGCTGTGGGTTCGAGACCCGCCTCGGGCATGGGTGTTAGTGTGTGACAACGGAAAAAGGAAATCTTAGGTAATTAAAACGCTGAATAAGACAAATAATTAGGGAAAATTGACCTATGACCGGCTAAAATAAAAAAAAAACACACGCACAAAACTACCGCACAAATCGCATCTTGTTCTTTTATTCTCTCTCTCTGTAAGATGGGCTTATTAAATATGCCTCAGTTATTTCTCCAAGAACAATTCTCATTCTCTCTAAGGGTATTTCTTATGGGATAAACTAGAGTTTGGTGTATTCTTGATTATCACAGATGACTTCATCTAAGTATGACAATCTCCACAACATTGAATATGTTCGAAATAATTGTTACTTAGGTACCCTATGTTCAAAGGAAGATTCTGTTTAACAATATGACATGACAAATACTGATCCAGTACATTCTTGATTTAAGTTTTTAAACAGAATGATTAAATCACGCACAGTAAGTTTAAAGAATGTAAAACTTAAGTTATTAGAACACTTCTGAAATCCGAGAACATTTGAACAATATCAGTGAACCCTTTAATTCTAGGTTATAAATGTGATCGTTTCAGTTGTGGAATATTGTATTGTATTGTATTGTATTGTATTATATTATATTATATTGCATTATGTTAAGTTGTTAAGTAATAAACTGTTTGTTTTTCTGTCTGCGGTGCCTTGTCATCTATCGCACACAGAAAATTGAAATTTAAAAATAGGGATCACAATGCACTTCGAAACAGGATTTTTTATTTTCACTTTCGTTCGCGAGATATTTTAATTTTATACCGAAGTCCCCTTTGACTTATTCCCTTAGCCTTCCTGAACAAGAAATTTAGTTGAAATAGATATTCATAAGACTTAAAGGTTTATTGGAGTGAAGAAAACATAAGGAAAAGATAAATAGTAATTATAATAAATTGTTACAGTATTATTTTTCTGTTGTCATCAACTTGGGAGAAACTTTGGGACACGCTTTATATTGAGACATCTGTCTGTGGCAATCGTTAGATAACTAGAGCGGCACAAGAGTTCTTCCTCTTCCCCTGCTCTTTAACGCGTATGTTCTGCCATTAATTAATGGAAACAGTAGTTCTGGACGTTATCCAGAGCACTTTCGAAAATAAGTATGTTAAGAAGAAATATAAGAGATCATGTGGTTAGGACAGAATGTATACAGAAAATACCGGTATAAAAAGAATGCCAAAGGTCGTAAGCTATACTTAGATTTTTATTGGAGCGTGAATTAAGCCCATTTGATCTTAAATGGCAAAGATTTGGAGTGTTGAACAACAAGAATAAAAAGGAATAAAAAGGCAAAGGAACAGAAAAATACAGTTACCGGCTAAGATAAAAAAAATGGGGCTTTGGGTTTTATATAAAGGAGATGACTGAAATAAGAATGAGAAAAGAGAATCAAAATATATAAAATAAAATATTTGTACATGATGGTGATACGATTGTCATCCTTGCGCACCGACAGCTTTTACTCCCAGATTGCTTCTGATACTCATTTCTGTTACATTCTTTGTCGAGCCCAGGACCGTAGTGGTACCAGAAAGATTACTTCTATTAAAAAATCTCAATGGCCTGTCGGTAATGAAATCCACGTACTTCTTGTGCCTCCTCATACAATTGCACCATGGCTTATCCTCAAAGTTTTTACGCCTCCTGAAAGCTTGTCTCATATACACTTTCTGATGTCCTTGCACACACATAAACTAAATAGTTTCCACAAAAAATAACTCACTCTTTGAACCGGACTTCAGATTTTTGAAGATTGTAGTCCACAGTGAGAGCAAGAAGTTGACTTTATTCACATGAAATACGAGGCAACTCCTAAATGGAAACTCAGGAAGGGGAGAGTTTTCAACGAGCTAGCTCAGGTTGCTTTCTTTTCTTCATTAGAAAGAAAGGAAGTTCTTCAAACAGGAGAAAATTCATCTTACTTCGCTTACCACCCAATATTAGTCTGATAAGATTTACCTGAACATTATTTCCTAAGGCGCCTCTCCGCGTCGGCAACTTCTTCAGCACCACCTCATAGAACCCAGCCTACTCCCACTTCAACAGGCGCAAATACCAACAACGGATTCTCACCATCATTAAATCTCTCTATCTCTCAAGGATAACAATATTATTGTTCCTGTTATCATTTCTAACCCTCAAGTAATTTCACAATCTATCTTTGTCTTGTTACACGATTCTAAAACAATGTGTCATGTAATACGAAACAAGTAAATGTTAAGTTTCTAATATAATTATTAACGGGAAATGGAATTTACTTTTGAATGAAAATTGTGATTTTATTTTTATTGTTGTATTTTATTCTGTGAACATTGCTCTTTAAAACAATGTATCATACATAATTGTACTATAATTTTATCAATGCTTTTTTATTTTTCAGGGAAGATCCAGACTGTGGCTCAGGAATGTTTTAACTTTGAAGTTCGTTTCCCGTAAGTTTACTTTTTTCTAT
This sequence comes from Ectobius pallidus, assembly GCA_964059195.1. Classification (NCBI taxonomy): domain Eukaryota; kingdom Metazoa; phylum Arthropoda; class Insecta; order Blattodea; family Ectobiidae; genus Ectobius; species Ectobius pallidus. The sequence goes on from CAXKWD010000002.1 coordinate 192,145,990, forward strand.
ATAATAGGTACCTTTTCTCAGCTTCTACTTAACCTACAATCTTTAAATTTTCAGAATTTTTGTTTATTCAGATGTCTTATGTACACTGGAAAAACAGTTTTTGAATTGGTTAATTTATGAAATCTGTACAGATCATAACGTACTTAAACACATAGTCAAAAAATTATAAAGATAAAAATAATGTTTGAGTAAAAAATATATTTATGAAAAGTCCTTTTTTCAGTACTGACACAGAGTTGATATCTAAAAGGTCTAAAAGGATCAAGAGGCCAGCTTTAGTAGATCTTGAGAAAAGGTGCATTGCATTTAACGTGGTAAAGATAGGCTATTCCGTTTCCCCATACATCTGAAGCATATTCTCTCAACAGAAGTCTATATTTCAAGAAAGGTTTAGATGAAGTATCTTTCTCATTTCACGTTAGAAGGTGTCAGCTCTACTACGTCTATGATTCTTAAAGCTGCTAAAATACTTTATTTGAGAAATGAAATTTCATGGAATTTTGACAATGCTACAAGAGCCATTGAATTGAAAGTCGTGTAGCGTGAACAGATAAATTACGTGCTACATTCCTAGGAGTTTAAAGATATCACAGCATACTCCTCCTGGATGAAGGCTAAAGCTAACGCATGAGAACAACAAAATTAAGTTAGTTTCACATTTTACATCCGACTTTGAATACCAGAAACCCGGTGACATCGTGGTCGGATGATTATCCCCTCATGGAATAAAGATAGTGTGAGGTCAGGAGCCGATTGCCCGGCATTGTCCTTATGAGTTATCTAGCCTCAGGTTATTACGCGAATTTCCGTAAAACCACGCTTATCGGAAGAAAGGGCCCTTCTTTAGGACGGTTCATGCAAACTATTCTAGACAGTGAAGGATCGAAATGATTTACTATTAACAGGACCCGGATTCTAATGACATGTCATCTTTTTATTGAAGCTGCACAGGCATTGCCAACTTGTGGATAAATCCTAATCATGGCCTCTAGATTATAGAAATGCATTTTTATTAGGTCGGTTTTTGTCATTTTATGCAATTTTATATTTTTAGGGCATTTATTTCAATTTAGGTCATTATTTTGTCATTTTCGTGTCATTTGCTTCCTTATTTAGTCATTTTCGTGTATTTACATTGAGTGTATTAACTTTTTTGTCGTCGCTAGTCGTGCTATCTTTGAAGTGTTGTTTGTTTAATGCAAGAAGGAAAAATTCGACGTTAAAGTGTTGACATGTCTCAGTCGTAAGTGAGAGTTAAAGAAACGCCAAAATGTTGTATTATATTACTATTGTTATTAGATTGACTTGGCACCGAGTCTGCCACCTGCTTGGATTTCAGAGTGGAAACTACTGTTTCCCTCAATAAACAACAATATAATCCGGCAGACCACAAAAGGAAGTGCCGAATTTTGACTCACCAGTGCCTCAGTCCCAGTATAAATTTCCGTGAGAAAAGAACATTTACAACATTACAGTTCTTTACAGTTTTTACAATTATGTACAAACTAGTCTATAACTTTTTATGAATAAAATATCAGTTTTCAGGTCTTTTTTTGTAATTATTAAGTCATTTTCTTTAAAATTTAGGGTCATTTTATAGGTCATTTTTCAAACAATTTTAGGTCATCAGAATCCGGGCCCTGAATATTAATGTATATAGATCAGGCCTGTCAACTGGTGGCCCGCGGGCAACTATAAAAATATTTTAGTATAAATTTCAAATAGTGTGCTTAACCATAGGCATAAGTTGCAAGTTAAGATCAAATTTGGAAGAAAAAAATGACATTTTTCATTTTGTCAAATAAGAGTTGTCAAGTAGAATAGGAGATATGCATTTTTTTAAACTTTGAAAGGGTATTGAAATTGTTGTTCAAAATAATTCTTTAAGGGTTTTTTTAACATAAAGGACAGACTGCCTCCTCTTAACGATCTCTTGAAAGTGGACATCGAGGATCAACTATCAAAGTTGGAACTATATGTTTTTCAAGTTGTCCCATTTCTTCAAAACAGAACAGAAAAAGAGACGACTTTTTCAGACTTCCTTGAAATGAAAATTTTCCCAGCGGAAATATTTTTGTCTTCAGATCATATGTATATATATTTAGAAACCATAGGCCTACCTACGTGAAAGTTCATTTTCAAATGTGAAATTTATCATAGGTACCGGACTTGACTCAGTGACTGTTCTCTTTTAACATAACTTAAAACCAACAAAGCTACCACTACCACTCGCAGGTTAAAAATCTAAATAAACGAGAATTTAACGTTGATGAGGTTTCTTCAGTTCGAGAAATTTTTAACTCGTTGCTCCTTTCATTTCTGTTGTTGGGTAAACACTGGGACACGCCTGGGAATCGATTAAGTCTCATGTGGTTCCATAAACTAAGTTTACTGCTTTTTAAATTAATTGAGATTGATCATTTATGGCAGAGTTTCGAAAATAATTCTAACAGTCACAAAATAAATATAAATAGGTTTTGAAATAGAAATAACTTACTTAAGATGTACGCTTAGCAATACTGGCTCCAGATGAAGCAGAAACGAACAACTGCACAGGTGGGTTCTGTGTCTGAATTGAGACCATCATCCCGGTATACATCCCGCCCTACCATGGGTTCCGGATGTCGTCATTTTTACACGCTTTGCAGCCAAAGTTGGAGTGCTGTAGTATAATGTTGTTAAGCGTATTACAAGGTAGTTAATGTTTTTGTTGAGAGGTGGTCCAGAGCCTATGAGTGGGGCGTCTGGAGGCACGCTGCCAGCACGTGCATAGACTCGCAGTAGGCCACAACGATATAGGGCCAAGGTTACTATACACAGGATGACCAAAATTTTTTGCTTGTATTTTAACTTCAGAAGCTATATCTCCAAGGCTACTTCAAAGCAAGGTGGCGAAAATTCCTTTACAAATTTCACGTAATGTTTAGTTAGTTCTATTATTATGGAACAAGACCAAAAGAAAATAGGCCTACATCATAGTAAAATCAATACCAGCAAATAATTAATAATAATAATAACAACTACGAGGGTTAAGGGTTCTTAGAAACAAAATAAATATTAAAGTTTTACTTTTGTTTTATAATGTAGAAGTTGAATCAAAATTTTCTTCTGGGGATCTTGTTCTCTGTTGACTGTTTTATTCAGAAACGTATTTTACGATGTATGTTTAAAGTTTGGCCTGGACATTCCTGCTAAAATTATTTTAAGAATTACAGTATTTTAAAGATATATGGTTTATACTTTTTAAATGTTACAGTGTATTTATGTAAACATAAATTATTTTAATACCAATGGAAATTTTCATACAGCACTCGGAATAGAGAGGCTTTGAACATATGCTTACCTGCTCATCGTTTATGGTGCTTGGTCTTAAACTGTATAATCTCCTGCATGCCAAGATTAAACAGATAAATAATGTCAATAAAATCAAATTATACAGCTCAGTAGGAAGATTAAAATAATTGAAATGTCAAGGGTTTTAGGAAACATGTTAAGATTATTTTAAGTGATATCTGCCCTTACAACAATGGTGATTTTTTTTAGCCATGTATGATCTTATTTTGTGTAACGAATCTTCTAGCATTGTGCTCTACAAGACTATTTTCTAAATAAATAATAAATAATAATAGTAATGATAATAGTAAGTAACGATACAATGTACATTTTAATGAGAATCATTCTAAAAAATAAACTGATTATTTTACTAGTACAACTTGCACACAGACGTAGCTGAAGCAGACACTAATATCTTTCTTATATCACTAATGATGTTCCACTAAGGAGAACGTTTCCTTTCATTTTCTCTGAGGACATCGTGTAGATTCGGTCCTGAAAAGTCTAGTAGACTGACGAACGACAAATACAAATTGGTGGTCATTTGAAAATACGAGATGGACGAGATGGTAACATCTTGGACTCGCATTCGGGAGGTCCCAGATTCAAATCCCGTGGCCGGTCAATTTGACATGGGGTTTTTCATGGTTTCCCCACTCGTAAAAGCAAATGCCGAATTGGAAATTTACATACCATGAGTCATCCTCTCTATTTCATCTTGTATCATATCCATTTAAATTAATATCAGTTGAGATTTTCTCCATGACACGCGTATATGAGAGCCATCTACAGTGTACTTAAGTAATCTTTAGGTTTGACATAAAATTGTCGCGTTTATGAAAAGGGTTCTTTTAGTCTGACAATTTACATTAATTTGCCTGTAATGTAAGGAAAAGTTGTAATATTTATGAAAAATACAATTGTCATGGCATAGGCTATTGACAAATTTGTCAAACTTGACAGAGTTGTTGTATTTGTCACACCTGCCGAGTTTTATGAAATAGGGCCCTGGCTGTAACAGGGAGCAAGTTGTAAAAAACATGGCCAATATAGAAGCACGTGTTCTTTGTCAGCGTTGGTCTCTTTCGGGGCTTGGACTTCCCTGACGGTCGATGTTCGTCCAGTTCTTTTTAACTTATTTCCGTTTTGTATGGTAGGCCTATCATCGTTTTACAAAACCACAGTAAACGATATGCTGATAGTATCTTCTTAGTAGTACGAGTATTTAGCTCTGCAATTGGTAATCCTCAAATTCATTTTTAAAAATGAATCCAAAATGATCCGCGTTTTTCTGAGAAGGTTTAAAGCTATTTAGTGGCCACTGGAAAGAAAGTTAAGGGATCTAAATGTTTTATTTAATTATTACCAGAGATCGTACGAGGGAGAATCAAATGAAAGCAGCATTTCATTTTTTCCCCACTATTTTTTCTGCAGGAAGAATGTTTGCTTTACATTATTTTTCTTCATAGTCCCCTCCCAGTTGATTGCACTTATGCCATCAGATAGGAAGTGCTTCGATACCGCACAAGAAAAATTATTCTGGTTGACACTCATGTACCGCCGATTCGATGTCTTCGTCAGACTTGAACTTTTGCCCTCCAAGGAGCTCTTTTAATGAACTAAAGATGGTGTCAAACCTGGCAAGTATGGCAGATATGGGAGGCACCTGAAGCATACGTCGTCGATGGTTTTCATGGTTGCACGAGCAGCATGAGGATGGGCGTTATCATGTTGAAACAAAACACCTGCTCTCAGCAATCCCCTTCGGTTTAGAGTAAATAGTTTGAGAGTCCTAAGTAGTCTCTTTTAGCTTCTAGCTCTAGGTAAGCCTACCCAAGTAAGAACTTACAGCTTGAAAATCAAAAGTCCTCCATAATTTAATTTGTAATTATGCTACACGCAAAATACAAAACCCGGGCGACGCCGCGTCTTTTAAGCTAGTATAGATAGATATGCTTATTCAGAATTCATGTTGCCTTGAGTGGGCCCCCCTCGATTACACTATATTTCTCGGGGGGGCTTCAATAAAACTACTTACAATAATTTGTTACAAAGTATATCCCTTATGACCTATTTTTTCAATCTATATTCTCTTTTAAGCTAGTATATATAGGAGAACTTCTGATTTTCAAGCTATAAGTTCTTACAATGGTAGGCTTACCTAGAGCTAGAAGCTAAAAAGGACTACTTAGAACTATCAAACTATTTACTAACATTCCCTTATATATATATATATATATATATATATATATATATATATATATATATATATATATATATATATATATATAAACATCGTTTCATCCGTACGAACAAAGCTATGCGGGAAGAACCAATGAGATGATAGATCATCGGTAGCCAATGGTAACCTACTGGCCGCATACCAACACCCAAAACATGCGCAGACATCAACCACTCAATTGTTGCCAATATATTTTAATTTTCATCTTAATGCAAATGAGTCACAAATCTTTCGTTTTTACGTTAAGCCTTTCGCGACACACCTAAATCGATTTTAATATGTCATAGACACACTCAGTGGTCACAAGGACCTCCAGGGTTCCATAGGAACTACTTTGGGAATCACTGGCCCAAAATATAAGCTATTAGCCTAAGCACGACCTTCTTTGCACTCATACCCAAGGACTGAAAATTCCGAAATACTTCACTGAGTTTAAGCCCTTGATAATAAATCTCGACTCTTTGTATATTATATCATTATAGCAGTATATGTATATGTATCTGTATCTGGTACCCTATGATCCCCAGGTGGGGCGAAGGGGCCTCCAAGTGGAGGTTTCATTACCTAAACTAATTTTGATGTGCTTATTTTCCGAGAGAGGGTAGAGGAACAGGTGGTAAGCCCATCGCCTCGCAACCCCCCTCTGGAAACTAAGGGCCGAGAAATATTGTCCAGAGGCTCTAATTTAGGCTTGGAGTTCTTTCACGTGCTGTAAATCTACGACACGGGACCCCCAGCTTCAAGTCCCTCCGTGCCCAGGATTTTTACGTCCTGAAAAATCCATCGACCGCGGCCGGGTTTGATCCCGCGCCCTGCGGATCTAGAGGCGGGCACGCTACCTCCTAGACCACCGCGGCCGACATAGTTGTATATGGGTGCACTCTAAATACCACACAAAATATCTGCACTAATTTCGCTGACATGGTCTAAACCTTTGGAGAAAGAGAGTGAGATAGAAAAGGTAAGGAGCTGGAATTGAGGTGCAGACTTGACAAATTGAGCACGCCAGACGGTAGTTAAAATTTCAGCACCTTTAGGATGAGTCACACTACGGTAATTCTCAAATAGATAGAAATAGGGTCAAACTTAAACCAGTATTCTCTCGGGGAACATGCAGAGAACGAGGAGGGTCGAAGTAGGGATTGGTGGATGAAAGGCTTAACCAAGAACGGGGAGGGGAGAAACTGCAGAGTGAACCCAACCCAACGATAGTAAATTTGCTGAAATTTTGGTATGATTGCCTACAACTATGATACCTGTCTTGAACCAAATTATCTCTAAATTTCTTCAACAGAGTTAGGAATAAAAAAGAATGTACTTTACATCATGACATTAAGATCACGTACTGTGAAGTTGGACATAATTCTGCAGCGCGGCGCTGTGTTCGAATGAAAGGTCACCCGGCGCCATTAGCACTTGAGCGATGAATACGTATATATAAATCTAAATTAAGTTAAAGTACGGTACTGTATTATACGCATTGCGCTTTGCTTCTTATGTCCTTAATACAGGTTCCGTATTGACCTACTTACAGTAAGTAGATATCCTCTGCACCAGTGGCGTGCGGTGAAAAATTAGGTGAGGGAAGCATGGACATTGTAATTGGGTTTTATACCCGTAATGTTCGTTATTATTATTAAATAAATAAATAAATATTATAATCTAGATTTTTGTAAGTCTGTACTACAAAAGTGACAACTCACCCGAATTTATTTCAAGCCCAGGTATAGTGCAGGGGCTGAGCCCTGACGGGCTCGCGGACGGAGGCCACATAGGCGGGCCCATTGCCCACCCCCTAGGAAACGAATGATGTGCATGCCCTAAGGCCCCCCAGTCAACAGACTCCACCACAAGCCCCCACGGAGCTCCCCTACATCCAACAAGGACCTGGTACCACTCCACGTGCACCGTACCCAGGGTCCCTCGTACAAGAGCCCCCTAGGCGCGGCACAACCAGACATGCGCCACTAACCCAGGGTCCCTCTGAGAGCCCCAAAGGCACGGTACACCACCAGCAACTCTTGACCACAAGCAGCGGGGCAGGACGGGGGAGGCCCGCAGCAGAGTCTGCAGCAGGAGCTGGCCCGAAAACCAGTAAAGGGGAACGGGATGATAATGAGGGGGGAAAGGAAGTTGAAGTGGAGAGTGTTGGTGGAATGAATGAAGGGGGAAACGGGAGGATCCCCGAGAAAAACCCCCAAAGGTCACGGCTTTGTCCACCACAAATGACACGCCCGCCAGCCCCGAGATTTGAACTCGGGACCGCTAGCATGCCAGGCCCACGCGCTAAGCATGAGCCACCGTGACGGCATTTCAAGCCCAAATCAATTCTCTTGTCCTTGGCAGAAAAATCGTCGATAACTTTGGCACAGAAGTCTCCATTACAACGAATGTTTTCTAGTAATATTTTTTTTATAGACAGTAATTGCAGCATTTTGTGAATTTCTGATGTAAATTTTAATTCTTTTTAAAGCAGGAAAAGGATGTTCAACGGAGTTTCAGGAATTGTAACAATCAGTTCACACAATTTTGTAAGCTGATACAGTGCGCTGTTCACATTAGTTTATTGTAAGTCATGTAAAGTTCTGTAATGTTGAGGGCGCTGAGTTAGCTTTCGTAAACAATTGCGTATCGTAGAACTTTCTAGTCCGCTCATGCGCAGTAGTTTTCTTCCCTTTCTCTTTTCTTCCGCGCTGATCTAGTTGAGAGACCTCAGTGTGTTGGTGGCCTCTCTTCAGGATGTAACTTCTCTAAATTTTGTCTGCTTTGGGCAGACATGGAAATGTTGGGTAAGTTCATGTATCTCCATAATTAAAATTAAAAGTTAATTTTATAGTTCTTTTGCAAGGCTTCACCTTACTTATGTCTTAGTTAAATATCTATTTCTGCCGCGGCAATTCATACAAGGAATCGCGTTTCTATGTTTCATCCTTTGCTCACTTCATATACTTAATGTTCTTTAAAAGATGATGAAGTTAATCTTTCATACTCTGTTTCCAAGATAGAACGTTATTTTTATTGTTATGAAACTTATACGTATTCTACGTACGGTTGTATAACGAGTAGCGTTCATGTAAATCAAGGTCTGGGTAATTCACCTTGTGTGCGGTTGAAATGTGCATACGCTAGTTTTCTTCCATTCTAGTTGCTTCATATTTCTTTCTCTGATCGTAACAGCTTACGTAAATTTTGATTCTTTTGCATTGTCTTTCTATCCTGATTTATTCTTGTCTCGGTCAATTTACCTAAGTTATAAAGTTTTCTAAATTTAACATGTTGTAGTTCTGAATGTTCATAAGAAATTTTGTTTATTCTATACGTAAATTACAGTCCTAAGTCTATACTCAAAATACGAAAAAGTTATGCTAGTCAATGTTTTGTGAATGAATTAAGAAATGTTATAAAATTTATTGCGCTTTTCGTAATTTCATATTTTACTCTGATGTATTATTGTTGGTCACGATTATGCTACCGTAAGTCCCTGTTAACTATATTTATTTAATTTCATGCATAGTGTCATGTTATTGTATTGCAAGTTCTGGTTGTCTAATTCTGTAGCAGTCATGCGTATTCCTTAGTTGATTCATGATATTTTCTTTCGTAATATTGAGCTTCGCGTGTATGGTACAGTCCTTGCAGCAAGTTTTCTGAGTACGTTCCTTATGCCTTTTCTTATTTGAAGGAATTCTCGGATATTATCGGCGTAGCGCTGATTTCTTTGATTAAGGTAATCTAGAGGTTATCTACGCTTTGGGTATCTGTGTTTTCTGAATTTTAAGTTCGGGCTGGGTTGCGTATTCATGATCTTGTTCTTCTGCCGTTTCTTTTTTAATTAAATATTCCGTGCTGTCATGTTTGAGTATCTAAAATTTATTATAGTCCTGTATTGGTGACTGTACCTTTTTCTAGAAATTATAGTTTGACAATTTAGAAAGATTTTGCATTACCTTTGGTATTAATGCCGCTTTGGAATTCTCCTGGTTTCATGTTTTTTTTTTTGTGATATTTTATCTTGATATTGATTTTCGGTTTTGCTCTTTGTTCTCCTTCTGACATCAGAGTATTTTTGGAATTACCGTGGTTTATTATTTCAGTCAGTTTAGGCCTAAATTATTGTTACGTGAAATATTAGCTGAGATCTGTATTCTGGATTTGTCATTGTTTTTCCTGTTCAGTTATATATACTTTATGCTCTAGTTTGATTTCTCTGCGAATATTAAATTAAGTTAACGAAATTTCGATTCTGTATAGTAAATTGTATTTGATCTATAGTCCAGTTTATATGTTTTATTCATTGAATATTTTGAGAGTTATTCTAGCAATGTTTGGTGAAATTTCTGAGTCATATATAACGTAGTGGTATTTCTCTTATAGATTCAAGATTTTGCGTATAGTCTAACGTCATGGTTGCTGTTATCCGAATTTTCTGGTCATTGCTTAGATGAATTATGGATTTGGTTTTTGCAAATATGTAAGTCAGATTCTCCCATAGTTAGTTATTCTGAGTTATACGTTTTTGGTTTTCATATTCTTAGTTCTGTCTTTCTTGGAAACAGATCATGATACTATTTATCTTTCTCTTGTAAAAATTTTAATATAAAACATATCACCTTGAGTAATGATTCTCTGAAATTATTCAGCTGTTCAATATTTTGAATGTACTGTTGGTTTTGTCTTGTCATCTGAAATCTAAATAAATCTCTTGTCCTAGTTATCCGATATTGTTATATTTGTTTGCTGGTTGTTTTTCCTCCCTCCTTTGTCCTCCTGTTTGAGGGGATGTTCGATCTACGTTCTCCCCTGGTAGTGGACCATAAGCCGTTTCCAGTTAGTTTTTCTAAGGATAATTAAATGATATTCATGGTAGCTGTATGTCATTTATTATCGAGTTTCTTCTTAAACTTTAGGTTTTGGGACTGAGCAGTTTATTGAGTATTATAGTGTGTGACGCTAGTCACACTTGATTTACACTACATATAAAAGTTATAAATTAACAAAATTGTAAAACCCCCGTTACAGTGGTATCATTGCCTCTCTTTCAGGCGGTCCAGGGAGGGATGCTCAGTCCTTCGCATCGTTAGGTTAAAATTCTCTGTATACTCTGCTTTTCTGGTTTCATCTGTGTAGTCTCAGTTGCCCAGTTTTCATATCGTATATTTTTGTGGTTTGCTTAATGTGGTCTGGTCATTCCTGAAATTTCTGAGCACTTTTGGACGTATAATGTCCATTTGTCTCTAGGTTTTTACCTAGTACTATTTTATGGCTGGTATGCCATGAGGACTTTTGGGCCCAGAATTGCCCATAGTCAGTTAGGTTATTACCTAAGGCAGTATTTTGGTATCCGTAATGTGTAGAAAATTTGTGGGATATTGAGTAAGGTTAATTGTGATTTTCCAGTGATTCGGTTGGCCGGCGACCGCACTGAGAGTTATTGTGTGCCGTATTTGTGTATTTTGTTGTAAACATTTCATGGTTAGTTTCGCTGTCCAGCCTGCGTTTTCGGTGGTATGGGACACCTGTTGGCTGGGCAGTTAGGGTAGTGTTTGCCAGCCTACATTTCAGACGGTATGGGACGTCTGTAGGCTGTGCCCTGTTCAAACTCTTCTTAGATTTTCCAGTCTACATTAAGATGGTATGGGACGTCTGTAGTCTGTTTCCGTTGCATTCTATTAGTTATTGTCAGGCTACGGGGACGCCTGTAGTCGCTGACGGTTTTCTGTGTAATATGGTGTGGAGTGTAGTACCCTCCAGGTATTCTGTGGGCACGAGATAGTTTTTTGGTATATTGAATTTCAGGGTTGAATTCATGGTTTGTGCCCAGACCTGTTTTTCTGTGAAAAATTTTGTAGTGGCAAGTTTGTAATCCAGAGTTTGTTCGTTTTTTTTTATTCAGATTAAAGCTGTTAAAAACATAAATTTTGTAAGCTAGTTAAAATTTTCTTTGTAAGTAAGCAGTGAGATTAGATAGACTTTGTTATTCAGTGAATCAGAGAATGTAATCAGCATTTGGTGTTCCAGTTCTAGTCAATTTTTAAATAGTTTTCTAAGATTACTAAAGGTCCTGGTTGTAGTGTCTTCTGGGTAACTGTTACTATGTGTTGCAAATACCTTTTTACATCGCTTTAAGTAAGTTGCTGTTATTGTCTTTTCCTTTTCATCGTGTCGTGTGGTCGTGGCGTTTGGCCACTGGTTGTTTGCTGGGCTGTATTTCTAAAGGACTTGATTGCAGCTAATCCGGCCCCTTTTCTAAATTTGTCCTTTGGTGTATATAAACTCCTAGGAATTATTGTGACTGCGACGTATACTATTTGTCGACAGCGTGTTTTTGGCTATTTATTTTTGGTGTAGGGTCGACCAGTTGTCATTTGCCCTGTAATTTCCTATACTATACGGTAGTGATCAGTTTTCATGGATAAAGATATTGTGAATAATAATAAAATTTCTTTCAGATTTATACTTGGTATGATCTACAGAGTAAGTAAAAAAAAAGAAAAAGGGATAATAATATATTGTTTGTGATTTTTCCCTCTGTTGTGTGAATTGCCCCGTCAGGCTAGTTTTGATTACAGTAAATTTTTTTGCTATTTCAAATTTTATTTTATGAAGATACATGTACTCGCTCTTCCCATGCCTAGCATTCTACTGTTATATAAAACCTTTTTTTGGAGCCAACACACTCATTCATGAAAGGCCCTGTTCCATGCTAGGATTAGAGTAACAAAAGACATTGTAATGCTATTTCAGAAGCTGATAATGTAACAAAGAGGCTAAAATAATACTTATGAAATTTTAAAATGCAATAGAACTAAACTGAAATAAGATTTTGAGAAATTTTGCTTACGTAATAAGTTTAATTACTGTGATAGAATTTGTGGAGTGGAGATAAACTAATAATGTAAAGATTAAGAATTGTGTAAATGTAATAATAGACCTTAAAATAGGATTTTGAGAAGTTTGATAAAGTAATAAACAGAAATTAAAGTAATTTTGATAAGATCTGCACACAATATAAAGAAATTTCATATAATATTTGAAAATTTGAGTGGAGATAAGGAGATAAGATTGTAATGTAAACCAGGCGTGTGCCTGATTTGTTACATGTTGAAAAGATGTAATTAAAACAATTAGTGTACTTAATCTCGAATGAAATTAGTATGCACAGATACTGAGCAAACATAATTTCTAATAGTATAGAAGTAAAAAGGTAGGTGATGTACCATAAGCAAGGCATTTTAAAAGGACTTAGAGTAATTCATACAAAGTGACCGGTGCGGATGAGCAATTCACACACCGCCCCTCCCTTCTGTAAAGAAACATAGATACTGTGCGTTGTGCTGGGTGTTTTGCAGCTAACTGATGTATGTGCTGAACTTGGTGCTGTTTGCTGGTTGGCATTATCCTGGAGATGCCTTCTGGAGTTGTGTTGTTGGGACTGGATCACTGGTTAGCTACCAGATTTGATTTTGCCATGTTGTTGTGGCCGGATCTGTCCTGTCTTCGCCTGCCCAAAAATGTCTACTATATCGGCGCTCCTGCTCAGCTATTCAAGATATCATCATGCTGCATTTTATAGATCAAGTTTTCCATTTCAAGACATCGGCCAGATCTCTCAAGACATCTACGCTATTGCTTCGTTTGCAGTATGGACTTCTGCAATATGTATGGTTAATGTGTATGCTTCTTATAAGTGTGAGAACACCTTGGTATGTACAAGAAATTTGTTTTGGAAGACATAGACTCTTCCAGTTAGTGACCTGTTCGCTTCTCGAACAGTATTTTGAAAGTTTTTCGTATGCAATGTAAATTTTTCTAGCAGACGCTATAACAGTGCACTTTGAATTTAAGGTTAATCAAAGGACTTGCACTTCATAACACAATTCATGATGATAGTTAAGATTGGGCACTGTTACCTGCCTTGAAGGTCATTTTCTTCATTTTTTTGTCATCACCTTATGTTACATGTCTGTTGCTCAGTTTCTTTTACAAAAACCTCTTTTATGCAGATCTAACAATTTAGATTACAAAACTATTATAAAGCAACGTTAAATATTTTTGTTACAAGATTCTCATATTCACCTTTGGTAATTTTACCTTAAGCAGTTTTTTTTACACTTATTCTCCACACTCCACAGTTATTCAGTTTTTTTTATTCAATGGTTCAGGGCTACTTCAATTGATAATTTGTAACATAAACAAAGCAAAAATCTATAACATTTATGACAATTAAAAAAAAAAAATTGCAAATGTTAGTTATGTGTCTCATGTATTTTTAACTCTGTTTCTATGGTATAATTTGACATTTAAAGAACATTGAGTATGTAAAAAAATTTTTTTTTTTTTTGAGCCAGAAGGAGGAGGATTTGTAATGTTGAGGGCGCTGAGTTAGCTTTCGTAAACAATTGCGTATCGTAGAACTTTCTAGTCCGCTCATGCGCAGTAGTTTTCTTCCCTTTCTCTTTTCTTCCGCGCTGATCTAGTTGAGAGACCTCAGTGTGTTGGTGTCCTCTCTTCAGGATGTAACTTCTCTAAATTTTGTCTGCTTTGGGCAGACATGGAAATGTTGGGTAAGTTCATGTATCTCCATAATTAAAATTAAAAGTTAATTTTATAGTTCTTTTGCAAGGCTTCACCTTACTTATGTCTTAGTTAAATATCTATTTCTGCCGCGGCAATTCATACAAGGAATCGCGTTTCTATGTTTCATCCTTTGCTCACTTCATATACTTAATGTTCTTTAAAAGATGATGAAGTTAATCTTTCATACTCTGTTTCCAAGATAGAACGTTATTTTTATTGTTATGAAACTTATACGTATTCTACGTACGGTTGTATAACGAGTAGCGTTCATGTAAATCAAGGTCTGGGTCATTCACCTTGTGTGCGGTTGAAATGTGCATACGCTAGTTTTCTTCCATTCTAGTTGCTTCATATTTCTTTCTCTGATCGTAACAGCTTACGTAAATTTTGATTCTTTTGCATTGTCTTTCTATCCTGATTTATTCTTGTCTCGGTCAATTTACCTAAGTTATAAAGTTTTCTAAATTTAACATGTTGTAGTTCTGAATGTTCATAAGAAATTTTGTTTATTCTATACGTAAATTACAGTCCTAAGTCTATACTCAAAATACGAAAAAGTTATGCTAGTCAATGTTTTGTGAATGAATTAAGAAATGTTATAAAATTTATTGCGCTTTTCGTAATTTCATATTTTACTCTGATGTATTATTGTTGGTCACGATTATGCTACCGTAAGTCCCTGTTAACTATATTTATTTAATTTCATGCATAGTGTCATGTTATTGTATTGCAAGTTCTGGTTGTCTAATTCTGTAGCAGTCATGCGTATTCCTTAGTTGATTCATGATATTTTCTTTCGTAATATTGAGCTTCGCGTGTATGGTACAGTCCTTGCAGCAAGTTTTCTGAGTACGTTCCTTATGCCTTTTCTTATTTGAAGGAATTCTCGGATATTATCGGCGTAGCGCTGATTTCTTTGATTAAGGTAATCTAGAGGTTATCTACGCTTTGGGTATCTGTGTTTTCTGAATTTTAAGTTCGGGCTGGGTTGCGTATTCATGATCTTGTTCTTCTGCCGTTTCTTTTTTAATTAAATATTCCGTGCTGTCATGTTTGAGTATCTAAAATTTATTATAGTCCTGTATTGGTGACTGTACCTTTTTCTAGAAATTATAGTTTGACAATTTAGAAAGATTTTGCATTACCTTTGGTATTAATGCCGCTTTGGAATTCTCCTGGTTTCATGTTTTTTTTTTGTGATATTTTATCTTGATATTGATTTTCGGTTTTGCTCTTTGTTCTCCTTCTGACATCAGAGTATTTTTGGAATTACCGTGGTTTATTATTTCAGTCAGTTTAGGCCTAAATTATTGTTACGTGAAATATTAGCTGAGATCTGTATTCTGGATTAGTCATTGTTTTTCCTGTTCAGTTATATATACTTTATGCTCTAGTTTGATTTCTCTGCGAATATTAAATTAAGTTAACGAAATTTCGATTCTGTATAGTAAATTGTATTTGATCTATAGTCCAGTTTATATGTTTTATTCATTGAATATTTTGAGAGTTATTCTAGCAATGTTTGGTGAAATTTCTGAGTCATATATAACGTAGTGGTATTTCTCTTATAGATTCAAGATTTTGCGTATAGTCTAACGTCATGGTTGCTGTTATCCGAATTTTCTGGTCATTGCTTAGATGAATTATGGATTTGGTTTTTGCAAATATGTAAGTCAGATTCTCCCATAGTTAGTTATTCTGAGTTATACGTTTTTGGTTTTCATATTCTTAGTTCTGTCTTTCTTGGAAACAGATCATGATACTATTTATCTTTCTCTTGTAAAAATTTTAATATAAAACATATCACCTTGAGTAATGATTCTCTGAAATTATTCAGCTGTTCAATATTTTGAATGTACTGTTGGTTTTGTCTTGTCATCTGAAATCTAAATAAATCTCTTGTCCTAGTTATCCGATATTGTTATATTTGTTTGCTGGTTGTTTTTCCTCCCTCCTTTGTCCTCCTGTTTGAGGGGATGTTCGATCTACGTTCTCCCCTGGTAGTGGACCATAAGCCGTTTCCAGTTAGTTTTTCTAAGGATAATTAAATGATATTCATGGTAGCTGTATGTCATTTATTATCGAGTTTCTTCTTAAACTTTAGGTTTTGGGACTGAGCAGTTTATTGAGTATTATAGTGTGTGACGCTAGTCACACTTGATTTACCCTACATATAAAAGTTATAATTTAACAAAATTGTAAAACCCCGTTACAGTTCATTCCCACTTCTATTTTTCCATTCTCAGATGGAATAATACTGACTCATTTCACTTCTTAAACGAGGAAAATCCAGAAGTTTACCATAAACTGCTTTCAACGATAAAAAAGCAATTTCAGAAAACACCTTTTCACACTCCTTGTTATGATCAAGTTTCATTAGTTCGAGAAATTTTAATTTCTTTAAGTTGTAAAACCGTACTTCAATTTCAATGACTTATTTACTTACTTACTCAATGGCAATAGGCAATTCCTCAGCAAGCTAAAGGAATATTATCTATTTTATGGAACTCGAAGGTTCATTGCTGTGCTTACCTGAGCCCGCCATTCAACCTTATTCTGTGCTAACTCCATCCAATCATCCCTCGAAAATCCTACTTCCCTGAAATCTATCCTAATATTGACCTCCCACCTCCGTCTAGGTCTTTCAAGTGATCTTTTCTCTTCGGGTCTTCCAGTCAATACTTTTGAGATATGTCTCTCCTCCTCCATTCTCGCAACATGTCCAGCCCATTTCATCCTCCGTGATTTAATTACCCTTACTATGCCCGGTGACGAGTATAGGTCATGAAGCTCGTCGTTATGCAGTTTCCCAATACCCATTTTCATCTCTCATCTTTCATAGGCCCAAATATTTTCCTAAGCATAGTTTTCAATGACTACATTATCCAAAATTCCGTAATATACTTTTCTGAAGCATTTTTCAAAATCTCCTACTTTATCCAGCCGCAGTCGTTTGATCGTTTCAGGTATGTCTTCAATAGAAGATGTGTCTGAAAATATTTTCTCAAAGTCCACACCTTAAAAGCTTTTCAATTTCACTTTAGTTTGAGATTCCATTGTTCCCGTTTCCTGTTTAACTTACTGCAGCGAACCCAGCACATCACGATTACATCATCAGCGAACAAACAATAAATTTACACTTACTTGTATTTTAAACTTATCACAAGCAATACAATTTCACTTTTCGCATTCAGTCAAAACCTAATTGTCACTGAACTGACACATGCATTCGTATGCGAAACACTTTTCTCGACCAAGCGGAGGTATGAGAACTGATTGGTCATATTTTCTTAGGAATTTTATTAACAATAAATACTGGCCATGTTTCCCACCCTTTGTTAGACAGAAACAGTAGAAATCGTGACAACATGATACTGCAGCAGCCGTCAGCAGCCAGCAGCGTGCGAACAATAAGGTGATTTCTTTCCTTAGGCCTATGCTTGTACTAGGGCTATTCCGATGGGGCATAAAATGAAAACCACAGTGAAAATCAAAACTGTTTTATTGGGAACATTTAGGTACATCTTCTAGCTAGGCCTTCTTCTCTACATAGTTGCGATCCAATTGAGACATTTGTCGTAGCGTGGTACCAACTTTTCCAATACCCTCTTCATAGAAGCTTGCCGCCAGCGTATTGAGAAGGGTCTTCACGGTATTTTGAAGTGTTTTGAAGTTCTTCATTGGTATGTAAGCACCGTCCTCCCATATCATTCTTCAGCTAAGTCACGTGGCACGGGAACGAATTTATGAAATCCATTGTGACAGGGGATGAAACGTGGATTCGTTATGACAATCCAGAATCAAAAGAACAATCCAAACAATGGATACATACAAATTTCCCGAACAAACCCAAGATCTGGCAATGAACAGGTATGGGGGAAAGAAGCAGACCGACTCTTGTAGCTGATTTCAGAGCTTTGTGATACGTAAATAAATGTAAAAGATGTAAGGGAAACTTTTGTTTTCACAAGCAATGCAAATTACGTGAAACTATTTCTCAATTCAAGCAATTTAGCGGCTGTAGAACAAATTTCAATACATTCCCTGCTATCCTGTGAATGCTGCTAGGCATGCGAAGTGGCTCGTATCGGCAACTTAGATATTTCAGTCGGTCCGCTTTTTTTCCCCTGCCTGTACACAGGCACATAGCACACATCAACATACGATTTATTTATTATATTTAGAGCAAACCAATAGCTTGGGCAGGTGTTAAAATAACGTTAGGGCTTTACAACACAGCACACACCTCATAAGTATAAGTAAAACACTAGCTTTTTCAATGCGTTCACGCGCCGTTTAGGTAGGTTTCGTGGGCGTCCACAAAATCAAACAGACATGTCAATCATTTGGAGATTTTTAAAAAAATTCACGAGATACTGATTTCATCACCCTCGCAACCCTGGACGAGACGGGTGGAGCCAGCCGGCCACTTTTACACTTTTATTTTCTCACTTTTACACTGTTGCGATTATTGGGGAGGGATATGCTACCTGCGAATGAAAGTTCTAAAATCATAAAACATATTCCTTATTATTAAAATTTACTTTATAAAATAAATTCTTGTTTTCGTGTTATCACGCCACTGCTCAGCACTTAAGCCTGCCCAAATGCTATATAAAAGCAGTTCCAACCTGTGGTTCGCGGACCAAGGGGCGTCCAGAATAACGATGAAATGAATCCACAAAGAGCTCTGATAGCAAAAATTGCTGTTCTAATATAATATCAAATACTCTTTTACACTGAAGTTTTCTTAGTTTTATCAACGACATACGAGTAATACCGTTAGCCCAGCTAAGCATTGCTGCAACCCTAGCCAAGGATGGGCATACTTTAATTTCAACCAGTACCGAATTACTTTTATTACCTTTACAACATCTTTAAAAGCTATATATTATAATCTCTAAAAGGCATACAACTTACTGACACACAAATTATGTAATGAATTATAGGGAGCATTCAATAGAAAAGCAACTTTTATTAGGAGATTTTTGCTCCATAGATTCAATTTTTCTAACACTTCAAAAAATGCAAAACAAAGAAACTTCGTTGTTCACACTGTTGTTATGAATTAAAAAAAAAAAAAAACTAATGCAGTGGCGGCCGGTCATGTGGTTAGTCTGTGAAATTTGCAGATTAAGGAAACTCTAAATTATGATATACTATAGTTAATGCCCTGTAAAATATACATTTTACGACATGGAGCAAAAATATTCTGATAAAATTTGCTTGTCTATGTCCATTCTGGGTATAAACAGGTAAAATATTTCGGTGTTATTCATTAATACCCTGTACAACGTCTTCAATCCAGTAAAATGAAAAGGCGTTACCACATTTAAATTACTGAAGAGAGATGATATTTATTGCACTTGATCATATGCAATAGAAATTATACAAAGCAAATGCTCTTTATATTAAAAGAAGGTATGTGGGCACAGACCTATCGATAACAAAGGTCGCATACCACAACTGTATCTAGTTGTGCCTTATCTACTCTTATACAATTCAACGGCCCTAAATAGCGTGCTCACTCGCTCGCCCACTTCGTGAAACATCGGGTATACTCGGCGATGTTCGTCTCTCGCAATATAAACTTTCACAAAGAGTAAAAAAATTAGGAAAACCGTTTCTTTATTACATAAGTCCTAAGTGAAATGAACACAATGAACAAATATTCTAATTTTATTTTTACTTACAATTTTCATAGCTCTGAAGTGGCTCTGAACCACAAACATTTTTAATTATGTGCCAGTGTAAATTTCTAAAAAATCCTGGAGTCAATTAATAATGGCGGGCGAAGCCTCGGGCAGTATCGCGGACAATAAAAATCCAAACAAAATAACTCCTTCCCGTGAAAAATTATATAATTTCTGAAAACTACACTGAATTTATCAAATAAAATTCACATCATATTCATCTGTCAACAAACAGTTGAAAAACAATACGTATTATCAGTGTTAATAGGTCGCTTTGGAACTGCATAATCGAATCTGAGATAGTTTTCCCAGGCTACGCTTTCATATCGTGGAATTTGTCTCTAAAGCAGGAATTTTAGCTGTTTCAATAATTATTAATGGCTTAGTTTATGAATGATTCGCGTGCAAGTGTTAATAAATATAATGCTTTAATAATTATTATACTCTTAATTTTTAATTTTTGAATTAATTATCGTGGTCGAAGCCGCGGGCACCTGCTAGTGTTATACATGTCGGTTGGTAAAATTTTACAAATTTATAAACAAATAACAGTAGAATCTAACTAAGAAATATTTTGCAAGTGAAAATACATTTAATTATCGCATCAAATTACAAATCACGTAGCAACTTCCACCGACTATACTACTACGAGTTGGAATAAAAAACAGTTTCACTCACATGAGAATTGCACATTCGTAAAATGAATTGTACAAGCCAAGCCATTAACAATAAAATTTTAAACTGATGGTAATAATTTCCACAGTCATTGAATTTTCAATGGAACTTTTGGGATACTGAGTCTGTCGTAATAGGTCCATTTGCACTCCACAATTATCACTGATAGTAGCAGATGGAAAAAAAAAACATGAAACACATTTTCTATCAATATGGCATCTGCAACGAAAATTCACACCAAACACAATCCTTTCTTGGCACTTGTTTTTCTTTGGTAAAACTATCGGTTTCCTTTCCATCTCTTCTCTGGGTAATTATGTTGTTAGTTTGATGATCCTTTTCTATGGTGTCCTCCTCGTTGAGCGATTACTAAGAAGGTGAGATGTTCCGACAAAGGAATCATAGAGTATTCATAATACTAAATTTGACATATCATATGGTGTACAGTTATGTAAGTTATACAATTCCAAAGTTATGTTTACAAATTAGTAGGTGATAAATATTACAATGAAATTTCCCTAAAAGGGAAATGTAAAATTAAGATAAATTAAGAAAGAATGGTTACAATGAAATGTTTTCATCTCACTGTAGCCAATTTTCTAGTTCTAATACATTACAATACGAAATATACAAAGTACACAGGAATTTGTCTTCTCTTCCAGATATCATGTTTTCAAAGTATAAACTACTAGGACATAGTGTCGTTCATGATTTCTGTACTTAGCTCGTAGTAAATGCCTAATGATGACATTGTTTACAGCACGATATTTTATGAAACACTCTGAGAAAACTTTATAATTTTCTTTCTGGATTTACTTTCTTCCGCTGTGACCATATCGGTATAAAATCCGCTTTCATTCACGCTACTCCTGGCTACATTAGTGCAAACTTGAAATGGCTCGTCGTGTGATTTTTAGCCCTTTATTTTGAACTATCCAGAATGTGTCTGGGAACCACAAAACGACCGACCTCGGTAGCTCAGTGGTTGCAGAAGAGTGTCTCTATCTTATCTCGGGGGAACTTGGGTGGTGTGTTCTATATATACTAGTAATGATGTCACAATGTTACTGGTATGACTAAGGTTTATTTATGTCCAATAATGTCTTTAACAATTAACAACTTGAATACGTGAGTGATGAACTCAGAATGTCAGGACGGTAGAACGCTTTGTAATACTGCTGTTAATATCGGTGATTTTATGTCGTGATGACGTGCAAATTGCTGCGTGTTGATACTGTCTGTATTATTCCTTGTAACCCACAAGTACTTACGTGCGTCACTGAATTTACCTTGGTAGTAACTGTAAATAAGTTCTACCTCAATTCCTAATACAAACTGCTTTTTATATTAATTATTTACTGATACCGTGAGCAGGATCCTCCTGATCACGATAATATGACTTTTTATAAAGTATTATATACTTCACTGGCACTTTAAAGCCAAGAAGCAAGAGATGTCTCCTGCACCGACTAACTCGGCGAAGGAGTCTTGAAGAAGTGTTTTCCTATCACCTGTGTTCCAGCGTCCATCGTTCCTTCGTTTATCTCTCCCCACTTATTTCTACCACCAATAATAACTACTATTAGAGCATTTTACCATGTTTTTCAATGAGAGATGTACTCTCATTGGTTATATTCATTTGAGCGTCTACATGCTACTCTGGGTAGGAAGTATCGCTTCCCAGCTCACTCAGTTCCAGTGATTACTCGTGGATTCTCGGAACAGCTATACAGACTGCTCTTCCCAGTCAACATTCTCGGTGCCTTCTTTTCACAGTTCCTAAGTTCTATTCTGTAAGTTTTTACCACAATAAGAGAGCACTTCTCAACAATGAGTGTCTCTTATATCATGCTGTGGTTGAATAGCAGAGTGTATTTCCCTCACTGTTTTTCCTTGAATTCCGTCTGAGTATCTGCAGTTAAAATGTGAAGTTTTGCTAGCTTGAAATTTATCTTACTAAAATATTACTAGAATATTACTTATTTATTTAATTATTGAATTTATTATCATTTAATATCTATTTCTTATGACATTTAATTGTGGTACTATCAATGCTCAATCATATTTGATATACTCAATCTTATTTAATATGCTAAATAATATTTGATATATGTTCTGATTATAACCATGTTCAATCCATGATTATGATCCTATCATACTGCCCAAAATTATTATTGTGAAAAGTGTATTTTATAGCAAAATTCATTTTTAACCGGAATACTTTTTTGCTCCTGAATTATTGTTACTTTTCTTACATAACAATGCTCATGTTTACCTTTCCAGTACAGTGACCTATTTATTGCCTAGCAGAGCTCCAGGGTAATGTCATTCATTTTAACCTTCATTTGGTTCACTGACCAGTTGTGAGTTGTTGGCATTCCTTGTACCTGGTAAGGGTTTCTCAGCCTGCATGCCATACTACAATCTTATCTCGCATTCATTCATCACCCTTCGCACATTTGTAAGCTTTGTTCCGCTATGACATCATATGCTTACGTCATATTACTGGCGAGATTAATTTTTATGAATTTTACACAAAACATCACAAATTTAAACAACACATATGAAAATAAAATAACAGCAAATTTATTATTTAATATACTTAAACTAAATATAGATTCGCCAGTAGATTTATTACTGCTCGTCTTTATTATATATATTCGCCAGTAGATTTGTTACTGCTCGTCTTTATTATATATATTCGCCAGTAGATTTATTACTGCTCGTCTTTTTTATATATATTCGCCAGTAGATTTATTACTGCTCGTCTTTATTATATATATTCGCCAGTGGATATTTTACTGCTCGTCCTTGATTATATTTACACATTTGATTACACTGTAAGCTTACATCACACGTAGTATTCGCGATCATGCACTCTTACAATGTAAAACACACTTAACCCTTGTACCTGTTTATTACGAAATGACGCAAGCCTGTTGTCATACTGTTATACCCTTATTTCTTATTCTTTATAAGGCCTAACAAAAGACAAATTGTATCGCCCAATAATCTTCCCAGTTTTGATATCAGCTACTTCAAAACACACCCCATTAAATACATTGGTGACGACATACGGTCCCCTGTAAAGAAGCTCTAAGCGCGACATTCTATAGCCTAATACTAAACTTATTATTAAGAGAGTCATATAATACGTCTGTTAACTTTTTATACTCCCAGTACCTTCCTTCTTAATAGTTCGACTCAATTCTGTAAATAATTAGAGTTCTGTCTTATTTATGTTCTCTATCCTCTAGAGTAAATACATTCTGCTTTGTTTTCTAAATCCACGGCTATTTTTGAGGTTTTGTTATACTTAAAAATCTTACAAACATGGCTAATATCTGTTAAATTTGATCTCTTTATCATCTCATCATCTGACATTTTTACACTGACTTTATTGGCCTCTTCTCTCATAGATTTCGGTAACATTTCGTAAATTAAACAATATCCAGGTGAATTACGGTACACGCCCATATTACTGGTTAGCACATTAAATAGCTTATCTTTTTGAGGTTCCGTTATTGAGGTGATACTAGCTACTTTATTTCTCAAGATTTCAAGGATTTCTGATTCAGTCAACCTATCGTTATATTCCCTTCCATTTTCATTCTTGCAATGTTCCTGCTCATCCCTGCTCGTTCCGCACATATTTATTTCGCAATCGAGTCCGACATCATAAATCTCCTCTAAATAAGCGTTATTAAATTCGTCGATCTCCACATTTAGATTGCATCGAGTTAATGACCCTGTATTCGGTGCCTCGATAATATTCTCTGTGTCGCATCGACCTTCATTTTGACTACTTGCTAGGTTCTCATGACCTTTAGCGTCAAATAAAATTTCGCTTATTATTTCCCCCCTCCTCATTTTTATCCTGCCAATCAGATAGGCTTTCAATAATGAAGCATTCGTCCTGAATTGCGAGTTCATTCTTGGAACAATTAGAGCGATCATAAGCATTACTCTTAAGAAATGGAACTTCAATAACGTCATTTTCATCTTTTATTTTCAAACAATTTTCCTCGAAGCTTAGAATCCCTCGATATTCCTGCAAAGTATCACACCCCAAAATATACGGATGAGCTAAATTTTTGACTACAAGCATGTAGATTTCAGTGTGCCAAGATCCTATGCTTAAAGGTGCCATTATTTGCTTGTCTACTTTATATTTAGTTTTATTAATGGCCGTCGTACAATAAAGCCCTGGGACGTTTAATTCCTGCAGTTTAATTTTATTTTCTTTTAGCTCCAGATAAGCTTTTTCATTTATCACAGACATTGAGCTACCAGAATCCAATAAAATCTGAATTTTTAAGTTCCCAATATTAGCCTCTATTTGTGGTGGGTTTAATATTTGCTGGTTAATTTTATTCTTTACATTGTAGGACATTTCTAAGTTATGTACAGTATTTTTGAGTCTATCCTCGGAAGGCCTGGTACCATCAACAGACGTAATATGACTCGCTATTACATCTCTGTCTCGTTTAAATCTCCATTCTGTGGGCAATCATTTCGAGAATCAGTTACGTGATTTTGCGTGCGGTGAAATTCATTTGCATTAGGGTTCAGTGACTGTCGTGTTTCTGGCACGCGCCCACAATTACTCCCTTCATTATCTCTAAATCGCACATATCTTCCGTCTCTTAGCTCTCCAAATCTAGCATTCCTATCAGCATTCCCCACCTCAGTTTCTTGGAAGGCAATATGATTGACAGTTACATTTTGCGGTCTTGACCCAGTTCTGTCACCGTTATTATTATTGCGCGGACCCTGTTGACTGTAACTTCCCTTGTTATTATTGCCTAGGTCATTCCTCTCCCGTGAATAATGATTACTGTTTTGATTATTCCTTCCATTATTTCCGGGTCGATTTTCCCTATTATCATTGAAGTCTTGCCTAGGCCTTGCTGCGTTGTCAAAGTGGCTAGCATTATTTCTAGTATTTGCATAAGAATATGCCCCATTGTCACCCTGATTTAGACCTTTATTTCCTTGGTCATATCGCGCATAATTTTCCTGTCTTCCTCCACTACGATTTCCTTCTTCAAATTTGGCTAATAGGCTCAACATTTCTGCATAGGAACTTGGTTTGGCTACCGCTAATAATTTATGAATTTCGGGCCCAAAGTGCTTCATAGAAAGTTGAAGTACGTCCTGTTCAGAAAACATAGTTTGCAATGACTTCGCAATCCTGATTAACCTTAAGAAATATTCGGTTAATGTCAAATGACCTTCATCATTGTAGCTTCCCGCATATAATTCAGTACGTGCCTTCATTTGTCTACTTGGACTCCAATATTTTTCCATAAACAATTTTCGGAATTCTTGGTAACTTACTCCCTCAGCTAATACAAATTGACACCAATCCTTGCATTTACCTATAAGACCCTTTTGAACTAATATCATTTTGTATTCCTCTGGGACCCCCTTTAACTTAAAGTACGTTTCCATTTCCGATATAAATTGATGTGGATTAGACAAATTTTCGTCATTATACCGCGGTAACTCCCACTCAATCCCAAGAATGTTAGTTAATTGTACATGACTTTGACTAGCAATCGGGTGAACAACATGATTACTAAGGCTTACGTCACTTCGCATAGTATCGGAATCTTGGCTAATGCTCGGAGCTAATGGTTCCCCATTATTACGTTCATTACTTTGCAAAATATTTGCACTTGAAAAATTTATAGGTGGAGTACAAACTCCTCTGCCATCTGCCTCGATTCTCGTACAAGAAATGCCATTACTCATTTTGTCAACCTTATCAGAAAAATTATTTATTTCTTTGGTAATGCTATTTTGTACCCCTACTACTTTCTGAATTTCTTTAGTCAATTTCACTTCAATCTCCTTAACTTGTCCCTGGAATCTATTATTTAATTCTCCGATATCAGCTGAGAAAGACTGTATTAAATTATTTTCCAAGCTTTTATTCTGGTCCCTAATCTCATTTTGCAAAACACTATTATTTGTTTCTATCTTCTTATCAATAGTATCAATAGTATTGGCAAGTTTCTGCTCTACTTCCCTATCTTTGTTTACAAATTTAGCCGTAATTTCTTTCTTATTCTGATCAACTTCATTCTGTACTTTATCAATTCTGCCATCTAACCTAGCATTGTTTACAGTACTTTCCTCCCTTAATTTGTCAATCTTTTCGTCATTTTTCTTTAGATCCCCAGAAAGTTTATCTATTGATCTTTTAAGTTCATTTTTCAGTTCAGTTGAAATATGATCTATTTTCTCAGCTGTCTCACTAGCTAACTTCCTATTCTGCTCTGCATTTTCCTTGGAATTTTGATCGATTTTATTAGCTAATTCCCTGATTTGTTCTTTAGTCTCACTAGCTAACTTCCTATTCTGTTCTGCTAATTTCTCGTTTTGTTCTTTCGTTTCTTTAGAAGTCTGATCCATTTTAGCCATTAATGCCGCCATCCAAGACTGCATCCCTTGTTCTACATTTACCTGGCTTGTCATTGTATTCTCTATATTTTCCTCATCTATCTGAGCTGATGGCTCGTCACTATTTGCCCGCTCCTGACTACTTTCGTTTATCTCTAATTCCTCATGGCTACTTATAACTTCCCCCTGTTCGTTATTTTGCATTACTTCAATTTCACTACCAGTGAGCAAATCCTGGCTGTCCTGACCTACTGTGTTTTCCATTTTAGGCTTTATTATTTTCCCGTTACGTAGTTTTATCATAACCCTAACCTGACCTTATTCACTGCACTGGAATCACTGAGTAAAAAATCATGCTCTCTTACCTTTGTACATACATATATCACCAACATCACCCTGCATGCAAATACATATAAACACTCTTATCATCTAAATTACATAAACAATACCCTCTTATTAACTACAATTACAAAGATTTTCTTGTTTTCCCGCGGTCTTCTATCTTGCCATGCCCGCTCCTAAATTTCTTTGTTCCAGCTGAATTCTCCTCTTGTTTTTATCGCTCACAAAGTTAAGCTGACTTTACTTGAATAATGTTACGTTGCTGCACTAGTATGAAGCACTTACTGATTATTTGATGTACTTTATGTCTATCTTTTCTAGCCCCTTACGATGGCGTTAAGTATGACGCACTCGCTGAATATTTTGCGTAATTTACTGGTATTTTAACCTTACTGTTTACTAGTGTTACTGTTTTTTCGAAGCCCCTTAAGTTGCGGCGCCAAGTATGAAACGGCTCGTCGTGTGATTTTTAGCCCTTTATTTTGAACTATCCAGAATGTGTCTGGGAACCACAAAACGACCGACCTCGGTAGCTCAGTGGTTGCAGAAGAGTGTCTCTATCTTATCTCGGGGGAACTTGGGTGGTGTGTTCTATATATACTAGTAATGATGTCACAATGTTACTGGTATGACTAAGGTTTATTTATGTCCAATAATGTCTTTAACAATTAACAACTTGAATACGTGAGTGATGAACTCAGAATGTCAGGACGGTAGAACGCTTTGTAATACTGCTGTTAATATCGGTGATTTTATGTCGTGATGACGTGCAAATTGCTGCGTGTTGATACTGTCTGTATTATTCCTTGTAACCCACAAGTACTTACGTGCGTCACTGAATTTACCTTGGTAGTAACTGTAAATAAGTTCTACCTCAATTCCTAATACAAACTGCTTTTTATATTAATTATTTACTGATACCGTGAGCAGGATCCTCCTGATCACGATAATATGACTTTTTATAAAGTATTATATACTTCACTGGCACTTTAAAGCCAAGAAGCAAGAGATGTCTCCTGCACCGACTAACTCGGCGAAGGAGTCTTGAAGAAGTGTTTTCCTATCACCTGTGTTCCAGCGTCCATCGTTCCTTCGTTTATCTCTCCCCACTTATTTCTACCACCAATAATAACTACTATTAGAGCATTTTACCATGTTTTTCAATGAGAGATGTACTCTCATTGGTTATATTCATTTGAGCGTCTACATGCTACTCTGGGTAGGAAGTATCGCTTCCCAGCTCACTCAGTTCCAGTGATTACTCGTGGATTCTCGGAACAGCTATACAGACTGCTCTTCCCAGTCAACATTCTCGGTGCCTTCTTTTCACAGTTCCTAAGTTCTATTCTGTAAGTTTTTACCACAATAAGAGAGCACTTCTCAACAATGAGTGTCTCTTATATCATGCTGTGGTTGAATAGCAGAGTGTATTTCCCTCACTGTTTTTCCTTGAATTCCGTCTGAGTATCTGCAGTTAAAATGTGAAGTTTTGCTAGCTTGAAATTTATCTTACTAAAATATTACTAGAATATTACTTATTTATTTAATTATTGAATTTATTATCATTTAATATCTATTTCTTATGACATTTAATTGTGGTACTATCAATGCTCAATCTCATTTGATATACTCAATCTTATTTAATATGCTAAATAATATTTGATATATGTTCTGATTATAACCATGTTCAATCCATGATTATGATCCTATCAAACTGTATATGATTTTCGTAGCTAGTTTTACATTGCAACGCGCCTTTAAAACCAGATAGCAATAAAACACTCTTCCTTCGCCGTTTCGATTTTTTGGCATCTCCCAATAAACTGCATTTTAACCCTGCAGTGCTCGCACGCTATTTTAGGACATAGAAACTCGAGTGGCGTCTGAGAGACGCCGTTCGTTTTTTACGTTGTTTCTATTGTTTTATGTTGTTTTGATCGTTCATTTTGTTTATTGAGGGTTGTCATAGTTTATTTAATATTATTGAATATGTTTTGCATACATTGCTTAGTTAAAAATATGTGTATTAAGTCAATTTATTGAAAATGAGCATTTAACTAATCATATTGGACACAAATCACTGTTAGCACATTATGACTTTAATTAATTAACAATAAAACAATGTTGTTAGGCATGTAACCATTTTTAAATAATTGTAAAATATTATTGTCCTAAGACTGTGTAGGTAGGTATAACAACTTTAGAAACTTTGTCCCGCCCTACGAAATATTTAGGCCTATCACATTCACTATAATCATTATCATCATCTGCTTCTTGTTCACTGTCCATAGACTCACTTCTAGACTCCGCAATGTCTTCTTTAGGAGCACTATCGCAATCAAATTCTTTCTTCTTCTTCTAGCAACTTTGCACTAACTTCCAATCATTTGGATTAGAAAGATTATGATATTTCTTCTCCTTTCCACTCATTGTCAAGCCTAAAGATAAATAATTTCCATAATAAAATATTGGTATTTTAGGTTTATGATCACTAGTTTCTGCAAGAAATTTGTTTTAAACCAGTAACTTACCTTGTAACAGTAAAGCTCGTGCGGCGTCTCACAGACGCCATCTACATTTTTGCAACAATAACGTCACTCCACTCTTGCTAGGCGAAAACTGGAGGGTTGCCGCTTGGATATGTTATTTAAGACTAGTTGACCGAAAGGTAGATGGCAGGTCAGCACAATGGCCTCATAGGTATTCTAGATATGGTGAAATAAATCTGGTGTGGCGTCTGTCAGACGCCGCGCGAGCACTGCAGGGTTAGGCTAGGCGCATATTGGGGCGCGTTTGACACGTATGAGATGACATGATGCGAGCGGCATGGCCCGATCGCGCCAAACGCTTCTCGTTGGGGAACGCATATTGCAACGCAGTTCTCTCGCCCAGCTGATGCGTGTTAATGCTCTTTGCGCATGTCAGCTGACTGACGACTGTCAGCTGTTTGTGGTTATGGTCAATCCCATGAGATATATTTGCTATGTTGACGCCAGGGCCTTTGCAAGATCCTTCTGCGCTCTTGGCCAGTTTGACAAATCTGCGCCCTCCAATACTGGGGGTCTGAACAATTTTTTTTAAATTTCTGTAAAATTGTTTATTATTTTAATATAAAAACACTGTTATTATCAAAGAAAACCTAAACCTCAATTTGAAAATAAACTCAGTGTTGGACTTTCAAGGTACTAAAACCTGATTTTCAGACGATTGAACATCTTAAAATAGAATTAAATAATAAAATCTAGTAACAAAAGTAAATTGCATAATAGGCCTGAGGCCTACTAAAATGTTTAACACATTAATAGGTAAAAAGTATTTTTTGTCGAATAGTTGAACCACTTTCATCTCAATAATAATGTACATTTTAATTTTTATTGTTATATCTTTCCATACTGTTCATGATTTATGTTATCATACTCTGTCAATAAAAAACTTGTTAATTAAAGAACGTTGCTTGACTGCATAATACTACAGATAATTTTTAATAACCTGAAAGATTTCTTCCATTAACGTGGAATGTTCATTGCTTGATAAATTGCACCGGTCTAAAAAAAGGCTGAATTTTTCATGGTTAATTTTGAGCCTTCTTTGTACCTGCGCCCTTGGCGGGGGCACATGTCGCCAGCGCCTAGCTACGCCCCTGGTTGATGCTGTTTTATTTTACGAAATCGCGGATATTTTGCTATGGAGTGCTCTAAACAGAACATAGGCTAAGACGATCTAGAAAAAGAAAAGAAGTATTCTCCCTCACATACGTAATACCTTTGTAAAAATTTTGAATTTAGGCCTAAGTTATAGGCACACTTTCTTCCTCCTTGAATAGATTCTGTGTTTAATACGAAATAATCAAGAGGACATCTAGCTTACATGTGCTTACTGAGAAAATTCATGAGATAGGAGAGATATTAGAACAGCATCAGAATTGAGGTCTTATTGTTTCTTCATAATGCCGCTTTTTGATGTGCACAAGCACAATGCGAAGCAATATTTATCTAACAAGCACTGATATGCATGGAGTAAACAGAAGCATGACAGTGGACGGTTTGGTGTTTGTTTCTTCTTGCCGGGCAACAGAACGGTTGAAGAATGTGCTGTGGCAATCCGGGTTGGCAGGTGTGCCGATTTTTCGTATGACAATGGTTATTGGGATTTTTTCTTTGATAAATGGTCATTCGAAAGTCATAACTTACTAATAATTTAAAACTACCGATTGTTGTTATTATTATTATTTTTACTAATTTATTATTATTATTATTATTATTATTATTATTATTACTATTATTATTTCACGTTAAATGCATTGGACATAAAGATCGACCCTGATACTTTCCGTTCTAAATACTTGTTAGATTTATGAAAATGTAATAAATAAAATTTAATTGTCTCTTTAATTTCCTTTTTTTATGTGCTAGCCTTTAACACCTACGAGATGCGAGAAAGTTTGTGCAACATAATTTTGCACTATTTATTTGTTCTGCAATTACCTATAGTGGTGTAGAAAAACCTGGCAACCCTGATGACAATGAGTGCAATAGTGATAGTGATTGGTGTTCCGTGGTAGTCTGTCGAGTATAGAGAGTGGATGTTCTGTTAACAACATGAATAAATTTGGACCCATATTAATTCCCCCTACTCGTAAAATCTTTGATTTGAACCCTGATTTGTGGGTGTGTTTTTAAATTAATTTAGAAATTGCGGTACAAGAAGGAATATAAAAGGAAAGTAGAGAATCCTCAAGTTAAGCGGTTACTGATGTTGGATTCTGGGAATACGGTTCTTGGAACAGGTTAACTCGTTCATTGGTTTGTTTACCCAATTCATTTCTAAATATTTTCCCCTCAAAGCCTTGTTATTAAACATTGTGTTATTAATAATTATACTACAATTCTATTTTCTGATACATTCTGCTAGCACATATAGAACTTAGTTAAAATGATCGATTCTAAATTACATATGATTTGTTTGTGGGTGAGTCAACTAGGAAAAAATCTACAAGCACAGAGTAAAATTAGAAGGATTGTAGGATATGAAATGTGTTATAAAGGTTAAAATAGTAGACATTAATTATAAAATGGTTCAATAAGTATATTTACTTAGCGTCTTTCAAGGTCAGCTCCTTTGCGATGTCCGTCCAAATTCTTGTTTTCAATATAGCTTTCATGTAATTTGGACTGTTTGTGTCGTACAGCTCTGGGTGTTTCCTTACCGCCTCTGTCAGCTTTTACTCGACCAACATCGTAAATAAAAAAAAGTTTTTGTTCATGGAATAAAGGAAAAATGCACAACCGGACACCAAAACCTTTGAGTGACAGTCAGAGAACAAAAGGCAAGTGTGACGTGTGGCGCGAGAAACTGTGGCTCTGCTACTGTGCCACATGTCTGTAGTATCACACGATTCGCGCTGAGTAGCGACGCGTTGTCAATTTGCGCTAACCCATTCATTTTAAGTATGTTACAAAAACTCGCACTGTGCCACGTCGCGTGACACGCGTCAATCGCGCCCCAATATGCGCCTAGCCTTAAAGACAACGATATCCGTGAAACTATGTACAAAAAATTTGAATGACACTGTGTTATTGCACCCTTCCTTCTTTGTTACAATTGAATATGAAATTGTTATCCAATTGCATCCAGGGCCGTGAACGAGGACACGATGGATAGGATTTTCTGTTATTTCTTTAAACTTGAACATATCAAATCGGTTTTAAATTTATACGAAAAATGTCAGTAAATAAGACATTATAAAGGAATAACAGACATTTGGCCCCGTTATAGCTTCTCAGTTTTAAACAAAAGAAACGATTCACCAAAGACAAATCAATGAGTGGTTGAAAACATATTCATTCTGTAATATATAATTTCGAAATTAATATGGTATGTGAAGGTTATAATTTCAAATGCCGTGAATGCCTTTGGTCCTATTGAACTTAATGCAATAGAGGTTAATATTTTTAAGATCTAGGCCTATACATTATAATCTATAGCAAATATCGAAGGTAGGCCGTGAATTTTTATGAATGTTACACATGCTTTAATCCACTCCTAGTAATTTAGAACGATTCATCCTGTATTAGTTAGGCCCCGGGAATCAAACTGGCACTCAGCCAGCTGATTCTGCCCAACCCTGCGGACGAATCATTACTCGAAGGTAGGCCGTGAATTTTTATGAATATTACACACCCTTTCATCCACTCCTAATAATTTAGAAAGATTCGTCCTGTATTAGTTAGGCCTCGGGAATCGAACTGGCACTCAGCCAGCTGATTCTGCCCAACACTGAGGACGAATCATTACTCGAAGGTAGGCAGTGAATTTAGATGGATATTACACACTCTTTCATCCACTCCTAATAATTTAGAAACATTCGTCCTGTATTAGTTAGGCCCCGCGAATCGAAATTGCTTTCAGCCAGCTGATTCTGCCCAACCCTGCGGACGAATCATAACTCGAAGGTAGGCCGTGAATATTTTATGAATATTAAACACTCTTTCATCCACTCCTAATAATTTAGAAAGATTCGTCCTGTATTAGTTAGGCCCCGGGAATCGAACTGGCACTCAGCCAGCTGACTCTGCCCAACCCTGCAGACGGAATCATAACTCGAAGGTAGACCGTGAATTTTTATGAATATTTCACACTCTTTCCTTCACCTCCTAATAATTTAGAAAGATTCGTCCTGTATTAGTTAGGCCCCGGGAAACGAACTGGCACCTATCCAGCTGATATTGCCCAACCCTGCGGACAAATCATTACTCGAAGGTAGGCTGTGAATTTTTATGAATATTACACACTCTTTCATCCACTTCTAATAATTGAGAAAGATTCGTCCTGTATTAGTTAGGCCCCGGGAATCGAACTGGCACTCAGCCAGCCGATTCTGCCCAACCCTGCGGACGAATCATTACTCGATGGTAGGCCGTGAATTTTTATGAATATTTCACACTTCTTAAATCACTCGTAATAATTTAGGAGATTTGTCCTCTATTAGTTAGGCCCCGGGAATCGAACTGGCTCTCAGCCAGCTGATTCTGCCCAACCCTGTGGACGAATTATAACTCGAAGGTACGCCGCTAATTTTTATGAATGTTACACATTTCTTAATCCTCTCCTGGGAATTTATCCCATTGTATCCAGGTCCGTGAACGAAGACACGAAGGATAGGATTTTCGGTTGTTCCTTTAAACTTTAGTACTATCTAGTCGGTTTTGAATTTATAA
The DNA here is from genome assembly GCA_964059195.1 of Ectobius pallidus. Lineage (NCBI taxonomy): Eukaryota > Metazoa > Arthropoda > Insecta > Blattodea > Ectobiidae > Ectobius > Ectobius pallidus. Next base: position 192,180,477 of record CAXKWD010000002.1, read on the forward strand.
GAAATTGTCACTAAATAAGACATAAATAGTAGGCTATATTGCGTTAGAAGTGCCGTAAGCGGTGCATACGGATCGAGGAAAGAGTTTGAAAGAACGATGCGCTCTCGCCAATTTTTTCAATTTCCGAGATCCGTTATGTGCTGTCGGCACGAGTATTGCATGCTATTTTTTGCACGATGATTATTTATATCAATTTAATTATATTAATTGATATATTAGTTGAAAATGTTATGTATTTACATTATTGAAGATAGATGTTTATTTAGAAAGTGATTCGCATGTGTTGGTTGTTATGGGAACTGAAGTCGCCACAAACTAGGGGGCCTTGGTTCCGTTCTTCCATAAAGGCTTGTATTATGATGATTTTACTTACGGCACTTGCGCTTTTTGTAGTCTTTACCGCACGGAGATTTCTTTTGATTTCATAGCAACCAGACTTCGTGCGGGAATTTCAAGTTACGATCCACGGCAACAATATTCGTAAGTATCACTAATTAGTTACGTCGTGCAAAAGAGAATAACCGACTTTTGGCCCCCTTATCGCTTCTCAGTTTTGAAGAAAGAAACGATTCACCAAAGGCAAATCCGTGACTAGTTGAAACATCTTCTTTCTGTAAGGTATATTTCATTTACGACACCGAATGTATTTAAATAAATTTCGATATTAATTTTGCATGTGAATGTTATTAATTTGAAATGCAGTGAATGCCTTTTGTCTTATTGAGCTTAATGCAATAAATGTTAATATTTTTATGGCCTAAACATTATAATCTCTAAATGGAATACAACTTACTGACTCTCAAATTATCTAACGAGTATACAATGTCATCAATAAATTGGAAATGAAAACGCGTTACCAAAATGAAATGATTGATGAAGAATGATATTCATCGCAAATGATCATATGCAGTAGACGTTATACAAACCAAATTATCTTTATTGCAAAAATATATAGGTGGGCATAGACCTATGGATTACAAACTTCACATATTACACAGAAATCTGTCTTCAGTGACAGATATCTTGTTTACAAAGTATAAACTACTGAGATGTAGTGTCATTCATGATTTCTGTACTTAGATAGTAGTAAATGCCTAATTATGCTATTGTTTACAGCACGATATTTTCTAAAGGACTTTGAGAAAACATTATAATTTCCTTCCTTGATTTACTTTCTTCCAATGTGACCATATCGGAATAAAATACGCTTTCATTCACGCTACTCCGGGCTACATTAGTGCAAACTAATATAATTTTCGTCTCGGGTCTCCCAGTTAATAACTCCCCTACAATGTCGTAACAATGGGAGTGGAAGTTCGGAAGCTAGTTTTACACTTTGCCTTTGAAGCCAGGAAACAATAAAACACCCCTCTTTTGCCGTTTCGATTTGTTGGCATTTCCAAATAAACTGAATTTTTATGACTACGATATCCGTGAAACTATGTAGAAAATCTTGAATGACACTGTGTTATTGCACCCTTCCTTCTTTGTTACAATTGAATATGAAATTGTTATCCAATTGCATCCAGGGCCGTGAACGAGGACACGAAGGATAGGATTTTCTGTTATTCCTTTAAACTTTAGCATATTAAATCGCTTTTAAATCATTACGAAAAATGTCAGTAAAAATACATTATAAAGGAATAACAGACTTTTGGCCCCGTTATCGCTTCTCAGTTTTAAACAAAAGAAACGATTCACCGAAGGCAAATCACTGGGTGGTTGAAAACATATTCATTCTGTAATATATAATTTATTTGCGACACAGATTGTATTTAAAAAAAATTCGAAATTAATATGGTATGTGAATGTTATAATTTCAAATGCAGTGAATGCCTTTGGTCCTATTGTGCTTAATGCATTATAATATGTTTATATATTTAAGATCTAGGCGTATACATTATAATCTATAGCAAATATCGAAGGTAGGCCGTGAATTTTTATGAATGTTACACATGCTTTAATCCACTCCTAGTAATTTAGAACGATTCATCCTGTATTGGTTAGGCCCCGGGAATCGAACTGGCACTAAGCCAGCTGATTCTGCCCAACCCTGCGGAAGAATCATTACTCGAAGGTAGGCCGTGAATTTTTATGAATATTACACACTCTTTCATCCACTCTTAATAATTTAGAAAGATTCGTCCTGTAATAGTTAGGCCCCGGGAATCGAACTGGCACTCTGCCAGCTGATTCTGCCAAGCCCTGTGGACGGAATCATAACTCGAATGTAGACCGTGAATTTTTATGAAGATTTTATGCAGATTTCTTGATCCAATCCTATTAATTTAGAAAGATTCGCCCTGTATTAGTTAGGCCACGGGAATCGAACTGGCTCTCAGCCAGCTGATTCTCCCAACCCTGTGGACGGAATCATAACTCGAAGGTAGACCGTGAATTTTTATGAAAATTGCAGATTTCTTGATCCAATCCTATTAATTTAGAAAGATTCACCCTGTATTAGTTAGGCCACGGGAATCGAACTGGCTCTCAGCCAGCTGACTCTGCCCAACCCTGCAGACGGAATCATAACTCGAAGGTAGCCCGTGAATGTTTATGAAAATTGCAGATTTCTTGATCCAATCCTATTAATTTAGAAACATTCGCCCTGTATTAGTTAGGCCACGGGAATCGAACTGGCTCTCAGCCAGCTGACTCTGCCCAACCCTGCAGACGGAATCATAACTCGAAGGTAGACCGTGAATTTTTATGAACATTATAGATTTCTTGATCCAATCCTATTAATTTAGAAAGATTCGCCCTGTATTAGTTAGACCCCGGGAATCGAACTGGCACTCAGCCTGCTGATTCTGCCCAACCCTGCGGACGAATCATTACTCGAAGGTAGGCAGTGAATTTAGATGAATATTACACACTCTTTCATCCACTCCTAATAATTTTGAAAGATTCGTCCTGTATTAGTTAGGCCCCGGGAATCGAACTTCCACTCAGCCAGCTGATTCTGCCCAACCCCTCGGACGAATCATTACTCGAAGGTAGGCCGTGAATTTTTATGAATATTACACACTCTTTCATCCACTCTTAATAATTTAGAAAGATTCGCCCTGTATTAGTTAGGCCACGGGAATCGAACTGGCTCTCAGCCAGCTGATTCTGCCCAACCCTGCGGACGGAATCATAACTTGATGGTATGCCGTGAATTTTTATGAAAATTGCAGATTCCTTGAACCAATCCTATTAATTTATAAAGATTCGCCCTGTATTAGTTAGGCCACGGGAATGGAACTGGCTCTCAGCCAGCTGACTCTTCCCAACCCTGCAGACGGAATCATAACTCGAAGGTACGCCGTTAATTTTTATGAATGTTACACATTTCTTAATCCTCTTCTGGGAATTTATCCTATTGTATCCAGGTCCGTGAACGAGGACACGAAGGATAGGATTTTCGGTTGTTCCTTTAAACTTTAGAACTATCTAGTCGGTTTTGAATTTATAAAAAATTGTCACTAAATAAGACATAAATAGTAGGCTATATTGCGTTAGAAGTGCCGTAAGCGGTGCATACGGATCGAGGAAAGAGTTTGAAAGAACGATGCGCTAACGCCAATTTTTTTCAATTTCCGATATCCGTTATGTGCTTTCGGCACGAGTATTGCATGCTATTTTTTGCACGATGATTATTTATATCAATTTAATTATATTAATTGATATATTAGTTGAAAATGTTATGTATTTACATTATTGAAGATAGATGTTTATTTAGAAAGTGATTCGCATGTGTTGGTTGTTATGGGGACTGAAGTCGCTACAAACTAGGGGGCCTTGGTTCCGTTCTTCCATAAAGGCTTGTATTATGATGATTTTACTTACGGCACTTGCGCTTTTTGTAGTCTTTACCGCACGGAGATTTCTTTTGATTTCATAGCAACCAGACTTCGTGCGGGAATTTCAAGTTACGATCCACGGCAACAATATTCGTAAGTATCACTAATTAGTTACGTCGTGCAAAAGAGAATAACCGACTTTTGGCTCCCTTATCGCTTCTCAGTTTTAAAGAAAGAAACGATTCACCAAAGGCAAATCCCTGACTAGTTGAAACATTTTCTTTCTGTAAGGTATATTTCATTTACGACACCGAATGTATTTAAATAAATTTCGATATTAATTTTGCATGTGAATGTTATTAATTTGAAATGCAGTGAATGCCTTTTGTCTTATTGAGCTTAATGCAATAAATGTTAATATTTTTATGGCCTAAACATTATAATCTCTAAATGGAATACAACTTACTGACTCTCAAATTATCTAACGAGTATACAATGTCATCAATAAATTGGAAATGAAAACGCGTTACCAAAATGAAATGATTGATGAAGGATGATATTCATCGCAAATGATCATATGCAGTAGACGTTATACAAACCAAATTATCTTTATTGCAAAAATATATAGGTGGGCATAGACCTATGGATTACAAACTTCACATATTACACAGAAATCTGTCTTCAGTGACAGATATCTTGTTTATAAAGTATAAACTACTGAGATGTAGTGTCATTCATGATTTCTGTACTTAGATAGTAGTAAATGCCTAATTATGCTATTGTTTACAGCACGATATTTTCTAAAGGACTTTGAGAAAACATTATAATTTCCTTCCTTGATTTACTTTCTTCCAGTGTGACCATATCGGAATAAAATACGCTTTCATTCACGCTACTCCGGGCTACATTAGTGCAAACTAATATAATTTTCGTCTCTGGTCTCCCAGTTAATAACTCCCCTACAATGGCGTAACAATGGGAGTGGAAGTTCGGAAGCTAGTTTTACACTGCAACGCGCCTTTGAAGCCAGGAAACAATAAAACACCCCCCTTTTGCCGTTTCGATTTGTTGCCATTTCCAAATAAACTGAATTTTTATGACTACGATATCCGTGAAACTATGTAGAAAATCTTGAATGACACTGTGTTATTGCACCCTTCCTTCTTTGTTACAATTGAATATGAAATTGTTATCCAATTGCATCCAGGGCCGTGAACGAGGACACGAAGGATAGGATTTTCTGTTATTCCTTTAAACTTTAGCATATTAAATCGGTTTTAAATCATTACGAAAAATGTCAGTAAAAAGACATTATAAAGGAATAACAGACTTTTGGCCCCGTTATCGCTTCTCAGTTTTAAACAAAAGAAACGATTCACCGAAGGCAAATCACTGGGTGGCTGAAAACATATTCATTCTGTAATATATAATTTATTTGCGACACAGATTGTATTTAAAAAAAAATCGAAATTAATATGGTATGTGAATGTTATAATGTCAAATGCAGTGAATGCCTTTGGTCCTATTGTGCTTAATGCAATAAATGTTAATATCTTTAAGTTCTAGGCCTATACATTATAATCTATAGCAAATATCGAAGGTAGGCCGTGAATTTTTATGAATATTACACACTCTTTCATCCACTCTTAATAATTTAGAAAGATTCGTCCTGTAATAGTTAGGCCCCGGGAATCGAACTGGCACTCTGCCAGCTGATTCTGCCAAGCCCTGTGGACGGAATCATAACTCGAATGTAGACCGTGAATTTTTATGAAGATTTTATGCAGATTTCTTGATCCAATCCTATTAATTTAGAAAGATTCGCCCTGTATTAGTTAGGCCACGGGAATCGAACTGGCTCTCAGCCAGCTGATTCTGCCCAACCCTGTGGACGGAATCATAACTCGAAGGTAGACCGTGAATTTTTATGAAAATTGCAGATTTCTTGATCCAATCCTATTAATTTAGAAAGATTCACCCTGTATTAGTTAGGCCACGGGAATCGAACTGGCTCTCAGCCAGCTGACTCTGCCCAACCCTGCAGACGGAATCATAACTCGAAGGTAGCCCGTGAATGTTTATGAAAATTGCAGATTTCTTGATCCAATCCTATTAATTTAGAAAGATTCGCCCTGTATTAGTTAGGCCACGGGAATCGAACTGGCTCTCAGCCAGCTGACTCTGCCCAACCCTGCAGACGGAATCATAACTCGAAGGTAGACCGTGAATTTTTATGAACATTATAGATTTCTTGATCCAATCCTATTAATTTAGAAAGATTCGCCCTGTATTAGTTAGGCCCCGGGAATCGAACTGGCACTCAGCCTGCTGATTCTGCCCAACCCTGCGGACGAATCATTACTCGAAGGTAGGCAGTGAATTTAGATGAATATTACACACTCTTTCATCCACTCCTAATAATTTTGAAAGATTCGTCCTGTATTAGTTAGGCCCCGGGAATCGAACTTCCACTCAGCCAGCTGATTCTGCCCAACCCCTCGGACGAATCATTACTCGAAGGTAGGCCGTGAATTTTTATGAATATTACACACTCTTTCATCCACTCTTAATAATTTAGAAAGATTCGCCCTGTATTAGTTAGGCCACGGGAATCGAACTGGCTCTCAGCCAGCTGATTCTGCCCAACCCTGCGGACGGAATCATAACTCGAAGGTACGCCGTTAATTTTTATGAATGTTACACATTTCTTAATCCTCTTCTGGGAATTTATCCCATTGTATCCAGGTCCGTGAACGAGGACACGAAGGATAGGATTTTCGGTTGTTCCTTTAAACTTTAGAACTATCTAGTCGGTTTTGAATTTATAAAAAATTGTCACTAAATAAGACATAAATAGTAGGCTATATTGCGTTAGAAGTGCCGTAAGCGGTGCATACGGATCGAGGAAAGAGTTTGAAAGAACGATGCGCTAACGCCAATTTTTTTCAATTTCCGATATCCGTTATGTGCTTTCGGCACGAGTATTGCATGCTATTTTTTGCACGATGATTATTTATATCAATTTAATTATATTAATTGATATATTAGTTGAAAATGTTATGTATTTACATTATTGAAGATAGATGTTTATTTAGAAAGTGATTCGCATGTGTTGGTTGTTATGGGGACTGAAGTCGCTACAAACTAGGGGGCCTTGGTTCCGTTCTTCCATAAAGGCTTGTATTATGATGATTTTACTTACGGCACTTGCGCTTTTTGTAGTCTTTACCGCACGGAGATTTCTTTTGATTTCATAGCAACCAGACTTCGTGCGGGAATTTCAAGTTACGATCCACGGCAACAATATTCGTAAGTATCACTAATTAGTTACGTCGTGCAAAAGAGAATAACCGACTTTTGGCTCCCTTATCGCTTCTCAGTTTTAAAGAAAGAAACGATTCACCAAAGGCAAATCCCTGACTAGTTGAAACATTTTCTTTCTGTAAGGTATATTTCATTTACGACACCGAATGTATTTAAATAAATTTCGATATTAATTTTGCATGTGAATGTTATTAATTTGAAATGCAGTGAATGCCTTTTGTCTTATTGAGCTTAATGCAATAAATGTTAATATTTTTATGGCCTAAACATTATAATCTCTAAATGGAATACAACTTACTGACTCTCAAATTATCTAACGAGTATACAATGTCATCAATAAATTGGAAATGAAAACGCGTTACCAAAATGAAATGATTGATGAAGGATGATATTCATCGCAAATGATCATATGCAGTAGACGTTATACAAACCAAATTATCTTTATTGCAAAAATATATAGGTGGGCATAGACCTATGGATTACAAACTTCACATATTACACAGAAATCTGTCTTCAGTGACAGATATCTTGTTTATAAAGTATAAACTACTGAGATGTAGTGTCATTCATGATTTCTGTACTTAGATAGTAGTAAATGCCTAATTATGCTATTGTTTACAGCACGATATTTTCTAAAGGACTTTGAGAAAACATTATAATTTCCTTCCTTGATTTACTTTCTTCCAGTGTGACCATATCGGAATAAAATACGCTTTCATTCACGCTACTCCGGGCTACATTAGTGCAAACTAATATAATTTTCGTCTCTGGTCTCCCAGTTAATAACTCCCCTACAATGGCGTAACAATGGGAGTGGAAGTTCGGAAGCTAGTTTTACACTGCAATGCGCCTTTGAAGCCAGGAAACAATAAAACACCCCCCTTTTGCCGTTTCGATTTGTTGCCATTTCCAAATAAACTGAATTTTTATGACTACGATATCCGTGAAACTATGTAGAAAATCTTGAATGACACTGTGTTATTGCACCCTTCCTTCTTTGTTACAATTGAATATGAAATTGTTATCCAATTGCATCCAGGGCCGTGAACGAGGACACGAAGGATAGGATTTTCTGTTATTCCTTTAAACTTTAGCATATTAAATCGGTTTTAAATCATTACGAAAAATGTCAGTAAAAAGACATTATAAAGGAATAACAGACTTTTGGCCCCGTTATCGCTTCTCAGTTTTAAACAAAAGAAACGATTCACCGAAGGCAAATCACTGGGTGGCTGAAAACATATTCATTCTGTAATATATAATTTATTTGCGACACAGATTGTATTTAAAAAAAAATCGAAATTAATATGGTATGTGAATGTTATAATTTCAAATGCAGTGAATGCCTTTGGTCCTATTGTGCTTAATGTAATAAATGTTAATATCTTTAAGATCTAGGCCTATACATTATAATCTATAGCAAATATCGAAGGTAGGCCGTGAATTTTTATGAATATTACACACTCTTTCATCCACTCTTAATAATTTAGAAAGATTCGTCCTGTAATAGTTAGGCCCCGGGAATCGAACTGGCACTCTGCCAGCTGATTCTGCCAAGGCCTGCGGAAAGAATCATAACTCGAAGGTAGACCGTGAATTTTTATTATGATTTTATGCAGATTTCTTGATCCAATCCTATTAATTTAGAAAGATTCGCCCTGTATTAGTTAGGCCACGGGAATGGAACTGGCTCTCAGCCAGCTGATTCTGCCCAACCCTGCGGACGGAATCATAACTCGAAGATAGACCGTGAATTTTCATGAATATTGCAGATGTCTTGATCTAATCCTATTAATTTAGAAAGATTCGCCCTGTATTACTCTAGGCCACGGGAATCGAACTGGCTCTCAGCCAGCTGATTCTGCCCAACCCTGCGGACGGAATCATAACTCGAAGGTAGACCATGAATTTTTATGAAAATTACAGATTTCTTGATACAATCCTATTAATTTAGAAAGATTCGCCCTGTATTAGTTAGGCCACGGGAATCGAACTAGCTCTCAGCCAGCTGATTCTGCCCAACCCTGTGGACGGAAACATAACTCGAAGGTAGACCGTGAATTTTTATGAAAATTGCAGATTTCTTGATCCAATCCTATTAATTTAGAAAGATTCGCCCTGTATTAGTTAGGCCACGGGAATCGAACTGGCTCTCAGCCAGCTGACTCTGCCCAACCCTGCAGACGGAATCATAACTCGAAGGTAGCCCGTGAATGTTTATGAAAATTGCAGATTTCTTGATAAAATCCTATTAATTTAGAAAGATTCGCCCTGTATTAGTTAGGCCACGGGAATCGAACTGGCTCTCAGCTAGATGATACTTCCCAACCCTGTGGACGGAATCATAACTCGAAGGTAGACCGTGATTTTTTATGAAAATTGCAGATTTCTTTATCCAATCCTATTCATTTAGAAAGATTCGCTCTGTATTAGTTAGGCCACGGGAATCGAACTGGCTCTCAGCCAGCTGATTCTGCCCAACCCTGCAGACGGAATCACAACTCGAAGTAGACCGTGAATTTTCATGAATATTGCAGATGTCTTGATCCAATCCTTTTAATTTAGAAAGATTCGCCCTGTATCAGTTAGGCCACGGGAATCGAACTGGCTCTCAGCCAGCTGATTCTGCCCAACCCTGCGGACGGAATCATAACTCGAAGGTAGACCGTGAACATTTATGAAAATTGCAGATTTCTTTATCCAATCCTATTAATTTAGAAAGATTCGCCCTGTATTAGTTAGGCCACGGGAATCGAACTGGCTCTCAGCCAGCTGATTCTGCCCAACCCTGCGGACGGGATCATAACTCGAAGGTAGACCGTGAATTTTTATGAAAATTGCAGATTTCTTTATCCAATCCTATTAATTTAGAAAGATTCGCCCTGTATTAGTTAGGCCACGGGAATCGAACTGGCTCTCAGCCAGCTAATTCTGCCCAACCCTGCGGACGGAATCATAACTCGAAGCTATACCGTGAATTTTCATGAATATTGCAGATTTCTTGATCCAATCCTATTAATTTAGAAAGATTCGTCCTGTATTAGTTAGGCCACGGGAATCGAACTGGCTCTCAGCCAGTTGATTCTGCCCAACCCTGCAGACGAAATCATAACTCGATGGTAGACCGTGAATTGTTATGAAAATTGCAGATTGCATGATCCAATCCTTTTAATTTAGAAAGATTCGCCCTGTATTAGTTAGGCCACGGGAATCGAACTGGCTCTCAGCCAGCTGACTCTGCCCAATCCTGCAGACGGAATCATAACTCGAAGGTAGACCGTGAATTTTTATGAACATTGCAGATTTCTTGATCCAATCCTATTAATTTAGAAAGATTCGCCCTGTATTAGTTAGGCCCCGGGAATCGAACTGGCACTCAGCCAGCTGATTCTGCCCAACACTGCGGACGAATCATTACTCGAAGGTAGGCATTGAATTTAGATGAATATTACACACTCTTTCATCCACTCCTAATAATTTTGAAAGATTCGTCCTGTATTAGTTAGGCCCCGCGAATCGAAATTGCTTTCAGCCAGCTGATTCTGCCCAACCCTGCGGACGAATCATAACTCGAAGGTAGGCCGTGAATTTTTATGAATATTACACACTCTTTCATCCACTTCTAATAATTTAGAAAGATTCGTCCTGTATTAGTTAGGCCCCGGGAATCGAAATGGCACTCAGCCAGCTGATTCTGCCCAACCCCTCGGACTAATCATTACTCGAAGGTAGGCCGTGAATTTTTATGAATATTATACACTCTTTCATCCACTCCTAATAATTTAGAAAGATTCGTCCTGTATTAGTTAGGCCCCGGGAATCGAACTGGCACTCAGCCAGCTGATTCTGCCAAACCCTGCGGACGGAATCATAACTCGAACGTAGGCCGTGAACTTTTATGAAAATTTCAAACTTCTTAAATCACTCGTAATAATTTAGGAGATTTGTCCTCTATTAGTTAGGCCCCGGGAATCGAACTGGCTCTCAGCCAGCTGATTCTGCCCAACCCTGTGGACGAATCATAACTCGAAGGTACGCCGCTAATTTTTATGAATGTTACACATTTCTTAATCCTCTCCTGGGAATTTATCCCATTGTATCCAGGTCCGTGAACGAGGACACGAAGGATAGGATTTTCGGTTGTTCCTTTAAACTTTAGTACTATGTAGTCGGTTTTGAATTTATAAAAAATTGTCACTAAATAAGACATAATTAGTAGGCTATATTGCGTTAGAAGTGCCGTAAGCGGTGCATACGGATCGAGGAAAGAGTTTGAGAGAACGATGCGCTCTCGCCAATTTTTTTCAATTTCCGAGATCCGTTATGTGCTTTCGGCACGAGTATTGCATGCTATTTTTTGCACGATGATTATTTATATCAATTTAATTATATTAATTGATATATTAGTTGAAAATGTTATGTATTTACATTATTGAAGATAGATGTTTATTTAGAAAGTGATTCGCATGTGTTGGTTGTTATGGGGACTGAATATTTGTTCTGTTCAAGTCTCCACAAACTAGGGGGCCTTGGTTCCGTTCTTCCATAAAGGCTTGTATTATGATGATTTTACTTACGGCACTTGCGCTTTTTGTAGTCTTTGCCGCACGGAGATTTCTTTTGATTTCATAGCAACCAGACTTCGTGCGGGAATTTCAAGTGACGATCCACGGCAACAATATTCGTAAGTATCACTAATTAGTTATGTCGTGCAAAAGAGAATAACCGACTTTTGGCCCCCTTATCGCTTCTCAGTTTTAAAGAAAGAAACGATTCACCAAAGGCAAATCCTGACTAGTTGAAACATCTTCTTTCTGTAAGGTGTATTTCATTTACGACACCGAATGTATTTAAATAAATTTCGATATTAATTTTGCATGTGAATGTTATTAATTTGAAATGCAGTGAATGCCTTTTGTCTTATTGAGCTTAATGCAATAAATGTTAATATTTTTATGGCCTAAACATTATAATCTCTAAATGGAATACAACTTACTGACTCTCAAATTATCTAACGAGTATACAATGTCATCAATAAATTGGAAATGAAAACGCGTTACCTAAATGAAATGATAGATAAAGGATGATATTCATCGCAAATGATCATATGCAGTAGACGTTATACAAACCAAATTATCTTTATTGCAAAAATATATAGGTGGGCATAGACCTATGGATTACAAACTTCACATATTACACAGTAATCTGTCTTCAGTGACAGATATCTTGTTTACAAAGTATAAACTACTGAGATGTAGTGTCATTCATGATTTCTGTACTTAGATAGTATTAAATGCCTAATTATGCTATTGATTACAGCACGATATTTTCTAAAGGACTTTGAGAAAACATTATAATTTCCTTCCTTGATTTACTTTCTTCCAATGTGACCATATCGGAATAAAATACGCTTTCATTCACGCTACTCCGGGCTACATTAGTGCAAACTAATATAATTTTCGTCTCGGGTCTCCCAGTTAATAACTCCCCTACAATGTCGTAACAATGGGAGTGGAAGTTCGGAAGCTAGTTTTACACTTTGCCTTTGAAGCCAGGAAACAATAAAACACCCCTCTTTTGCCGTTTCGATTTGTTGGTATTTCCAAATAAACTGCATTTTTATGACTACGATATCCGTGAAACTATGTAGAAAATCTTGAATGACACTGTGTTATTGCACCCTTCCTTCTTTGTTACAATTGAATATGAAATTGTTATCCAATTGCATCCAGGGCCGTGAACGAGGACATGAAGGATAGGATTTTCTGTTATTCCTTTAAACTTTAGCATATTAAATCGGTTTTAAATCATTACGAAAAATGTCAGTAAAAAGACATTATAAAGGAATAACAGACTTTTCGCCCCGTTATCGCTTCTCAGTTTTAAACAAAAGAAACCATTCACCGAAGGCAAATCACTGGGTGGTTGAAAACGAATTCATTCTGTAATATATAATTTATTTGCGACACAGATTGTATTTAAAAAAAAATTCGAAATTAATATGGTATGTGAATGTTATAATTTCAAATGCAGTGAATGCCTTTGGTCCTATTGTGCTTAATGCAATAAATGTTAATATCTTTAAGATCTAGGCCTATACATTATAATCTATAGCAAATATCGAAGGTAGGCCGTGAATTTTTATGAATGTTACACATGCTTTAATCCACTCCTAGTAATTTAGAACGATTCATCCTGTATTAGTTAGGCCCCGGGAATCGAACTAGCACTGAGCCAGCTGATTCTGCCCAACCCTGCGGACGAATCATTACTCGAAGGTAGGCCGTGAATTTTTATGAATATTACACACTCTTTCGTCCACTCTTAATAATTTAGAAAGATTCGTCCTGTATTAGTTAGGCCCCGGGAATCGAACTGGCACTCTGCCAGCTGATTCTGCCAAGCCCTGCGGACGGAATCATAACTCGAAGGTAGACCGTGAATTTTTATGAAGATTTTATGCAGATTTCTTGATCCAATCCTATTAATTTAGAAAGATTCGCCCTGTATTAGTTAGGCCACGGGAATCGAACTGGCTCTCAGCCAGCTGATTCTGCCCAAACCTGCGGACGGAATCATAACTCGAAGGTAGACCGTGATTTTTTATGAAAATTGCAGATTACTTGATCCAATCCTATTAATTTAGAAAGATTCGCCCTGTATTAGTTAGGCCACGGGAATCGAACTGGCTCTCAGCCAGTTGATTCAGCCCAACCCTGCGGACGGAATCATAACTCGAAGATAGACCGTGAAAGTTGTGAAAATTGCAGATTTCTTGATCCAATCCTATTAATTTAGAAAGATTCGCCCTGTATTAGTTAGGCCACGGGAATAGAACTGGCTCTCAGCCAGCTGATTCTGCCCAACCCTGCGGACGGAATCATAACTCGAAGCTATACCGTGAATTTTCATGAATTTTGCAGATGTCTTGATCCAATCCTATTAATTTAGAAAGATTCGCCCTGTATTAGTTAGGCCACGGGAATCGAACTGGCTCTCAGCCAGTTGATTCTGCCCAACCCTTCGGACGGAATCATAACTCGAAGCTAGACCGTGAATTTTCATGAATATTGCAGATGTCTTGATCCAATCCTATTAATTTAGAAAGATTCGCCCTGTATTAGTTAGGCCACGGGAATCGAACTGGCTCTCAGCCAGCTGATTCAGCCCAACCCTGCGGACGGAATCATAACTCGAAGGTAGACCGTGAAAATTATGAAAATTGCAGATTTCTTGATCCAATCCTATTAACTTAGAAAGATTCGCCCTGTATTAGTTAGGCCACGGGAATCGAACTGGCTCTCAGCCAGCTGATTCTGCCCAACCCTGCAGACGGAATCATAACTCGAAGGTAGACCGTGAATTTTTATCAATATTGCAGATTTCTTGATCCAATCCTATTAATTTAGAAAGATTCGCCCTGTATTAGTTAGGCCACGGGAATCGAACTGGCTCTCGGCAAGTTGATTCTGTCCAACCCTGCAGACGGAATCATAACTCGAAGGTAGACCGTGAATTTTCATGAATATTGCAGATGTCTTTATCCAATCCTATTAATTTAGAAAGATTCGCCCTGTATTAGTTAGGCCACGGGAGTCGAACTGGCTTTTAGCCAGCTCATTCGGCCCAACCCTGCAGACGGAATCATAACTCGAAGGTAGACCGTTAATTGTTATGAAAATTGCAGATTTCTTGATCCAATCCTATTAATTTAGAAAGATTCGCCCTGTATTAGTTAGGCCACGGGAATCGAACTGGCTCTCAGCCAGCTGATTCTGCCCAACCCTGCGGACGGAATCATAACTCGAAGGTAGACCGTGAATTTTAATGAAAATTGCAGATTTCTTTATCCAATCCTATTAATTTAGAAAGATTCTCCCTGTATTAGTTAGGCCACGGGAATCGAACTGGCTCTCAGCCAGCTTATTCTGACCAACCCTGCGGACGGAATCATAACTCGAAGCTAGACCGTGAATTTTCATGAATATTGCAGATGTCTTGATCCAATCCTATTATTTTGGAAAAATTCGTCCTGTATTTGTTAGGCCACGGGAATCGAACTGGCTTTTACCCAGCTGACTCTGCCCAACCCCGCAGACGGAATCATAACTCGAAGGTAGACCGTGAATTGTTGTGAAAATTGCAGATTTCTTGATCCAATCCTATTAATTTAGAAAGATTCGCCCGGTATTAGTTAGGCCACGGGAATCGAACTGGCTCTCAGCCAGCCGATTCGGCCCAACCCTTCGGACGGAATCATAACTCGAAGGTAGACCGTGAACATTTATGAAAATTGCAGATTTCTTGATCCAATCCTATTAATTTAGAAAGATTCGCCCTGTATTAGTTAGGCCACGGGAATCGAACTGGCTCTCAGCCAGCTGATTCTGCCCAACCCTACGGACGGGATCATAACTCGAAGGTAGACCGTGAATTTTTATGAAAATTGCAGATTTCTTTATCCAATCCTATTAATTTAGAAAGATTCGCCCTGTATTATTAGGCCACGGGAATCGAACTGGCTCTCAGCCAGCTGATTCTGCCCAACCCTGCGGACGGAATCATAACTCGAAGCTATACCGTGAATTTTCATGAATATTGCAGATGTCTTGATCCAATCCTATTAATTTAGAAAGATTCGTCCTGTATTTGTTAGGCCACGGGAATCGAACTGGCTTTTACCCAGCTGACTCTGCCCAACCCTGCAGACGGAATCATAACTCGAAGGTAGACCGTGAATTGTTATGAAAATTTCAGATTTCTTGATCCAATCCTATTAATTTAGAAAGATTCGCCCTGTATTAGTTAGGCCACGGGAATCGAACTGGCTCTCAGCCAGCTGATTCTGCCCAAACCTGCGGACGGAATCATAACTCGAAGGTAGACCGTGATTTTTTATGAAAATTGCAGATTTCTTGATCCAATCCTATTAATTTAGAAAGATTCGCCCTGTATTAGTTAGGCCACGGGAATCGAACTGGCTCTCAGCCAGCTGATTCAGCCCAACCCTGCGGACGGAATCATAACTCGAAGGTAGACCGTGAAAGTTATGAAAATTGCAGATTTCTTGATCTAATCCTATTAATTTAGAAAGATTCGCCCTGTATTAGTTAGGCCACGGGAATCGAACTGGCTCTCAGCAAGTTGATTCTGCCCAACCCTGCAGACGGAATCATAACTCGAAGCTAGACCGTGAATTTTCATGAATATTGCAGATGTCTTGATCCAATCCTATTAATTTAGAGAGATTCGCCCTGTATTAGTTAGGCCACGGGAATCGAACTGG
Source organism: Ectobius pallidus (assembly GCA_964059195.1). Classification (NCBI taxonomy): domain Eukaryota; kingdom Metazoa; phylum Arthropoda; class Insecta; order Blattodea; family Ectobiidae; genus Ectobius; species Ectobius pallidus. The sequence goes on from CAXKWD010000002.1 coordinate 192,196,872, forward strand.
CTTTTACCCACCTGACTCTGCCCAACCCTGCAGACGGAATCATAACTCGAAGGTAGACCGTGAATTTTTATGAATATTGCAGATTTCTTGATCCAATCCTATTAATATAGAAAGATTCGCACTGTATTAGTTAGGCCACGGGAATCGAACTGGCTCTCAGCCAGTGATTCTGCCCAACCCTGCACACGGAATCATAACTCGAAGGTAGACCGTGAATTTTCATGAATATTGCAGATGTCTCGATCCAATCCTATTAATTTAGAAAGATTCGCCCTGTATTAGTTAGGCCACGGGAATCGAACTGGCTCTCAGCCAGCTGATTCTGCCCAACCCTGCGGACGGAATCATAACTCGAAGGTAGACCGTGAACATTTATGAAAATTGCAGATTTCTTGATCCAATCCTATTAATTTAGAAAGATTCGCCCTGTATTAGTTAGGCCACGGGAATCGAACTGGCTCTCAGCCAGCTGATTCAGCCCAACCCTGCGGACGGAATCATAACTCGAAGGTAGACCGTGAATGTTATGAAAATTGCAGATTTCTTGATCCAATCCTATTAATTTAGAAAGATTCGCCCTGTATTAGTTAGGCCACGGGAATCGAACTGGCTCTCAGCCAGCTGATTCTGCCCAACCCTTCGGACGGAATCATATCTCGAAGGTAGACCGTGAATTTTTATGAAAATTGCAGATTTCTTTATCCAATCCTATTAATTTAGAAAGATTCGCCCTGTATTAGTTAGGCCACGGGAATCGAACTGGCTCTCAGCCAGTTGATTCTGCCCAACCCTGCGGACGGAATCATAACTCGAAGGTAGACCGTGATTTTTTATGAAAATTGCAGATTTCTTTATCCTATCCTATTAATTTAGAAAGATTCGCCCTGTATTAGTTAGGCCACGGGAATCGAACTGGCTCTCAGCCAGCTGATTCTGCCCAACCCTGCAGACGGAATCACAACTCGAAGTAGACCGTGAATTTTCATGAATATTGCAGATGTCTTGATCCAATCCTATTAATTTAGAAAGATTCGCCCTGTATTAGTTAGGCCACGGGAATCGAACTGGATCTCAGCCAGCTGATTCTGCCCAACCCTGCGGACGGAATCATAACTCGAAGGTAGACCGTGAATTTTTATGAATATTGCAGATTTCTTGATCCAATCCTATTAATTTAGAAAGATTCGCCCTGTATTAGTTAGGCCACGGGAATCGAACTGGCTCTCAGCCAGCTGATTCTGCCCAACCCTGCAGACGGAATCATAACTCGAAAGTTGACCGTGAATTTTTATGAATATTGCAGATTTCTTGATCCAATCCTATTAATTTAGAAAGATTCGCCCTGTATTAGTTAGGCCACGGGAATCGAACTGACTCTCAGCCAGTTGATTCTGCCCAACCCTGCAGACGGAATCATAACTCGAAGGTAGACCGTGAATTTTCATGAAAATTGCAGATGTCTTGATCCAATCCTATTAATTTAGAAAGATTCGCCCTGTATTAGTTAGGCCACGGGAGTCGAACTGGCTTTTAGCCAGCTGATTCGGCCCAACCCTGCAGACGGAATCATAACTCGAAGGTAGACGGTGAATTGTTATGAAAATTATAGATTTCTTGATCCAATCCTATTAATTTAGAAAGATTCGCCCTGTATTAGTTAGGCCACGGGAATCGAACTGGCTCTCAGCTTGATGATACTTCCCAACCCTGCAGACGGAATCATAACTCGAAGGTAGACCGTGATTTTTTATGAAAATTGCAGATTTCTTATCCAATCCTATTAATTTAGAAAGATTCGCCCTGTTTTAGTTAGGCCACGGGAATCGAACTGGCTCTCAGCCAGCTGATTCTGCCCAACCCTGCAGACGGAATCACAACTCGAAGTAGACCGTGAATTTTCATGAATATTGCAGATGTCTTGATCCAATCCTATTAATTTAGAAAGATTCGCCCTGTATTAGTTAGGCCACGGGAATCGAACTGGCTCTCAGCCAGCTGATTCTGCCCAACCCTGCGGACGGAATCATAACTCGAAGGTAGACCGTGAACATTTATGAAAATTGCAGATTTCTTTATCCAATCCTATTAATTTAGAAAGATTCGCCCTGTATTAGTTAGGCCACGGGAATCGAACTGGCTCTCAGCCAGCTGATTCTGCCCAACCCTGCGGACGGAATCATAACTCGAAGGTAGACCGTGATTTTTTATGAATATTGCAGATTTCTTGATCCAATCCTATTAATTTAGAAAGATTCGCCCTGTATTAGTTAGGCCACGGGATTCGAACTGACTTTTACCCAGCTGACTCTGCCCAACCCTGCAGACGGAATCATAACTCGAAGGTAGACCGTGAATTGTTATGAAAATTGCAGATTTCTTGATCCAATCCTATTAATTTAGAAAGATTCGCCCTGTATTAGTTAGGCCACGGGAATCGAACTGGCTCTCAGCCAGCTGATTCTGCCCAACCCTGCGGACGGAATCATAACTCGAAGGTAGACCGTGACTTTTTATGAATATTGCAGATTTCTTGATCCAATCCTATTAATTTAGAAAGATTCGCCCTGTATTAGTTAGGCCACGGGAATCGAACTGGCTCTCAGCCAGCTGATTCAGCCCAACCCTGCGGACGGAATCATAACTCGAAGGTAGACGGTGAAAGTTATGAAAATTGCAGATTTCTTGATCCAATCCTATTAATTTAGAAAGATTCGCCCTGTATTAGTTAGGCCACGGGAATCGAACTAGCTCTCAGCCAGCTGATTCTGCCCAACCCTGCGGACGGAATCATAACTCGAAGGTAGACCGTGAATTTTTATGAAAATTGCAGATTTCTTTATCCAATCCTATTAATTTAGAAAGATTCGCACTGTATTAGTTAGGCCACGGGAATCGAACTGGTTCTATGCCAGTTGATTATGCCCAACCCTGCGGACGGAATCATAACACGAAGCTAGACCGTGAATTTTCATGAATATTGCAGATGTCTTGATCCAATCCTATTAATTTAGAAAGATTCGCCCTGTATTAGTTAGGCCACGGGAATCGAACTGGCTCTCAGCCAGCTGATTCTGCCCAACCCTGCGGACGGAATCATAACTCGAAGGTAGACCGTGAATTTTTATGAAAATTGCAGATTTCTTTATCCAATCCTATTTATTTAGAAAGATTCGCCCTGTATTAGTTAGGCCACGGGAATCGAACTGGCTATCAGCCAGCTTATTCTGCCCAACCCTGCGGACGGAATGGTAACTCGAAGGTAGACCGTGAATTTTTATGAATATTGCAGATTTCTTGATCAAATCCTATTAATTTAGAAAGATTCGCCCTGTATTAGTTAGGCCACGGGAATCGAACTGGCTCTCAGCCAGCTGATTCTGCCCAACAATGCGGACGGAATCATAACTCAAAGGTAGACCGTGAATTTTTATGAATATTGCAGATTTCTTTATCCAATCCTATTAATTTAGAAAGATTCGCCCTGTATTAGTTAGGCCACGGGAATCGAACTGGCTCTCAGCCAGCTGATTCTGCCCAACCCTGCAGACGGAATCATAACTCGAAAGTAGACCGTGAATTTTTATGAATATTGCAGACTTCTTGATCCACTCCTATTAATTTAGAAATATTCGCCCTGTATTAGTTAGGCCACGGGAATCGAACTGTCTCTCAGCCAGTTGATTCTGCCCAACCCTGCAGACGGAATCATAACTCGAAGGTAGACCGTGAATTTTCATGAATATTGCAGATGTCTTGATACAATCCTATTAATTTAGAAAGATTCGCCCTGTATTAGTTAGGCCACGGGAATCGCACTGGCTTTTAGCCAGCTGACTCTGCCCAACCCTGCAGACGGAATCATAACTCGAAGGTAGACCGTGAATTTTTATGAAAATTGCAGATTTCTTTATCCAATCCTAATAATTTAGAAAGATTCGCCCTGTATTAGTTAGGCCACGGGAATCGAACTAGTTCTATGCCAGTTGATTATGCCCAACCCTGCGGACGGAATCATAACACGAAGCTAGACCGTGAATTTTCATGAATATTGCAGATGTCTTGATCCAATCCTATTAATTTAGAAAGATTCGCCCTGTATTAGTTAGGCCACGGGAATCGAACTGGCTCTCAGCCAGCTGATTCTGCCCAACCCTGCGGACGGAATCATAACTCGAAGGTAGGCCGTGATTTTTTATGAAAATTGCAGATTTCTTTATCCTATCCTATTAATATAGAAAGATTCGCCCTGTATTTGTTAGGCCACGGGAATCGAACTGGCTATCAGCCAGCTTATTCTGCCCAACCCTGCAGACGGAATCACAACTCGAAGTAGACCGTGAATTTTCATGAATATTGCAAATGTCTTGATCCAATCCTATTAATTTAGAAAGATTCTCCCTGTATTAGTTAGGCAACGGGAATCGAACTGGCTCTCAGCCAGCTGATTCTGCCCAACCCTGCGGACGGAATCATAACTCGAAGGTAGACCGTGAACATTTATGAAAATTGCAGATTTCTTTATCCAATCCTATTAATTTAGAAAGATTCGCCCTGTATTAGTTAGGCCACGGGAATCGAACTGGCTCTCAGCCAGCTGATTCTGCCCAACCCTGCGGACGGGATCATAACTCGAAGGTAGACCGTGAATTTTTATGAAAATTGCAGATTTCTTTATCCAATCCTATTTATTAATTTAGAAAGATTCTCCCTGTATTAGTTAGGCCACGGGAATCGAACTGGCTCTCAGCCAGCTGATTCTGCCCAACCCTGCGGACGGAATCATAACTCGAAGCTATACCGTGAATTTTCATGAATATTTAGAAAGATTCGTCCTGTATTTGTTAGGCCACGGGAATCGAACTGGCTTTTACGCAGCTGACTCTGCCCAACCCTGCAGACGGAATCATAGCTCGAAGGTAGACCGTGATTTTTTATGAAAATTGCAGATTTCTTGATCCAATCCTATTAATTTAGAAAGATTCGCCCTGTATTAGTTAGGCCACGGGAATCGAACTGGCTCTCAGCCAGCTGATTCAGCCCAACCCTGCGGACGGAATCATAACTCGAAGGTAGACCGTGAAAGTTATGAAAATTGCAGATTTCTTGATCCAATCCTATTAATTTAGAAAGATTCGCCCTGTATTAGTTAGGCCACGGGAATCGAACTGGCTCTCAGCCAGCTGATTCTGCCCAACCCTGCGGACGGAATCATAACTCGAAGGTAGACCGTGAATTTTTATGAAAATTGCAGATTTCTTTATCCAATCCTATTAATTTAGAAAGATTCGCACTGTATTAGTTAGGCCACGGGAATCGAACTGGCTCTCAGCCAGCTGATTCAGCCCAACCCTGCGGACGGAATCATAACTCGAAGGTAGACCGTGAAAGTTATGAAAATTGCAGATTTCTTGATCTAATCCTATTAATTTAGAAAGATTCGCCCTGTATTAGTTAGGCCACGGGAATCGAACTGGCTCTCAGCAAGTTGATTCTGCCCAACCCTGCAGACGGAATCATAACTCGAAGCTAGACCGTGAATTTTCATGAATATTGCAGATGTCTTGATCCAATCCTATTAATTTAGAGAGATTCGCCCTGTATTAGTTAGGCCACGGGAATCGAACTGGCTTTTACCCACCTGACTCTGCCCAACCCTGCAGACGGAATCATAACTCGAAGGTAGACCGTGAATTTTTATGAATATTGCAGATTTCTTGATCCAATCCTATTAATATAGAAAGATTCGCACTGTATTAGTTAGGCCACGGGAATCGAACTGGCTCTCAGCCAGTGATTCTGCCCAACCCTGCACACGGAATCATAACTCGAAGGTAGACCGTGAATTTTCATGAATATTGCAGATGTCTCGATCCAATCCTATTAATTTAGAAAGATTCGCCCTGTATTAGTTAGGCCACGGGAATCGAACTGGCTCTCAGCCAGCTGATTCTGCCCAACCCTGCGGACGGAATCATAACTCGAAGGTAGACCGTGAACATTTATGAAAATTGCAGATTTCTTGATCCAATCCTATTAATTTAGAAAGATTCGCCCTGTATTAGTTAGGCCACGGGAATCGAACTGGCTCTCAGCCAGCTGATTCAGCCCAACCCTGCGGACGGAATCATAACTCGAAGGTAGACCGTGAATGTTATGAAAATTGCAGATTTCTTGATCCAATCCTATTAATTTAGAAAGATTCGCCCTGTATTAGTTAGGCCACGGGAATCGAACTGTCTCTCAGCCAGCTGATTCTGCCCAACCCTTCGGACGGAATCATATCTCGAAGGTAGACCGTGAATTTTTATGAAAATTGCAGATTTCTTTATCCAATCCTATTAATTTAGAAAGATTCGCCCTGTATTAGTTAGGCCACGGGAATCGAACTGGCTCTCAGCCAGTTGATTCTGCCCAACCCTGCGGACGGAATCATAACTCGAAGGTAGACCGTGATTTTTTATGAAAATTGCAGATTTCTTTATCCTATCCTATTAATTTAGAAAGATTCGCCCTGTATTAGTTAGGCCACGGGAATCGAACTGGCTCTCAGCCAGCTGATTCTGCCCAACCCTGCAGACGGAATCACAACTCGAAGTAGACCGTGAATTTTCATGAATATTGCAGATGTCTTGATCCAATCCTATTAATTTAGAAAGATTCGCCCTGTATTAGTTAGGCCACGGGAATCGAACTGGATCTCAGCCAGCTGATTCTGCCCAACCCTGCGGACGGAATCATAACTCGAAGGTAGACCGTGAATTTTTATGAATATTGCAGATTTCTTGATCCAATCCTATTAATTTAGAAAGATTCGCCCTGTATTAGTTAGGCCACGGGAATCGAACTGGCTCTCAGCCAGCTGATTCTGCCCAACCCTGCAGACGGAATCATAACTCGAAAGTTGACCGTGAATTTTTATGAATATTGCAGATTTCTTGATCCAATCCTATTAATTTAGAAAGATTCGCCCTGTATTAGTTAGGCCACGGGAATCGAACTGACTCTCAGCCAGTTGATTCTGCCCAACCCTGCAGACGGAATCATAACTCGAAGGTAGACCGTGAATTTTCATGAAAATTGCAGATGTCTTGATCCAATCCTATTAATTTAGAAAGATTCGCCCTGTATTAGTTAGGCCACGGGAGTCGAACTGGCTTTTAGCCAGCTGATTCGGCCCAACCCTGCAGACGGAATCATAACTCGAAGGTAGACGGTGAATTGTTATGAAAATTATAGATTTCTTGATCCAATCCTATTAATTTAGAAAGATTCGCCCTGTATTAGTTAGGCCACGGGAATCGAACTGGCTCTCAGCTTGATGATACTTCCCAACCCTGCAGACGGAATCATAACTCGAAGGTAGACCGTGATTTTTTATGAAAATTGCAGATTTCTTATCCAATCCTATTAATTTAGAAAGATTCGCCCTGTTTTAGTTAGGCCACGGGAATCGAACTGGCTCTCAGCCAGCTGATTCTGCCCAACCCTGCAGACGGAATCACAACTCGAAGTAGACCGTGAATTTTCATGAATATTGCAGATGTCTTGATCCAATCCTATTAATTTAGAAAGATTCGCCCTGTATTAGTTAGGCCACGGGAATCGAACTGGCTCTCAGCCAGCTGATTCTGCCCAACCCTGCGGACGGAATCATAACTCGAAGGTAGACCGTGAACATTTATGAAAATTGCAGATTTCTTTATCCAATCCTATTAATTTAGAAAGATTCGCCCTGTATTAGTTAGGCCACGGGAATCGAACTGGCTCTCAGCCAGCTGATTCTGCCCAACCCTGCGGACGGAATCATAACTCGAAGGTAGACCGTGATTTTTTATGAATATTGCAGATTTCTTGATCCAATCCTATTAATTTAGAAAGATTCGCCCTGTATTAGTTAGGCCACGGGATTCGAACTGACTTTTACCCAGCTGACTCTGCCCAACCCTGCAGACGGAATCATAACTCGAAGGTAGACCGTGAATTGTTATGAAAATTGCAGATTTCTTGATCCAATCCTATTAATTTAGAAAGATTCGCCCTGTATTAGTTAGGCCACGGGAATCGAACTGGCTCTCAGCCAGCTGATTCTGCCCAACCCTGCGGACGGAATCATAACTCGAAGGTAGACCGTGACTTTTTATGAATATTGCAGATTTCTTGATCCAATCCTATTAATTTAGAAAGATTCGCCCTGTATTAGTTAGGCCACGGGAATCGAACTGGCTCTCAGCCAGCTGATTCAGCCCAACCCTGCGGACGGAATCATAACTCGAAGGTAGACGGTGAAAGTTATGAAAATTGCAGATTTCTTGATCCAATCCTATTAATTTAGAAAGATTCGCCCTGTATTAGTTAGGCCACGGGAATCGAACTAGCTCTCAGCCAGCTGATTCTGCCCAACCCTGCGGACGGAATCATAACTCGAAGGTAGACCGTGAATTTTTATGAAAATTGCAGATTTCTTTATCCAATCCTATTAATTTAGAAAGATTCGCACTGTATTAGTTAGGCCACGGGAATCGAACTGGTTCTATGCCAGTTGATTATGCCCAACCCTGCGGACGGAATCATAACACGAAGCTAGACCGTGAATTTTCATGAATATTGCAGATGTCTTGATCCAATCCTATTAATTTAGAAAGATTCGCCCTGTATTAGTTAGGCCACGGGAATCGAACTGGCTCTCAGCCAGCTGATTCTGCCCAACCCTGCGGACGGAATCATAACTCGAAGGTAGACCGTGAATTTTTATGAAAATTGCAGATTTCTTTATCCAATCCTATTTATTTAGAAAGATTCGCCCTGTATTAGTTAGGCCACGGGAATCGAACTGGCTATCAGCCAGCTTATTCTGCCCAACCCTGCGGACGGAATGGTAACTCGAAGGTAGACCGTGAATTTTTATGAATATTGCAGATTTCTTGATCAAATCCTATTAATTTAGAAAGATTCGCCCTGTATTAGTTAGGCCACGGGAATCGAACTGGCTCTCAGCCAGCTGATTCTGCCCAACAATGCGGACGGAATCATAACTCAAAGGTAGACCGTGAATTTTTATGAATATTGCAGATTTCTTTATCCAATCCTATTAATTTAGAAAGATTCGCCCTGTATTAGTTAGGCCACGGGAATCGAACTGGCTCTCAGCCAGCTGATTCTGCCCAACCCTGCAGACGGAATCATAACTCGAAAGTAGACCGTGAATTTTTATGAATATTGCAGACTTCTTGATCCACTCCTATTAATTTAGAAATATTCGCCCTGTATTAGTTAGGCCACGGGAATCGAACTGTCTCTCAGCCAGTTGATTCTGCCCAACCCTGCAGACGGAATCATAACTCGAAGGTAGACCGTGAATTTTCATGAATATTGCAGATGTCTTGATACAATCCTATTAATTTAGAAAGATTCGCCCTGTATTAGTTAGGCCACGGGAATCGCACTGGCTTTTAGCCAGCTGACTCTGCCCAACCCTGCAGACGGAATCATAACTCGAAGGTAGACCGTGAATTTTTATGAAAATTGCAGATTTCTTTATCCAATCCTAATAATTTAGAAAGATTCGCCCTGTATTAGTTAGGCCACGGGAATCGAACTAGTTCTATGCCAGTTGATTATGCCCAACCCTGCGGACGGAATCATAACACGAAGCTAGACCGTGAATTTTCATGAATATTGCAGATGTCTTGATCCAATCCTATTAATTTAGAAAGATTCGCCCTGTATTAGTTAGGCCACGGGAATCGAACTGGCTCTCAGCCAGCTGATTCTGCCCAACCCTGCGGACGGAATCATAACTCGAAGGTAGGCCGTGATTTTTTATGAAAATTGCAGATTTCTTTATCCTATCCTATTAATATAGAAAGATTCGCCCTGTATTTGTTAGGCCACGGGAATCGAACTGGCTATCAGCCAGCTTATTCTGCCCAACCCTGCAGACGGAATCACAACTCGAAGTAGACCGTGAATTTTCATGAATATTGCAAATGTCTTGATCCAATCCTATTAATTTAGAAAGATTCTCCCTGTATTAGTTAGGCAACGGGAATCGAACTGGCTCTCAGCCAGCTGATTCTGCCCAACCCTGCGGACGGAATCATAACTCGAAGGTAGACCGTGAACATTTATGAAAATTGCAGATTTCTTTATCCAATCCTATTAATTTAGAAAGATTCGCCCTGTATTAGTTAGGCCACGGGAATCGAACTGGCTCTCAGCCAGCTGATTCTGCCCAACCCTGCGGACGGGATCATAACTCGAAGGTAGACCGTGAATTTTTATGAAAATTGCAGATTTCTTTATCCAATCCTATTTATTAATTTAGAAAGATTCTCCCTGTATTAGTTAGGCCACGGGAATCGAACTGGCTCTCAGCCAGCTGATTCTGCCCAACCCTGCGGACGGAATCATAACTCGAAGCTATACCGTGAATTTTCATGAATATTTAGAAAGATTCGTCCTGTATTTGTTAGGCCACGGGAATCGAACTGGCTTTTACGCAGCTGACTCTGCCCAACCCTGCAGACGGAATCATAGCTCGAAGGTAGACCGTGATTTTTTATGAAAATTGCAGATTTCTTGATCCAATCCTATTAATTTAGAAAGATTCGCCCTGTATTAGTTAGGCCACGGGAATCGAACTGGCTCTCAGCCAGCTGATTCAGCCCAACCCTGCGGACGGAATCATAACTCGAAGGTAGACCGTGAAAGTTATGAAAATTGCAGATTTCTTGATCCAATCCTATTAATTTAGAAAGATTCGCCCTGTATTAGTTAGGCCACGGGAATCGAACTGGCTCTCAGCCAGCTGATTCTGCCCAACCCTGCGGACGGAATCATAACTCGAAGGTAGACCGTGAATTTTTATGAAAATTGCAGATTTCTTTATCCAATCCTATTAATTTAGAAAGATTCGCACTGTATTAGTTAGGCCACGGGAATCGAACTGGTTCTATGCCAGATTGATTATGCCCAACCCTGCGGACGGAATCATAACACGAAGCTAGACCGTGAATTTTCATGAATATTGCAGATGTCTTGATCCAATCCTATTAATTTAGAAAGATTCGCCCTGTATTAGTTAGGCCACGGGAATCGAACTGGCTCTCAGCCAGCTGATTCTGCCCAACCCTGCGGACGGTATCATAACTCGAAGGTAGACCGTGAATTTTTATGAATATTGCAGATTTCTTTATCCAATCCTATTAATTTAGAAAGATTCGCCCTGTATTAGTTAGGCCACGGGAATCAAACTGGCTCTCAGCCAGCTCATTCTGCCCAACCCTGCAGACGGAATTATAACTCGAAAGTAGACCGTGAATTTTTATGAATATTGCAGATTTCTTGATCCACTCCTATTAATTTAGAAAGATTCGCCCTGTATTAGTTAGGCCACGGGAATCGAACTGTCTCTCAGCCAGTTGATTCTGCCCAACCCTGCAGACGGAATCATAACTCGAAGGTAGACCGTGAATTTTCATGAATATTGCAGATGTCTTGATACAATCCTATTAATTTAGAAAGATTCGCCCTGTATTAGTTAGGCCACGGGAGTCGAACTGGCTTTTAGCCAGCTGATTCGGCCCAACCCTGCAGACGGAATCATAACTCGAAGGTAGACCGTGAATTGTTATGAAAATTGCAGATTCCTTGATCCAATCCTATTAATTTAGAAAGATTCGCCCTGTATTAGTTAGGCCACGGGAATCGAACTGGCTCTCAGCCAGCTGATTCTGCCCAACCCTGCGGACGGAATCATAACTCGAAGGTAGACCGTGAACATTTATGAAAATTGCAGATTTCTTGATCCAATCCTATTAATATAGAAAGATTCGCCCTGTATTAGTTAGGCCACGGGAATCGAACTGGCTCTCAGCCAGCTGATTCTGCCCAACCCTGCGGACGGGATCATAACTCGAAGGTAGACCGTGAAAGTTATGAAAATTGCAGATTTCTTGATCCAATCCTATTAATTTAGAAAGATTCGTCCTGTATTTGTTAGGCAACGGGATTCGAACTGGCTTTTACCCAGCTGACTCTGCCCAACCCTGCAGACGGAATCATAACTCGAAGGTAGACCGTGAATTGTTATGAATATTGCAGATTTCTTGATCCAATCCTATTAATTTAGAAATATTCGTCCTGTATTATTTAGGTCACGGGAATCGAACTAGCTCTCAGCCAGCTGATTCTGCCCAACCCTGCGGACGGAATCAATACTCGAAGGTAGACCGTGATTTTTTATGAAAATTGCAGATTTCTTGATCCAATCCTATTAATTTAGAAAGATTCTCCCTGTATTAGTTAGGCCACGGGAATCGAACTGGCTCTCAGCCAGCTGATTCTGCCCAACCCTGCGGACGGAATCATAACTCGAAGCTATACCGTGAATTTTCATGAATATTGCAGATGTCTTGATCCAATCCTATTAATTTAGAAAGATTCGTCCTGTATTTGTTAGGCCACGGGAATCGAACTGGCTTTTACGCAGCTGACTCTGCCCAACCCTGCAGACGGAATCATAGCTCGAAGGTAGACCGTGATTTTTTATGAAAATTGCAGATTTCTTGATCCAATCCTATTAATTTAGAAAGATTCGCCCTGTATTAGTTAGGCCACGGGAATCGAACTGGCTCTCAGCCAGCTGATTCAGCCCAACCCTGCGGACGGAATCATAACTCGAAGGTAGACCGTGAAAGTTATGAAAATTGCAGATTTCTTGATCCAATCCTATTAATTTAGAAAGATTCGCCCTGTATTAGTTAGGCCACGGGAATCGAACTGGCTCTCAGCCAGCTGATTCTGCCCAACCCTGCGGACGGAATCATAACTCGAAGGTAGACCGTGAATTTTTATGAAAATTGCAGATTTCTTTATCCAATCCTATTAATTTAGAAAGATTCGCACTGTATTAGTTAGGCCACGGGAATCGAACTGGTTCTATGCCAGATTGATTATGCCCAACCCTGCGGACGGAATCATAACACGAAGCTAGACCGTGAATTTTCATGAATATTGCAGATGTCTTGATCCAATCCTATTAATTTAGAAAGATTCGCCCTGTATTAGTTAGGCCACGGGAATCGAACTGGCTCTCAGCCAGCTGATTCTGCCCAACCCTGCGGACGGTATCATAACTCGAAGGTAGACCGTGAATTTTTATGAATATTGCAGATTTCTTTATCCAATCCTATTAATTTAGAAAGATTCGCCCTGTATTAGTTAGGCCACGGGAATCAAACTGGCTCTCAGCCAGCTGATTCTGCCCAACCCTGCAGACGGAATTATAACTCGAAAGTAGACCGTGAATTTTTATGAATATTGCAGATTTCTTGATCCACTCCTATTAATTTAGAAAGATTCGCCCTGTATTAGTTAGGCCACGGGAATCGAACTGTCTCTCAGCCAGTTGATTCTGCCCAACCCTGCAGACGGAATCATAACTCGAAGGTAGACCGTGAATTTTCATGAATATTGCAGATGTCTTGATACAATCCTATTAATTTAGAAAGATTCGCCCTGTATTAGTTAGGCCACGGGAGTCGAACTGGCTTTTAGCCAGCTGATTCGGCCCAACCCTGCAGACGGAATCATAACTCGAAGGTAGACCGTGAATTGTTATGAAAATTGCAGATTCCTAGATCCAATCCTATTAATTTAGAAAGATTCGCCCTGTATTAGTTAGGCCACGGGAATCGAACTGGCTCTCAGCCAGCTGATTCTGCCCAACCCTGCGGACGGAATCATAACTCGAAGGTAGACCGTGAACATTTATGAAAATTGCAGATTTCTTGATCCAATCCTATTAATATAGAAAGATTCGCCCTGTATTAGTTAGGCCACGGGAATCGAACTGGCTCTCAGCCAGCTGATTCTGCCCAACCCTGCGGACGGGATCATAACTCGAAGGTAGACCGTGAAAGTTATGAAAATTGCAGATTTCTTGATCCAATCCTATTAATTTAGAAAGATTCGTCCTGTATTTGTTAGGCAACGGGATTCGAACTGGCTTTTACCCAGCTGACTCTGCCCAACCCTGCAGACGGAATCATAACTCGAAGGTAGACCGTGAATTGTTATGAATATTGCAGATTTCTTTATCCAAACCTATTAATTTAGAAAGATTCGCCCTGTATTAGTTAGGCCACGGGAATCGAACTGGCTCTCAGCCAGTTGATTCTGCCCAACCCTGCGGACGGAATCATAACTCGAAGCTAGACCGTGAATTTTCATGAATATTGCAGATGTCTTGATCCAATCCTATTAATTTAGAAAGATTCGCCCTGTATTAGTTAGGCCACGGGAATCGAACTGGCTCTCAGCCAGCTGATTCTGCCCAACCCTGCGGACGGAATCATAACTCGAAGGTAGACCGTGAATTTTTATGAAAATTGCAGATTTCTTTATCCAAACCTATTAATTTAGAAAGATTCGCCCTGTATTAGTTAGGCCACGGGAATCGAACTGGCTCTCAGCCAGCTGATTCTGCCCAACCCTGCGGACGGAATCATAACTCGAAGGTAGACCGTGAATTTTTATGAATATTGCAGATTTCTTGATCCAATCCTATTAATTTAGAAAGATTCGCCCTGTATTAGTTAGGCCACGGGAATCGAACTGGCTCTCAGCCAGCTGATTCTGCCCAACCCTGCAGACGGAATCATAACTCCAAAGTAGACCGTGAATTTTCATGAATATTGCAGATGTCTTGATCCAATCCTATTAATTTAGAAAGATTCGCCCTGTATTAGTTAGGCCACTGGAATCGAACTGGCTCTCAGCCAGTTGATTCTGCCCAACCCTGCAGAAGGAATCATAACTCGAAGGTAGACCGTGAATTTTCATGAATATTGCAGATCTCTTGATCCAATCCTATTAATTTAGAAAGATTCGCCCTGTATTAGTTAGGCCACGGGAGTCGAACTGGCTTTTAGCCAGCTGATTCGGCCCAACCCTGCGGACGGAATCATAACTCGAAGGTAGACAGTGAACATTTATGAAAATTGCAGATTTCTTGATCCAATCCTATTAATTTAGAAAGATTCGCCCTGTATTAGTTAGGCCACGGGAATCGAACTGGCTCTCAGCCAGCTGATTCTGCCCAACCCTGCGGACGGAATCATAACTCGAAGGTAGACCGTTTTTTTTTATGAAAATTGCAGATTTCTTATCCAATCCTATTAATTTAGAAAGATTCGCCCTGTATTAGTTAGGCCACGGGAATCGAACTGGCTCTCAGCCAGCTGATTCTGCCCAACCCTGCAGACGGAATCACAACTCGAAGTAGACCGTGAATTTTCATGAATATTGCAGATGTCTTGATCCAATCCTATTAATTTAGAAAGATTCGCCCTGTATTAGTTAGGCCACGGGAATCGAACTGGCTCTAAAGCCAGCTGAAGTAGTTATGCATTAGCGGTCACGTGGTTGGTGGCGCAGCGGTGGCGCGCGGTGGCGCGCTGACCACTGTCCACTCGGAGGAGCAGCTGACCACTGACCACTGACCACTGACCACTGACCGCTACCCTTTGGCTACCTGGGGTGCTTGCATCCTTAATGACCATAGCTCTGGATGCTAGCGCCCTTTGCGCCACCTGTGTAGAACAACGGCCTAAGTGTTTAACTATTGGGAATATTGTGAGTTTTATAATATTGCATATCATAGCGTGGTTCCAGATGCAGTTTGCATCCGCGCGTGTACCAAAATAACCGGCTCACCGCGTGGGGGGTCCCGCACGCTCCGTCAAGTCATCACATGTTGCGAGCTTGCAGAAGACCAGATGTGCAACCTCGCGTGGCAGCCTCATCTCTGCATCTCAAAATAACGCAGCCTAGCGCGTGGGTATTGCATACACGTGCACGTTGTACTCCAGCGTGTGTCGATGTTGTCGCACATGTCTAATTATTTGTGATCTTCTCTATATATATATAAAAGGCTTTGTCCTGACTGACTGAATGAATGACAGGAAATCAACGTACAACCCTATGGAAATTTTGATAGTACCTTCGTTTCAGCTCACTAAGAAAGGATTTTGATTCTAAATGTAAAAATTAAATGTTTTTGAATCCCTTTCTACATAGAATTATCAAAACAAATTCACAGAACGTATTGTTGCCTATGGGCTTGGATTACATGAAATGGATGTTTGACAAATTAGAGAAGGCGTCATATTATCTACTGAACGCAGAGATCTGAAATTTTAAACATAGGTGGGCTGGAAATACACCGCGAAGCCGGAATTTTAATTTTAGTTTTCGTTCGTGAGTTATGAGTGCATTATTTGCGTTTTCAAAACATAAGTTTTCGCAATGTCAAATCAATTACAGTTGGCTTTTTTTCTATTTTTGGACATAAAACTATCGCGATCGCTTGAATGTTGTAAGCCCTAAATATGGTCAAACGTTGTTTTATTTGGTCGAATCTCACTATACAGAGGTTTTCTGGGCCAAGAAACTCGAATCTGAGGTCGTTTTTACCAGACGATGCTATCTAATCGTGGTATGTAGTCCACGGGATTTAGGAGTTAATAAATATTATGATTTTACTATTATGCTCTTAATTTTTAATTTTTGAAATAATTATCGCCGGCGAAGCCGCGGGCACATGCTAGTATTGTAATATTGCGAGCTTGCGTGTCTTAGCTGGAGTCCAGATGCTGTATGCGCACGTGCAGCCTCGCGTACGAAAATAACACACAGCTTACCTCTGCATGGGTCCTGCTTGCACGCCGTACCTCTGCGTGGGTCCTGCATGCGCGTGGACGCAGTACCCTAGCGTGGGTCGATATAAATACACATGCTGCAGACGATTTGGCTCATTCAACGGATAGCAGCCGAGATGGAAGGTACTACTACTGCGTTCTTCAAGTGCTCCGAGTGCGATGCCAAGTATAGGCATAAACGAGACCTGAACCGGCACGTGAGGCAGAGGCATACACAAAGCCAATTATCCTGTGATTCGTGTGGGGCTTCATACACACGTCGCGACGTATTGACCAGACATGTGCGGGAGGCACACTCTAACAACCAGTACGTTTGCTCTAAATGTGGAAAAAGTTTCACCTGTCAACGTTATCTAAATCACCATTTGGAATCTACCCATAATCCAATGAACCCCAACGAAATGTACCGACAACGGGAGATGGCAAGGACACCGACCGCCAGACCATCCATGATCCGGACAGCTTTGGGTGACCAAGCCATTGATTATTCGGTACGTGTTATATATATATGTATATATTAATGTGTTATATATTAATGTGCCACTTCCGAGATAACTCGTCTCATTATAAGTTTTTTGTTACAGCCTTTCACCATGCCAGATGCAAACACGCAACCCATTGCAGTATCATCTCAGCAAACTGCAGACGGTGGCCAAGGAGTCGCGCCCCATCACATGCCAGATATTAACGTGCAGACACAAGGATCCGCTTCATCTCGCGCGGTGACAGATGTCGGCAGCCATTATAATGTGGGGGGAGCTCTCAACGCTCACAGCAGCCAAGCAGTCTCGCAGTCAGTCAACAGACATGGGGCCGCTACTCAGTCTGATGTGAGTAGCTTACTACAAACACGTGTTTTTTACGCTCCCCCTCCATGTTTTACGCTAATGTTTACATGGTTTTTCTGTATGTTATGCTAATGTATACATTGTATTAATTCTTACAGAATGATTTTCGCAAAGTGGACTCAGCCTTCAGATCGAGAATCGCTACATATGCAGCAACCAATATTCCGAAAGCGGACCTGGAGAGCGGCCTAGCAGCCTACAAACCCAAGATGGAGGCACTGGTGAGGGACTCAGTCCAGCAGTTTAACTCTGTAAAGTTCAATCTTTTTGTGGAATGCGGTTTTGAGAACTTGCAAGGAAATTCCACTCTACGCAATTTCAAATCAAAAAACGAGGTCGCCGTTCTAACGACCAACCTATCGGAACTGTTAGATAAACAAATAGAGAAAATTCAACAGGAATATCAAGACGTAGCCTTACGAGGGTCTGGGTTCGTGTTCAAATCCATACATAAAATTGAATTACGTGTCAACCATTATAAACCGTTTGTGGGTAGGAAATTCATGCTCCTACCCGAACGTTTTAGACATTTAAAATCTCTAGTGAACATTGACAACCATGACGATTATTGTTTCAAGTACTGCATCTTGGCAAAATTTATAGAAACTGAAAAGTATTTGTGGACTTCTTATCTGGACAGCCCGGAATTGGAAGAGAAATACGACTGGAGCTGTGTAAAATTCCCCGTTTCATTACACGACATCGACAAGTTTTCAAAAATGAATAACATATCGATCAATGTGTTTGGTTTAGACGAGCGGGATGAAGTTGTACCAATCAAAATTGCTGATAAGGAGTTGGATGACCATAGAGACTTGCTCTATGTCTGCGATGAAGAAAATTCACATTATGTCTTAATTTCTGATTTCAACGCATTCATTAGGCCTTTCATCACATCATACGAACATCAGATCAGAGTATGCAAAAGATGTTTTACGCACTTCCAGTCGTATAAAGGTGAGTCAGCCGACCAGAGACTTGAGGCTCATTTAGCTGTATGTAATTCGTTCTCACCCGTCAGGTGCGTATTTCCTAAACGTCCGGAAGTAAGTTTCACTAAGCATGAGTATTCGCAGAAGATTAGGTTCGTTATCTATGCGGATTTTGAGTGCTTACTGGAGCCTATTGCCGGATGTCAAAATGAGCCTGCAAAATCCTGGACTCAAAATTATCAAAAACATACACCTTTCAGTTACGCCTACTTTATTAAGGACTTGGAAGGCGAACATTCGAATCTGCGGCTGTACAGAGGCCCCGAAGCAGGAGCCCATTTTATGAGTTCTCTTGTAAAAGACGTAAAGTCCATAGATGCCATATTAAATTCTGAAATAAAACCCATGATCCCTCTCACGGCGGAACAAATTAATCAGTATATGACCAGCACCATCTGCCATATCTGTAAACAAGGTAACTTTACCGAAGTGAACTTTAAAGTTAGGGACCACTGTCATGTCAGCGGGCGATTCAGAGGGGCCGCTCACAGGAATTGTAATCTAAATTACAGAAACCAGACATTCGTCCCTGTCGTGTTGCATAACCTCTCCAATTACGATGCTCATTTCATTGTAAAAGAACTTGGTTTTGATGAAAATAGGATCAATGTCATTTGTAATACTCAGGAGAAGTATGTATCGTTTTCTAAATTCATTCCCTCCTCTTATTTGACGCGGGGAGGTATGGAACTTAGATTTATCGACTCTTTCCGATTCATGGCAAGCAGCTTGGAGAAGTTAGCGGACAATCTACCCAAGCAGAAATTTATAGAAACCAGAAATTCGTTTGGTAACAAAACCGATTTGGTGTGTCGAAAGGGGGTCTTCCCCTACGACTATGTGTCGTCCTACGAAGTTCTTGATGAGACAAAATTACCGCCTAAAGAGGCGTTTTACAACAAGCTCAGCAATGCGGGTGTCTCAGATCGAGACTACTCTCATGCTGTTAATGTCTGGAATTCATTTTCGGTGAAGTCTTTAGGGGAATATTCAGACCTATATTTAAAAACAGATGTCTTGATCTTAACAGACGTTTTTGAGAATTTTAGGCATATGTGCCATGATACATATGGGCTAGATTGTCTCTACTATTCGACTGCTCCTGGATTCGCTTATGCGGCCATGTTAAAGTTCACAGAGGTAAAATTACAGCTATTGAACGATATGGACATGGTGCAGATGTTTGAACGTGGGATAAGAGGTGGTATTTGTCAGTGTGTAACGAGACACGCTGTGGCAAATATCCCTTGTTCCGCCGACTACGACGCATCAAGGTCGAGCTCTCACCTTTACTACGTCGACGCCAATAACCTTTATGGTTACGCCATGTCTCAAGCGTTGCCTACTGGTAATTTTCGCTGGCTCGATAAAGATGAGATAGCGTCCTTTGACGTCATGTCCGTACCGAGCAATTCTAAATTGGGATATGTCCTTGAGGTAGACATTGAGTATCCAGATCACCTCCACGACGCTCACACAGATCTACCATTTTGTTCAGAAATGAAGTGTCCTCCGGGTAGTAAATTCAAGAAACTTTTGACCACGCTTGAAACTAAACAAAATTACATTGTACACCATTCCGTGCTTATACAAGCATTACAACACGGATTGAGGTTATCCAAGATCCATAGAATTATTGAATTTCAACAAAGCTGCTGGTTGAAACCTTACATTGACTTTAATACGGTCAAGCGTAGGGCTGCAGCCAACAACTTTGAAAAAGACTTTTTTAAACTGATGAATAACGCCGTTTTTGGCAAGACAATGGAAAATGTACGAAAGAGGATAAATTTCAGGCTTGTTTCAGATCAAAATTTAATGAGAAAGCTGGTGGCTAAGTCAAACTTTTTAGATAGAACCATCTATAACGAGAATTTGGTCGGTGTCCATCTTGCTAAAACTAGCTTGGTGTTTGACAAAGCAATCTATGTCGGTATGTCCATTTTGGAAATATCCAAAGTCAGAATGTATGACTTTCATTACGACACCATGAGTAGATATTTCGAAAACAAAATTAAACTCACATATATGGATACTGATAGCTTCATATACAAGATCGAAACGGATGACCTCTTCCGTGACATGATGCATTTCCGAGATGAGCTGGATACTAGCGTCTACCCACCCGAACACCCCTTGTATTCCCCTCAAAACCAGGCGGTGGTTGGTAAATTCAAGGATGAAGGTGCTGGTCATACTATAAGTGAATTTGTAGGCCTGCGAGCAAAGATGTACGCTATAAAATTTAATCATATGACCATAAAGAAATTGAAAGGCATTAGGAAAAATGTCATTGACAAAGATGTCAACTTTGAAGATTATGTTGGCTGTCTTCAGAGCGGACAATCAACATTCTCGGTAAATAGATCCATCAGATCGTTTAAACATAACGTGTTTTCGATTGCTATGAACAAAGTCACTTTATCTAGCAACGATGACAAGCGTTACATTTTACCCAACGGCGTAGATACTCTTGCTCACGGGCATTACAAAATCAAGGATGATGAGGGACCCCCAGCTAAAAGATGTAAAGTGTATATTTAAATATTAAAATGTATATTTGTTTATAGACTTTGCTTTATGAAGTATTAGCTGTAATTTATATGATATAAGAATCAATATTTATATTCTATATGATGTAAGAAGCAATAAATGTTACTCTGTTATCCCATGAATTTTTATTACATATGATGTATGATACTTTATTTGTAATACTTATGATGTGAGAATTGTAATATATATGATATGAAAAATATTATACTTTGTATGATTTGTGTTAAAATAAAATATTAAACAGACGCATTATCTTTAATGTTAACCCCGAGCTTAATAATCCCATTCCCTACACATATACCTCCTTCCTCCCTTTTTTCTAGGCAGAACTAGTCTAGACTGGTTTTTTCTAGGCAGAACTAGTATGGCTTGGATTTCTCTAGACTGAACTAGTATGGACTGGTTTTTTCTAGGTAGATCTAGTCTGGACTGGTTTTTTCTAGTCAGAACTAGTCTGGACGTGGTCCACAACGGTAAGTATCCTTTTTAATCAAGAACAAGAAATAGATCAAGAACAAGAAATAAAACAAGAACAAGCAATAGGACAAGAACAAGAAATAGGACAAGAACAAGCAATAGGACCATTCTAGTCATATCTGCTACATGATTTGGAAGGAAGTGATACATTTTATAACGAGAAACTACAGAAAACAGATGGCTTAGGTTTGCAGACTCTAAAAACTCATTGGTTATCACTAAGAATATTCTATCTGACTAGGACCTGTACGTATGGGAAATGAAAAACATGAACATTTGTATAACTTTTCTTTTTATTCTAGCCCTCATCTTATTTTCATGACCCAAATTATAGTGTAAGACGCATTATATCACAACTCTGGTTAGGATAGGTTAGGCTAGGCTAGGTTAGTTTAGGTTATGCTAGGTTAGGTTAGCAGGATCTAATTTTAAGATTATTTCTACATTGCTGAAAAGGCTAAGTTCCTTGGCACATTTTGTTATTGCAGCATCAAAGACGAAAAGCAACTAACTATATTTTGACATACATCAATTATTTATCAAATTTTACTTTGGTAAAACTAGTGGACTCGGTCTCGGTCCATGTCTCGGTCTCGGTCCTATGCATTTACCATACATCATCTCTTTATTGCTAAAACTCGTGGCGTCTAACAAAAAAGATCATTTTTAATCACATCTTACACATAATACATGCTTCATCAGACCTCACTGACAGCTGGTAGGTCTAGGTCTAGGTCTCGTTCTCGCAAGACATCACCCTTTTGAAAGAATCTTATACGATTTTTTCGATGTTATAATGGCGCGCCAAGGAGCAAACTAATAGTTTTCCTCATGATGTTACGGGTGGGTTGTAAGTGGGACGCTCACTAAAAGTGAATGTTAGTGAAAAATTGATATTGACCAGTCAAGATCGATATTGACCAGTCAATATGAGTCTGGGACTGGTCAATATCAGTCTGGGGCTGGTCAATATCGATCTTGACTGATCAATATCGATCTTGACTGGTCAATATCGATTTTTCACTAACATTCACTTTTAGTGAGCGTCCCACTTACAACCCACCCGTAACATCATGAGGAAAACTATTAGTTTGCTCCTTGGCGCGCCATTATAACATCGAAAAAATCGTATAAGATTCTTTCAAAAGGGTGATGTCTTGCGAGAACGAGACCTAGACCTAGACCTACCAGCTGTCAGTGAGGTCTGATGAAGCATGTATTATGTGTAAGATGTGATTAAAAATGATCTTTTTTGTTAGACGCCACGAGTTTTAGCAATAAAGAGATGATGTATGGTAAATGCATAGGACCGAGACCGAGACATGGACCGAGACCGAGTCCACTAGTTTTACCAAAGTAAAATTTGATAAATAATTGATGTATGTCAAAATATAGTTAGTTGCTTTTCGTCTTTGATGCTGCAATAACAAAATGTGCCAAGGAACTTAGCCTTTTCAGCAATGTAGAAATAATCTTAAAATTAGATCCTGCTAACCTAACCTAGCATAACCTAAACTAACCTAGCCTAGCCTAACCTATCCTAACCAGAGTTGTGATATAATGCGTCTTACACTATAATTTGGGTCATGAAAATAAGATGAGGGCTAGAATAAAAAGAAAAGTTATACAAATGTTCATGTTTTTCATTTCCCATACGTACAGGTCCTAGTCAGATAGAATATTCTTAGTGATAACCAATGAGTTTTTAGAGTCTGCAAACCTAAGCCATCTGTTTTCTGTAGTTTCTCGTTATAAAATGTATCACTTCCTTCCAAATCATGTAGCAGATATGACTAGAATGGTCCTATTGCTTGTTCTTGTCCTATTTCTTGTTCTTGTCCTATTGCTTGTTCTTGTTTTATTTCTTGTTCTTGATCTATTTCTTGTTCTTGATTAAAAAGGATACTTACCGTTGTGGACCACGTCCAGACTAGTTCTGACTAGAAAAAACCAGTCCAGACTAGATCTACCTAGAAAAAACCAGTCCATACTAGTTCAGTCTAGAGAAATCCAAGCCATACTAGTTCTGCCTAGAAAAAACCAGTCTAGACTAGTTCTGCCTAGAAAAAAGGGAGGAAGGAGGTATATGTGTAGGGAATGGGATTATTAAGCTCGGGGTTAACATTAAAGATAATGCGTCTGTTTAATATTTTATTTTAACACAAATCATACAAAGTATAATATTTTTCATATCATATATATTACAATTCTCACATCATAAGTATTACAAATAAAGTATCATACATCATATGTAATAAAAATTCATGGGATAACAGAGTAACATTTATTGCTTCTTACATCATATAGAATATAAATATTGATTCTTATATCATATAAATTACAGCTAATACTTCATAAAGCAAAGTCTATAAACAAATATACATTTTAATATTTAAATATACACTTTACATCTTTTAGCTGGGGGTCCCTCATCATCCTTGATTTTGTAATGCCCGTGAGCAAGAGTATCTACGCCGTTGGGTAAAATGTAACGCTTGTCATCGTTGCTAGATAAAGTGACTTTGTTCATAGCAATCGAAAACACGTTATGTTTAAACGATCTGATGGATCTATTTACCGAGAATGTTGATTGTCCGCTCTGAAGACAGCCAACATAATCTTCAAAGTTGACATCTTTGTCAATGACATTTTTCCTAATGCCTTTCAATTTCTTTATGGTCATATGATTAAATTTTATAGCGTACATCTTTGCTCGCAGGCCTACAAATTCACTTATAGTATGACCAGCACCTTCATCCTTGAATTTACCAACCACCGCCTGGTTTTGAGGGGAATACAAGGGGTGTTCGGGTGGGTAGACGCTAGTATCCAGCTCATCTCGGAAATGCATCATGTCACGGAAGAGGTCATCCGTTTCGATCTTGTATATGAAGCTATCAGTATCCATATATGTGAGTTTAATTTTGTTTTCGAAATATCTACTCATGGTGTCGTAATGAAAGTCATACATTCTGACTTTGGATATTTCCAAAATGGACATACCGACATAGATTGCTTTGTCAAACACCAAGCTAGTTTTAGCAAGATGGACACCGACCAAATTCTCGTTATAGATGGTTCTATCTAAAAAGTTTGACTTAGCCACCAGCTTTCTCATTAAATTTTGATCTGAAACAAGCCTGAAATTTATCCTCTTTCGTACATTTTCCATTGTCTTGCCAAAAACGGCGTTATTCATCAGTTTAAAAAAGTCTTTTTCAAAGTTGTTGGCTGCAGCCCTACGCTTGACCGTATTAAAGTCAATGTAAGGTTTCAACCAGCAGCTTTGTTGAAATTCAATAATTCTATGGATCTTGGATAACCTCAATCCGTGTTGTAATGCTTGTATAAGCACGGAATGGTGTACAATGTAATTTTGTTTAGTTTCAAGCGTGGTCAAAAGTTTCTTGAATTTACTACCCGGAGGACACTTCATTTCTGAACAAAATGGTAGATCTGTGTGAGCGTCGTGGAGGTGATCTGGATACTCAATGTCTACCTCAAGGACATATCCCAATTTAGAATTGCTCGGTACGGACATGACGTCAAAGGACGCTATCTCATCTTTATCGAGCCAGCGAAAATTACCAGTAGGCAACGCTTGAGACATGGCGTAACCATAAAGGTTATTGGCGTCGACGTAGTAAAGGTGAGAGCTCGACCTTGATGCGTCGTAGTCGGCGGAACAAGGGATATTTGCCACAGCGTGTCTCGTTACACACTGACAAATACCACCTCTTATCCCACGTTCAAACATCTGCACCATGTCCATATCGTTCAATAGCTGTAATTTTACCTCTGTGAACTTTAACATGGCCGCATAAGCGAATCCAGGAGCAGTCGAATAGTAGAGACAATCTAGCCCATATGTATCATGGCACATATGCCTAAAATTCTCAAAAACGTCTGTTAAGATCAAGACATCTGTTTTTAAATATAGGTCTGAATATTCCCCTAAAGACTTCACCGAAAATGAATTCCAGACATTAACAGCATGAGAGTAGTCTCGATCTGAGACACCCGCATTGCTGAGCTTGTTGTAAAACGCCTCTTTAGGCGGTAATTTTGTCTCATCAAGAACTTCGTAGGACGACACATAGTCGTAGGGGAAGACCCCCTTTCGACACACCAAATCGGTTTTGTTACCAAACGAATTTCTGGTTTCTATAAATTTCTGCTTGGGTAGATTGTCCGCTAACTTCTCCAAGCTGCTTGCCATGAATCGGAAAGAGTCGATAAATCTAAGTTCCATACCTCCCCGCGTCAAATAAGAGGAGGGAATGAATTTAGAAAACGATACATACTTCTCCTGAGTATTACAAATGACATTGATCCTATTTTCATCAAAACCAAGTTCTTTTACAATGAAATGAGCATCGTAATTGGAGAGGTTATGCAACACGACAGGGACGAATGTCTGGTTTCTGTAATTTAGATTACAATTCCTGTGAGCGGCCCCTCTGAATCGCCCGCTGACATGACAG